>JANRMT010027041.1:36866778-36890393 GCA_026402145.1 Polypterus bichir lapradei | reverse complement strand
ATTATTATTATTATTATTATTATTATTATTATTATTATTATTATTATTATTATTGTGGAGAAGCCTTAGCTTTAGTATCTGAAAACTATAAAACATTATCATATTTCCAAGGACACTGTAAAACCACTTCATGAGTGGTATTTTGCAGTTTGGGGTTCCCTATAATTGTGATGTCATTAATTCTCACATGTGAACTACTACTTAGCATTGGTAATGGGTGTAGGATGCTTCATAACTACTTCTCATGTCTTACTCTGGGGTAAGACTAATTCTTCTCCTAGTCAGACTTTTGCCGCAATTCCTAGGAATAATTCTGAGACACTTGATAAATGTAGGCACTGATCTATGCATATGTAGACATGCCCCATATCTACTTGGGCTTTATCTGTGTGTTCCTTTTTACTTCTCTATTCCAAAGATATGAACTTTAGGTTGATAAATGAATCTGAACTAGCATGGTGTCAGCATGATCGTGTGACTGTGTCCTGCAAATGAATTGAATCACAATTCAGGACTGGATCCAGCCTTGTACCCACTGTCTCCCTGAAAATAAATGAATGAATGAATGAATCTAGATTAAAGATAAATATAACAAAAAATTGACTTCATCTAGTTCTGGCTCTGGATGTAAACTCCAATCCTTTCCTAAGTATAGTAAACCAGAGAGAAACCTAAGAAAGGACACTTGTGTATTGTGCAGATCCAACATGCAGTCCATCTTAAGCCTTAAGTAAGTCCTAGGTATATTTCTACTTTACATAAATTATATTACTTTCCATTATATATCTACATATTTTGCTTAATTTAAAAAAAATGGGAGAATTGTTGATTCTTGATCTAGGAGGGCAAGACACTGCCAAATGTGGATGTGGTACCATAGTGTGCAAGGTGTTACAATTATTGCTATGCATATCCATCTGCATGTTTTCAAACTACATTTTCCAAGAAAGAGTCATAGGATGTAAGGACCAGTTTTAAATTTATTAAGTAATTTTCTGATTAACACTGTATTTCTGAACTGGATTAAATGTCTTCAATGATGGATGGATGGATGAATCCATCCGTCCATTATCCAACCCGCTATATCCTAACTACAGGGTCACGGGGGTCTGTTGGAGCCAATCCAGGGTGCAAGGCAGGGCACACACACACCAAGCACACACTAGGGACAATTTAGGATTGCCAATGCACCTAACCTGCATGTCTTTGGACTGTGGGAGGAAACCAGAGCACCCTGAAGAAACCCACACAGACACGGGGAGAACATTAAAACTCCACGCAGGGAGGACCCGGGAAGCGAATCCAGGTCTCCTAACTGCGAGGCAGCAGCGCTACCCACTGCACCACTGTGCCGCCTGGATGAATGGATGGATGGAAATTTCTATGCCCCAAACATACCATTTTGTGTAGTTTTGTTTTTTCAATTTTAAGTTGGGTCTTTTTTTTTAGTTTATTTCTGTTATGCTCAAGTCAGGGTCATGCAGAGCCTATCCAGGCAGCACTGGGCACGGGGCAGGAACCAATCCTGGACAAAACACCAGTTTGTTACAGAGCCCATCCACACACACATCCATAATCACTCACACATGGCCAGTTTGGGTTCACTGATTCACCAAAACTGTTTGTCTTTGGGGATGTTGGAGGAGAACTGGTGATCCCAGAGGAAAACCTGCCAGACAAGGGAGGAATGTGCAAATGTCAACCAGGCAAGCACCAGGATTCTGTATCTTTGATGCAGTTCTGCTAACTCCTGAGCCACCATGCTGCCATCTATTTATTGGGCATAGTCCCCAAAGTACTGATGAATAATTTGATGTGTTTAAAATAATAAATAATGTATTTTGCTGCAATATCAGCATTCATATCGATATTGTGATAAATATTATTGTAGCAAGTGTTATCAGTCTTATCATCTACATCTATAGATACATATAACATAAAGTGAAAGATCAAAGTTACACTGTGGCCATTAAAGAATCTACAAATAATTTTCAGTGAGTATGTACTTTATAAATACAGTCATCTAGTTCTTCTTGTCTCTGTAATGAATCAATGATGTCTGTCTCCTTTCTAAAACTAACAGCTGACTGCAAACAATTTGACCAGGATGACCTCACTATCAACTGGACAAAGCAGGAGAATGGCACCTCACCAGCAAAGGAGTTCTGGGAGTAAGACAGCTGGTCCTTGAACACTGCTTTTAATCGCACTTTTTCAAAAACGTCTAGGATGGTCCAGTGCATCCTTTCATTTTGCCTGAATAGTCAGAAAACTCATAAATCTCTGTCAGTTGTTCTTTTATTTCAGTGGTTCTCAATGTTCAGTCCTTGGGGTAGCCTGTGGCTGCAGGTTTTTGTTCCAACCAGTTTCTCAGTCAGTCAGTCATTATTACCTTTAATTGATCTTATTGTTTAATTAAATCAGCACTGCCACGATTAATCAATAAAATCAACAAAAAAAATAATGGAATCATATTGTCTTTATTGACTAATTGTCCATCCTGAACCGCTCAACGCGCACCCCCGTGTTGTGCGCCAGCACAGAGAGTTGGGACAAAAACCTGCAGTCACAGGGTCCCTGAGGACTGAACGTTGAGAACCATTGCTTTAGTTTGTTTCACATATATGGTGATCCTGATCTAATTATGCAATTTTCATTACACTATAACTTTTTGAGTTTATTACATAGAAAATCACCCGAAAAATCCCGGACCATCAAGAAGTGTGCAAACTGATGACATGAAGAATCGTCTTCGCGCCAAACTGGGATCGTCCCCGCTTAAATCAAAGTCATCCAGATGATCTGGATCTGCATAATTAGATCTGAACCACCCTGTACAGCCATTTAGAGAAGAAAGTTTGAAAACTGACAATAGAGGCTACTCTTAGAGGCGTCCTCCCTGGGCGTCCTTCCCCCCTCCCCCCGTTCCGCCCTCCGCGCCCGACTCCGCCACGGCGCCCCGTCCCTCGCTCTGTGAGGTCGGGGGCGCTCGGCGGGTCCTCCCCGGGGCGCGGCCCGGACGTGCGTGGCCCTGGAGAGGCCCGGGTGGTAGGCGCTACCCTCCCGGGCGCACGCCCGGACCTCTCGCCACCAGGCACGGCCGGGACATGGTCACCTCAAGTTGCCTTCCTCTCCCGTCCTCTCCCGAATAATCTTTAGGTAATCAACTTACATACAAATATTTGTATGTTTTCTTTTTATTCTATTATTGTAAAGCACTTTGGCCACAGCATTCCTATGTTGTTTTAAATGTGCTATATAAATAAATTGACATTGACATTGCATACAGATAAAAAAGGTCAGCCAGACTTTCCATCCTGGCAGGACTGAGGAGATGTAACTGAACAGTTAAAAAAAATTAATATGTTATTTCCATAAATACACTATAAATTTTTAACGAGTAATCAGAGAGCTCTGAGCCCGACCAATTACACTGTTCGTACCAATGTCGGCAGTGTCTTTTATAAATTTGAGTGTGCTTAACCCATTTCTGAAATTGGAGTTCATCTACCACAAAATGTTTCAGAGGGATAATCGGATTCAGTGAAAAATGCTGTTTTGAAAACAATTATTGATTTTATATGAGTTAAATTTGCTTAATGGCATACATATTTATCATGCTCAGAATATCATTTGAAGTATATTTTGAGTTGAAAAATGACAGTCTTCCTCATTCTTAATGTTAGTTGAGGTGGAAGCCACTATCAAGTATGTGCTACATACATACTGTGTACATACTGTAGGTGGGTACAAAAATGGCCCCAATATAGGAAGAAAAGAGTAACGGTGAGGGGAACATTTTCAGAATTAGGTAATGTTAAAAGTGGTGTTCCCCAAAAGTCAGTAATAAGGCTGCAGCTCTATTTTATACACATAAACAATTTGATAAGAGTCTAATCAATAAGCTAGGTAAGTTTGCAGATAAAATCAAACTAGGTGAAAGGGTAGATAAAGGAGAATCAGCAGAATTGTTACATAGTGACCTAGACAGTATAAAGGCTTGGCCAGATGAAATTTAATGCAAGTAAATGCAAAGTATGACATGTAGGAAGTATAAATGTTACATTTGAATACACAACGGCAGGTATTAAACTTGAAAGTACCCCTTATGATAAGGACCTGCGGCCTCATGTATAAACGGTGCATACGCACAAAAATGTTGCGTATTCCCATTTCCACAACTGAAATTGTGATGTATAAAACCTAAAGTTGGCGTAAAGCCATGAACATTTTCACGCTAGCTCCAACCCTGGTGTACAAAAGTTCTCCGCTCGGTTTTGCAAACTGGCAGCACCCAGCGTCAAAGCAGTGCTTTTGTTCCAGTGTGGTTTCCCTTTCCTTTTTAGATCCACATCCCTGACGCGGCTTTATCATATACAGTACACTGAAATTAACCACAAATTGTTTATTAGTTTAAGGCATCTGATTGTAATTAACCTGTAACAACATAATTGTCCACGGAATGGCCAAACTATTCCAAATACCATAGCTGCTTTAGCGTTGTTACTCTCATTGCATCTTCTTCTTCTTCTTTCAGCTGCTCCCGTTAGGGTTTGCCACAGCGAATCATCTTTTTCCATATTACTTTACCATGCACCACTCGGAGTATTTATATCACTGTATCTTGGTTTGGAATCCCAGCTCTACAGCAACTGATTGGAAAGAGAATTAATGGTAAACAGCGTGAAGCACACGCTGCCTCAGCCATACTGCCTATTTGAACTTCTCTCATACGGAAAACGCTTCAGAGCCTTTCCTGTACTGACCTCGCAGTTCAGAAACAGTTTCATCCCAAGAAATATAAAAGCAATTAATCAGTCCATCAAGTGCTCCTTGTAGAAGTGTTTGTACTTATAAATACAATTACCTCACTGTAAACTTGTGATACAGTCATAATATTGCACAATCTGCACCACTTTATAAAGCACATATTTACATATGATGACGATATCATTTTTAAAATGAAATGCAGCAAAATATGTTTATTATATTATACAGATAAAATTTTAACTTCATTTAAATAATCTATATTGTTAATAATTAAACATGTGAGGACACAGTGCCGCAGCACTAGCAAGGAGCTGGTGCCCTGTTCACGGATTGTTCCTGCCTTGCGCTGTATTCTTGCTGGGGCTGGCGCAACACTGGAAGGATAGATAGATAGAATAATTAAACATGTACTACGAAGATATTTCAATATTTCTTAAAGGTTTTAAAGACTCAGCGTTCTCAGCTTACAGATGGCTTTGCATCTATTACAGAGCTGATTGTATGGTGATTGGGTATTTGGAGAAAGAAAAGGAAGGACAGGAATTGGGGTTTAGTAAGTTTGAAAGAGACAGTACTGGTGCAATAAATTATTTCATCGAAGGTCGCGCACGGCACAGCAACTATCTTGCGGGAGGGCAGGAACAATCTCTGGATGGGGTGCCGGCTCATCATTATCACTGCACCACCGTGTTCCCATGTTTAATACATGCTTTAATTCCTATCATCATGAAAATTATATCATGTATACATCTCAGTATTTTAATTATTCAGAGAGCTGTAATATCACGTAATGGATTCTGGAGGAAGAGAAAGCCCGTTTAAGAAGCACGTAGTGATTCACACACTGAGGATGTTGATGGAGAAGTTTAGAGAAGGCCAGAAGGAGTTGCTTTGCATCTTTGTGGACCTGGATTAAGCATATGACAGGGTGCCTCGAGAGGAGCTGTGGTATTGTATGAGGAAGTCGGGAGTGGCAGAGAAGTACCTAAGAGTTGTACAGGATATGTACGAGGGAAGTGTGACAGTGGTGAGGTCTGCGATAGGAGTGACGGATGCATTCAAGTTGGAGGTGGGATTACATCAGGGATCGGCTTTGAGCCCTTTCTTATTTGCAATGGTGATGGACAGGTTGAGAGACAAAATTAAACAGGAGTCCCTGTGGACTATGATGTTTGCTGATGATATTATGATCTGTAGCGAGAGTAGCGAGCAGGTTGAGGAGACCCTGGAGAGGTGGAGATATGCTCTAGAGAGGAGAGGAATGAAGGCCAGTAGGAACAAGACAGAATACATGTGTGTAAATGAGATGGAGGTCAGTGGAATGGTGAGGATTCAGGAGGTAGAGTTGGCAAAGGTGGATGAGTTTAAATACTTGGGATCAACAGTACAGAGTAATGGGGATTGTGGAAGAGAGGTGAAAAAGAGAGTGCAGGCAGGGTGGAATGGGTGGAGAAGAGTGTCAGGAGTAATTTATGACAGATGGGTATCAGCAAGAGGAAAAGGGAAGGTCTACAGGGCGGTAGTGAGACCAGCTATGTTATATGGGTTGGAGACGGTGGCACTGACCAGAAAGCAGGAGAAAGAGCTGGAGGTAGCAGAGTTAAAGATGCTAAGATTTGCATTGGGTGTGACAAGAATGGATAGGATTAGAAATGAGTACATTAGAGGGTCAGCTCAAGTTGGACGGTTGGGAGACAAAGTCAGAGAGACAAGATTGCGTTGGTTTGGACATGTGCAGAGGAGAGATACTGGGTTTATTGGGAGAAGGATGCTAAGGATAGAGCTGCCAGGCAAGAGGAAAAGACGAATCCTAAGTGAAGATTTATGGATGTGGTGAGAGAGGACATGCAGGTGATGGATGTGACAGGGCAAGATGCAGAGGACAGAAAGATATGGAAGAAGATGATCCGCTGTGGCAACCCCTAACGGGAGCAGCCGAAAGAAGAAGAGCACATAGAAGAACATATACAAAACAAAGTATTTAACATGCTACTTTAGTTACGATGGGATTAGAGAAACTAGTAAATATAACAATTTTAAGATGAAATTTAAGATGTTCTACTTTAATGACAAAATAAACTACGTGATTAAAGTGGAAAATTTGAGATTAAAGTTGACATTTTGAGCTTTTTTCCCCACTGTGTCCCTATTTTTTTTTCTTTTCTTTGTACCCTAACAAGCTTTCACATGACACTCAGATGGTGGGCTACGACTCACCTTTTCACGGTAACTTTGATATCTGACAACTTCTTTTTTATTTTGAGCACTGTGTGACTTTGTGAACTTGAGCTTTTGAGTTTCTCCAACACTAAGTCACTCAATCAACTTCCTTTTGTTGTTTATACCACTGTTTAAACCAACAAATAGTACGTTTTTCCTTGCCTCCACTTGGTATTGGCTGAAATTCTTCTATTTCCCCCCGTGCTTTTGCCATTGCTTTTTCACAGAACACTGAGCTTAAGGGCTATTTATATTGATTTGCATATTCAAAGAGGTGTAATTCTGGGAGGAGTTATGGAAGTCCAGCAGGCGTTTGCACGTACATTACTTTTCACGCTGAATGGGATTTATGGAGCAGAAGAACGTGGAAGTTGGCGAAAGCACAGATTTATGCATCTGGATTTTTTTGTGGGTATGCACATTTCCGCTTTTGTCCTTACGCCATGTTTTAGTGTGAATTCTACGCACAGCGTTATGCATGAGGCCCATGGAGTTTACAGAAGTGATAGAGAAGGCTGTCAGTATATATCACGATGTGTTCACTTCAAGTCAAGGTCCAGAGGTGACAGACTACGCTGATGCTGAGACTGAGACACATGAACTAAGAGGAACGATTGAAGGAGCTGAACTTTTTTTGTTTTTTTGTGTATACCTTGTAGATGTTTAAATTTTAAACACCATTTTTTTTCCTGTTACCATGGATCTGCAGTGGTAATGCCCTACAATGGTACAGTAAAAATCTACGAATGTTTGACAAAATAAACCATGACTTCATTTGTTGTTATTATGAAAACTGTGCAGAGAGATAGGAAACTCATCATGAAGACTTCATTCTAATAATATCCACAATCTTACTGCATGCCTATTTTTTGTTATTTTAGTTTCATGACCTTACCGGAGTTCACAAATAATAAAGAATAGTGAGGAGTATTGACCAGAATGAAAAATTAGCAGGCAGAACTTTTGCTTACTGTGTGTATTCTGGCCATTTAGAAACCAGGCACTGAAGATCTCTAGTGGGATTGAAGAAATCGGTGGTCTACACTGGCAGATGGCTCTGTGCCTCCTACTCGCCTGGATCATCTGCAGCTTCTGTATCTGGAAAGGAATCAAATCCACAGGAAAGGTGAAGATTATCATCTGAACACAAGTACTGTACAGTGCAGATGTAGGGGTCTACAAAGTTGGTCCTGGAAGGCTGTAGTGGCTGCAGGTTTTCCTTCCAAACTGATTGCTTACTTCGAAACCAATCTTTGCCAAAAACAGATATTATTTCATATTGTGACTTGTTAGTGCTTTCATTCTGCCATGACAACTCATTTTTATGCTGTAGAGTTCTTTCTTTCCAAGGATATCATCCAAATTATTTGTAGTCTGTAACAGATCAGTAATTCTCAGTCCTTCAGTTTTTCTCTTCGGTTTCCCTCCAAATATTTTTTAAACCAGACAGTTCACAATGAATTCACACAGGTGTAAACAGAAACAGTTTAGATTGAGCACTCTGGGATCCTTTGCCATTTGCAGTTTATTGCTTAGAAGAGCAGTTAAAAAACACAAATTAAGCTGTTTTTAATTAAAACAAGTGATTAATGGTGGGGAATCTTAACAAACAAGATAACTAAAAAGAAGCATAAAAATACTGCTTGAGCA
The DNA here is from genome assembly GCA_026402145.1 of Polypterus bichir lapradei. Classification (NCBI taxonomy): domain Eukaryota; kingdom Metazoa; phylum Chordata; class Cladistia; order Polypteriformes; family Polypteridae; genus Polypterus; species Polypterus bichir. The sequence goes on along the minus strand of JANRMT010027041.1, from coordinate 36,881,753 downwards.
ATACATGCTTCAACAAATATAACTGACTACACAAAGGAATTGGATTGGAACAAAAACCTGCAGCCACAACAACTTTCCAAGTGCCAGTTTTGCAGACCCCAATACATTATAATTTGAGTTAATGGGAAAGAAAAGGCTGTCCTGTGACCCCCAAACTTTCTGGCTTTTTTTTTTTACATCTGCTACCTGACTTCACTGATAGGGTTTTAATCAAATGCCATAGTTATGTTATACATTTCCAGTATTACAGTTTATACTCATGTATAATTCTGGTCTTGAAACCCTAATAATCAATCGTAAAATCAGACCCTGACTTATACATCCGTTCAAAAATGCGACACGTAATTTTTGGTTTTAACACCTTCTTGCCTCCTCCAATCTCGCATCAGTTTCTCAGATGCATCGAATTTTGTTGCAGCAGGGCAGTTACCAATTTCTTTCGCTACTTCAACAACGTTTAATTTAAAAGCAGCTTCAAATTTTCTTCTGATTGAACGCTCCATTGTAGATAAGGGATGCTCTTACAATAAAATTGTATGAGGGTATGAGATACAAAAAACACAAAACAGTGCAAAAGTCACTTCAGAATAGTTCAGGTATTACTGTGTGGTCACAGTCAATACTGTACATAGAAAAAAAAGGCAGTGTGCTCCGTGGTTACTCTCACAGGTGGGTGTTAGCTTATCATCATCTCTTGGACCGATAGTGTGAGTTTTCCTCATTTGACTTATACGACTGACATTATAAAATACCAGAAATTCAGTCAGTCATTATCCAACCCGCTATATCCTAACACAGGGTCACGGGGGTCTGCTGGAGCCAACACAGGGCGTAAGGCAGGAACAAATCCCCTGGCAGGGCACCAGCCCACCGTATGGCACATGCACACACACACACACACACTAGGGATAATTTAGGATCGCCAATGCACCTAACCTACATATCTTTGGACTGTGGGAGGAAACTGGAGCACCTAAAGGAGACCCACACAGACATGGGGAGAACATACAAACTCCACACAGGGTGGACACGGGAAGCGAACCCAGGTCTCCTTACGGCGAGGCAGCAGCGCTACCACTGCACCACCGTGCCGCCCCATACCAGAAATTATACGGTATTATCCATGGGAGAACTTATCTGCAAGTATATACAGTAGTTCAGCACCACTTTAAATGAAACGAATTGTTTTCGAATTTTTTTTATATATTCTGTGATGTGTCTCATAGACTGTCACTTAATATGGTGCATATCTACAGCTTAATGCTCCTGTGGCATAATATCTTGAATGAAAGAATCTGTTAAATAGACAAATGTTTAATGCCACTTGTGGGCGGATGCATAAATGACAGTTCAGGACTGCAGGAAGAAATTTTGGGGTGCCTACCAGGTCATCTCTTTTATTCATCCGAAGACAAGAATTCAAAACAAAGAGAATATGGAGTGTCTGTTGTTCTTTAGCAGAGCTTTATCTCTTGGGTTGTTCTGACCAAAAGTGACACCTCCTTCCAGGATGACCTGGGTTTTATAAAGATTGGGACCAGAAGGGGAGGGGCTAAATGCCTTCACCGGGCAGTTTTTCTGCATTGTGAGGAAAGAAAGAAATTACAGTGTTAGTGGCAGCACCCCATCTTGCCTTGGAGAGTAATCACATCCCTCAACTGAGCCTGCGAGGAGGTCCTGCAACACACATGCATGACTCACTTTTTCTGAGAAAAAGTGCTGTCCCGGTTCTTGGTATTTTTCTGTAAGAGGTCGGTATGATATTGTTGATTTTTAGATGTCACTAGAACATCATCAGAGCTTTGTAATCAGTCTCTGATGTCCACAACCAGAACGTGCACAAAGAAAACATGCAAACTACCCCAGTTTAAGAAAATGTTCTTTGAAGTTGGATGAAAGAAATTTGTCATCATTTATTATCCTAAAGTTGGTGGGTTTTTTTAATGCATTTTTGAAAAAATGTGAATTTGCGTGTATGCCATAACTAGTTTATGAATTCAGAAGTGTGGTGTCTGTGCAGACCTCCACCTTTAGCATGTCCTCGCATAAGAGATAATGGAGTGTCTCGTTTAGCTATAACCAACAAGGAGGCTTATTCTGAGGGTTGTTGGAATTCAGAGTTTGCAGGTTCATTGCTGGCCACTGGCAGTTACTACAGTCCAACTCTGAGAACTGAGAAGGCTCGTGGTGTTTGTCTGTGAGCCCACTACTGAACACTTGGCAGCACTGTGATGGGGGTGCAGTGTTGTGTCAGCACCGAGTTGTACAGAAGAGTGGGTGCTACATGGGTGCTACAGCCCATCTGACATCACCAGGCAGCCTGTTCTTGTATAAGACATTAGAGAGTGCCTCCTTTAGCTAACACGGAGACTGATTCGGACGGCCATTAGAATTCAGGTCACAGGTTTGCAGCTGGTACCAAAGTGAGAAGGCTTGTCATTCTTGTGTGTGAGCCAACAACAGAACAAGGCTAACATTAAAACGGTTTGGTTGAAGGTAAAACCTGTTGATATCAAATTCACCAATGCAAAAGAAGTTGTTACCTGATAAATGTCAGTTAAATGAACAGACTTACGTATTCTTATGGAGCACTTGATTCTATAAATCTGCTCTGCATCTTTAATTATGCTTCACATTTGCTTCCATCCATTTATTGCCCAAACCTGTTTTTTCTTTTATGTTTAGTGAGAAGTTAGTACTTTTCTGAGCAAAATTCATCATATAATGGAAACCAACCCCAGACATGATGCCAGTCCATTGCAGGACATCCACATACACAATATACTGTGTCAGCCAACTAAACTAATACACACATCATTAGGCTGTTGGAGGAAACTCGAGGACCTCAAGCGGGCATTGCACTAACCTGACTAAGACAGCACCTGGACTTGAGGTTAGTCCAGCTTCCCAGGAGAAGTAAGGCTGCAGTGTAAATCAGTGGGCCACTTGGCCACCTGTTCTTGGCACTTGTGGTTAAAAAATAATTTTTAATAAGGCTACTAAATATTAATGCAAATATAAGTATGCTAATGCAAGAATCTCATCTTTGCAGTAAGTGTAGTAACTACAAAGAATTAACCTGCAGCACTCACAAACAAATGTTACTGTAAGTAAAAGAGGGCATAAAATTTTGTATGGATTGTGCAATTTCGATTGCATACCTCAGTTTTCTTCCTCATCCAATAGACATGCAGTGGAGGTTATTCTGTGATTTTGAGTGGACCATATAAGTGATTTTTGGGTGCAGGGGAGAAGGTGCACTCTACAATGGAATGATTATTCATCTTGTGTTAGTTACTGCCTTGGACTTAACGCAGCTGGGATTGGCAAATCTCACGCAAACAGTACTGTTCATAAAAATATCACTTGTGGAAGATGCCTGAATCACAGACAGACACAGGACACACAGAGGTCCCAAAACACACACTTTCATTTTCAGCTTGTTTTGTACATTGCACACAGTGCACCATTCACCAACAATGCTCACAGTCCTTTCTTTTTTCTTTTACTCTGTTTTCTTTCTCTCCTCCTGCCACCTTCACTCATCTCCCACAAGCTCTATCCTCTGCCTCCCGACTCCGGCTTCCCGAATGGAGTGAGGTGGCCCCTTTTATAGTTCACCCAGATGTGCTCCAGGTGCTCCCTGACACTCTTCTTGCAGCACTTCCTGGTGTGGCAGAAATGCTGCATGGGCACTTGGAAGCACTTCCTGTGGGCCCGGGTTGTTTTCTGGCAGCACTTCCTGGTGTGGCAGAATGCTGCAGTCCGAGGCTCCGAGATTGTTGAAGCAGCCCCTGGCGGTGGCCATGGTCCCCAACAGGATTGAGCTTCCAATGGCCCCAATGAAAACCAGGGGGGCTGCCCTCTTGTGTCCCGGTCCTCTCATCAGAAGGGAATCCCGACCGGGCAAGGCCCTCTGCCTTCTGTCACTCACTTTTGGGGGATAGTATTGATTTTTTCCTATCTTTACTAATATTAGAAGCCAAAAATAAAGCTTCCATAATAAAGTCATCTACACCAACACTTCATTGATAAGATGTTGCTTTGTCTTATGTCTCACAAAATATTTTACGGACGCATCGGTAAATGGCAGTTTGGTGACTTGGTCACTAAATGACTGTCATCTGGTCTCAGTGACCAAAATGAACTCAAAAGCACACATTTAGGCTTTGCTAGCCTGTAATTTCATTACTCAGTTGCTGAATGACATATAGAGCAGCTCCAGGGACAGTCACTGACTGCTAGATGAGTACTGAAATCCCATTCAGGTGGCAAAAATGCACAACTATGTAAGATATGTAAACTTCACATAAGCTGTTATAATGGTAAAGGCATGCCTTTCTGGAAAAATATTACATAACTGTGTACTGAGCAAAATGTGCATTATTGATACATATGGCTCAGGGCTCTGGAATTAGATTAGATTGGATAAACTTTGTTAATCCCATGGGAAAATTCAGATGTGACATTAAAATAAACAAAGTACATGTGACAAAGCATCATTCAAAGTTGCTTGAAAAATCGAAACCTTTGCAAGAATGCTGTTCTTCTTTTATTCCTCTTTCCTGCAGGCAGTGTACTTCACAGCCACGTTCCCCTATGTGATTCTGCTCATCCTTCTGGTACGGGGCCTGACATTACCTGGTGCTAAGGATGGAATCATCTTCTACCTGTACCCAGAGCCATCTCGACTTGCAGATCCACAGGTGCCTTATAAAGATAGTCTGTCTGTGTCAACGTTCATTTGCACTCTAGACTATGTGATTGAATTTTAGATAGCAGTATGAAAGTTTGAGTGCAGGTAAGGGGTAAGCTGGTTCCGTATTACTTATACTTAGGGATCAGACTCCTAAAAATACATTTAGTACTGTTGAATAAAATTAGTTATATGACACGAGTGTCTCTAATTCCCCAATGTTCTCACACTTATGAAATGTCTCTGATTGGTTTTAACACTCAGTTCCTGTTTAGATCACTATGTAACTGGAAAACCTCGATCTCTGACAGAGTGCCAATACTAAATGGAATGCAACAATCAGCACTTTTTGTATTTAATATATTTCTGCAGCTGTAATCATAATAGTGATGCATATATCATTATTTGTGCAGCCATAAGGCACATCCATTTATCCATCCATCCAGTATCCAACCCGCTATATCCTAACTACAGGGTCACTAGGGTCTGCTGGAGCCAATCTCAGCCAACACAGGGCGCAAGGTAGGAACAAATCACCAGGCAGGGCGCCAGCCCACCACAGGGCACACACACACCCAGCACACACTAGGGACAATTTAGAATTGCCAATGCAACTAACCTGCATGTCTTTGGACTGTGGGAGGAGCACCCGGAGGAAACCCATGCAGACACGGGGAAAACATGCAAACTCCACGCAGGGAGGACCTGGGAAGCGAACCCAGGTCTCCTAATTGTGAGGCAGCAGCGCTACCACTGCCACCCTCCATAAGGCACAGTCAGTAATTGTAAATAAACATGCAAATGAATGAGTTTACAAAATGGCACTATGATGATGCCAAGTCACAGAAATACCATGAAATATAAACAGCAACTGAAAAATAATAAAACAGTAAAAAAGAAAGAAAACTACAGTAGGATGAAACATGTTACCTTTATATAAGCCCAAAATAGTAATGACCATTAAAAAAGTGGTGGGAAGAAAATTATACAGGTAGATCAAAAGAGATGAATATAACAGTTCTATCACTTCTCCACTGTCTCCCAGCAAGTCGATACACTTCTTGTATCATTCTAATACCTTCTTCATTCCTTGGGAGAAGAAGCTTTCCAACTGTTCCCAAATTCATGTCTGCACCGCTTCCTTAACCTCATTATCTAAAGAAACTTGTAACCAAAATATGCAGCAACAGAGGACAACGTTATCCATTGGTCTTCTCTGACAAATGCATTCACCATGTTGATGTGGGCATATGTTGATGGCTGACAAGATTGCATTTCGTTGGTTACATTTGTTCCTCCCGCCTTAAACCTTTCTACCCATTCAAAAACATTTCATTGAGTCATGCTGTTTTCACTTCCATACTGAGTCAACATCCTTCAGAGAATTTCAGCAGGTTTCAATCATCCTGCCCAAAGAAATCTCAGTACAGCAGGCACTTTTTAACAGTGGTGCAATCCTGCAGTGGAGCATCCATGTTCATTTGACCTTGGCTTCAACAAGACTAATAGCAGAGCACTGCACTGTGTGTGTTCGAACTACCCATAAGCCATTACAAACTTGTATTGTGTCAGCTTTTACCCACTGCAGTTACAACACAATATCCAAATTGACTTTACTTTTTGATTTACCTTCATAAAGTAATAATGAAAAATAATGTCTAAGTGAGGAAGAAAATGAATGTGAAATTTAATTCAGCAATGTTCAAAAAATCTTAATCATTTTAATGCAGTGCCAATTGCCAACTTCAGTTGTGTGTATACACATAACATAGCACTTTAAAGAGGAATGATGACTTTGGAATTCAAACAAATTCACTATAGTTTTTAAGCATGTGGTGTTGTGCCACCTTTTCTGTTTCACAAATCTACAGGACTTAACTGAAAACTAATTTCTCATCTGGCAGGTATGGATGGATGCTGGAGCTCAAGTTTTCTTCTCTTACACCTTGTGCAGTGGCTGCCTAATAGCACTCAGTAGCTACAACAAGTATACTGCTACAAGTAAGTCCTCAAATGTTATTTTTAATTTTTAAATATTCAAGACCATATGGCTTGCATTGCCTAACCAAGGGATATTTTGAAGAAATCAGGAGACTGATGAATGGCAAATAAAAGTGAAATAATAACCAGCTGGAGTATTTCTAACCTTAGGAGCTTCAAACAGACTTAAATTTTTGCCATGTCACTTGAGAAAGCACCACAGGATTACATGGTATGAAATATATTCATGCATTTAATTCAGTTAATTTTGATTTGTAACATGGCACTATTTTGTTTTTCTATGGCTACCACCGTTTTAGTGTACTTTTGCATAAGTGTTGTTCGGGAGCTTGTCCCAGTAGTTAATTAATTAATTACTTTTATATAGTGCTTTTCTAGGTATTCAAAGTGCTTACATAGACATTGCAGAGTCACTTCAACCACCACCAATGAGTAGCATCTAGCAGGATGATGCAATGGTAGCCATTCTTACATCAGTACACTTACACACTGGTTATTAGGTGGTGAAGGCATGGGAGAGATAGCTAGTCAATAAGCTAAGACATCAGCAAACACCTTACTGTTTTCAAAAGATGCCAAAGGATCTTCGATGGCCATTGAGGCTCAGAACCTCAGTTTTACATCTCATCCAAAGGATAGGACCATTTCTTTCACCACTGTATTCGGGCATTGGAATTCATACACAGATCCTAGAGTAAGTGCCCACTGATAGGCCTCACCAACAAATCTCCCACCACCATCCTAAGTTTCTCCTGGGTTGTCACCTATTCAAATGCTGGCCAGGTACAAACACTTTGGTGGATTACATGTTCAGAGGAGCAGGTGGTATGGCTGCTGGCAATTTGCATCATATGGAATGATCAGTATGGCAATATATAGGCCTGCCCCACACATGACTCATTGTCGAATTTTGTGGATACAATCTGGAGTCTAATACAAAGTCTAATTAAGGTTTTCTGGCAAATGAACCAGCTAATGTGTTTTGATGATTTAGTTTAAATTCTGGTTTTGTAGAAGGATAGGCTTGATTTATTGTTTTTGACTTGGCACATTGTTATCTTCTGACCTGTCTGTTCTTGCCCTTGTAGTCTGCCACTTTTCCCCCACTTGGTAATACAGTTTTGTAGTGCACATTCAACAGGTTAGGACAACTTACGTTTGTGCATAAAGTGTATATTGCATTAGTCTGTCATACCCACTTGTGATTCTAGAGGTAAGCTTCTTTGAGGCAATTTCTTCTTCCTCTTTCTCTTCATCTTTTCCTACTTCTTTTTGGGGTTGGTGTGCTTGATCCACCTTCCCCATACAGCTCAGTCCTGCACCTTGTTGCCAGTCAAGCCCTTTTCCATCAGATCTCCTTTTACTTTAATCATCCACCTCAGCTTTGCAATCCCTCACTTTCTCATTGTCCATACCACTTCAGCCTACTTTCCTGTATTGTGTTAAATATCTTTTCCACTTTTGCTGTACCTCTCATAGTCTCATTTCTTATTCTGTCATTTTTTTGTAATTCTGTCTTCTTCTTATTTTATCATCAACCCTCTATCTTCCAAAGCCCTTCTCCATTCATCCAACTTCCTCTCCATTTCCTCTTTTCTGGGGCTGCACAACACAATCGCATCAGCAAAAAGCATGAACCAGGGAGATTGACCTTTTATCTATTGACTCAATACATTCATAACCAGACTAAAGAGGTAAGGACTTCAACAAGATCCATGGTGCAGACCTTCTCTAACTGGGGTATTATCTGTTCCCTCAACTGTGTGTAACCCAAGTCCTTATACCTATCCAGGACAAACCTCACATATACCTCTGGTACTTCATTCTCTCTTATGCACCTCCTGATTTCTTGACATGGAACACTATCATAAGCCTTCTCCAAATCAATAAATGCCACATGCAATCCTTTCTGTTTTTCTCTATGCTTCTCTATAATCTGTTTCGATTCAAATACTGCATCAGTTGTTCCTCTCATTGGCAAAAAACCGAACTGCTCCTCCCCTATTGTGGTCTTTTCCCTAAGTCTTCTCTCTGTAACCATTTGCCAAATGTTCACTCTATGTGACATCAGTGTTATCCCTCTATACTTTCCACAATCCTGAGCATCATCCTTCTCCTTATGCAGTAAATGAGCACAATCACACTACTACTCCACTCCTATAGTAATCTGTTTTGTTAACAGATCTTCAGCATTAGATCCCACAACACATCTACTTCCTCTTCCCCTAAATTCTTCCACACTTCTGCTGGTATTCTATCCAGACCTGGTGCCTTTCCATGTTTCATTCTTTTCCATGTCTTATTTACTTCCACCCTTCTTATTATTGATACTAGTTCTTCATTTGGGGTTCTATCCCCAAATACTAATGTTGGATTTTATTCACTGAACAACTTTTCAAAGCACCTCTTCCATCTAATCTTGATTCAATCAAGCTCACTCAAGACCACACCTTGTTCATCTTTCATTTGCTTTATCTGACTTAAATTCTTTCCAGCTTTGTTCCTAGCCTTTGCTATTCTAAAAATCATTCTACCTCTCCCTCTTTTTTTCCAATTTTATCTCTAAACTTTAAAAATTCCAAGCTTTGGGAAACTGCCTCAACAGTCTAGCAGCGGTTCTGTTTCCAGAACCATTAAATACATATTTACCGATATACAGGTCTGATTGGTTTATTGGAATAGGACATGAAATTAATATTGAATCTGTCCGATTCATTGCCAAAGCATGACCCGTAGAAAAGAAAAAAGAAACACACCACACAAAATGGCTCTAGCTTAAAAGGGTCAGGACTCCTGCAAATTGGCACTAAAGCGCAACTGAAGAAAATGAGCTCCTTTTCAATTCCTCTAGACGATGATCTAATCAGACCTTCTTCTAATGCAAGGAATTTTAGAGTCATTTTTGATTCCTCCCTTTTTATTCCACCCACATTAACCATATTAAAAAGCTTTCTTACTTTCATCTCCAAAACATATCCTGTCTTTGCACATTCCTCTCTTTTTCTAATGCTGAGAATTATGTACTGGAAGATGTCTCTTCAAATCTTATACCACAGCTCCAGTTCAATGAAAACTCTGCTGCAAGAGTCCTTACATGAACAACCAACAGTGACCCCATAACGCCCATCCTTCTTCACATTCACTGGCTGCCTGTGTCTTACAGGATCAAATATAAAATTCTATTAATAAATTTCAAGGCTTTAAATGGCCCTGCGCTGGACTACATCAGTGACTATCTCTATTGCTATGCTTCTGTTCCCCGACTAAGGTCCTCTGATTCTGGCAATCTTGTTGTGCCCTACACTAATCTGCACTCTATGGGTGACAGGGCCTTCAGGTATACTGTATAGTGCCCAGACTTTTGAATGGCCTCCCTAAATTAATTAGATCAGCTGACTCAATTCATTCTTTTAAAAAAACTACTTAAAACTCATCTGTTCAGAAAGGCTTTTAACTTAACCTAACATTCTGCCCCTTCATTCAGTTTACATCTCTGTCAAGATGCTCAGGATCATTTGTGTGTGTGTTATATAATAAATTGTTATTTGTTCAGGCTTTTCTTCTAGTATTGAATTGAGTATTTTACTCTGGTTTATTTTCTTTTTAATATTTAATGCTTCATATCTCCTGTGCTTATCTGTTGTAGTCTTACACAGAAAATATTTCTATCTAATGTTACATATACCCAGCTGTTCTTTCTGACACTCTGTGAAGCGAGTTGAGCATGGGAATGGTACTATATAAATAAAATGTATTATTATTATTACCTAAACTGAGTCTAATGAGTTATGACCCTGCCTGTCTTTTAGGGACTGCATTCACTTGTGTTTGCTGAACAGTTCAACAAGTTTCTTATCTGGGTTCGCCGTTTTCTCTACATTGGGTTTCATGGCATATGAGCAGGGAATGCCCATTGAGGAGGTGGCCGAGTCTGGTGAGCTTCAAGAATATTAAAATAATAAGTCTGAATATTGTGTAGAGTATTTAATAGCTGAAAATTAGTGTCCTTCTTTATGCAGGACCTGGCCTTATCTTCATTGTGTACCCATATGCTCTTTCCATGATGCCTCTACCGCAACTTTGGTCCTGCTGCTTGTTCGTGATGGTTATCCTCTTAGGATTGGACACTCAGGTAAAGGAGAAACAAAATCAGATGTAAAGCAAAATGCAGCTTGGACAGTTGTCTGGCAATGACACATTACCGGTGCTGGGGTTTACTTGTTAAAAGTAATATTCTTTACGTAGTCAAAGTAACAAGTAACATAACACAGTACTTATTTTCTTGAAGTAAAAGCACCTGTGTTACTTAAAAAAGCAGATATGCATTACTGTGTCAGTATGGAAGATTGTTCTGGTCACTCTAATCAAAATAAAAAGAAAAAAAACCACTGCATTACTTCACAGACGTAATGCCTTTTTCCCCAAACATGTTGCTGCTTCTGTCAAAGTAAAATAATAATGAAACAAAGTTATAGATATAGATTTAATATTGAAGGTATTGAGGGGTAATTTTAATAAGCCCAGTTTAGGGAGCCAGTAGTCATCAGTGCAGTACTGGACATAAGGCAAGAAGTTGATGGGGTTTAGCAGCCAGGAGACGTAATTGGTTGTAAGTGCTCCACTCCCCTTCCACTAATCAGGGGGGTGCTTCTTATAGATTCAGACATGTCTTGGCCACACAAAGAGCATGACCCTCTCAGGTCTGGACTCTGGGACACTGAAGCATTTATAAAACACAAGATAAATGATCAGATTTGGCTGTGATTCAGGTCAGTTTCATGAAGGTTCATATAAATGCTTAGGATTTATTAACAAATTCTGGCCAGTGAATTGTGCAGTTTTTCATACAAATGAAGAAAAGGTCATTACTGTTTGTAACACATTACATTTTATAATAACCATGTACCATACTGTATTTAGTTACTTTTGTTTGTAATTAATGAGTAGTGTAGCTGTGTTACCAAGTGTTCCCCAACATTGTACAACAAATAATTTAAACTTAAACTTACACTTACACTTCTTGGCGGCACAGTAGCGAAGTGGTAGCTTGGGGTGGGGTTCGTTCCCAGGTCCTCCCTGCGTGGAGTTTGCATGCTCTCCCCGTGTCTGCGTGGGTTTCTTCCGGGTACTCCGGTTTCCTTCCACAATCCAAAGACATACAGATTAGGTGCATTGGTGATCCTAGTGATTGTCCCTAGTGTGTGCTTGATGTGTGGGTGTGTGTGTCCTGCGGTGGCCTGACACCCTGTCCAGGATTTGTTCCTGCCTTGCGCCCTGTGTTGGCTGGGATTGACTCCAGCAGACCCCCGTGAAACTGTGTTAGGATATAGCGGGTTGGACAATGACTGACTGACTTACATTTCTTTCTACTTTTCTAGTTTGTGTGCATGGAAAGTATTTTGACAGCCATTGTGGACATGTTCCCTAATCTATTTCAAAAAGAAAGAAGACGACAACTGCTGTTGGGAGTCACCAGTGTCCTATCCTTCTTAGTGGGGCTTCTAATGGTCACTGAGGTAGGAAAGCGGGAACTCTAATGGATGTTGATGTAAAAATGTAATTGAACAAATGTGATGTCCAAGATTGATCTTTGAAACTTTAATAAGTGGCTTTGAAAACACAGTACTCTTTGTACAACAATATTAACTTAGTGTGAATAAAGTTACAAACCACAAATTATTATAATATTACATCCAGTTATTAAGAATATAAAATCATTGGTGCTGCCAATTGGTTTTAGAAGTCACAGAATTAGTTCATTAGAGATCACTGTGTGGGGTTTCAGTTGATTTTTGTCTAAATGTGTGTAGAAGGGCCAACGTGTGGTGAGTCAGTATGGTGGCCTAATCTACAGAAATAAAACCAAAGAATACTCCAACTCAGTGAAAAGAGGATTGAAAAGTACAAGTCAGGGGATGGAGACAAGAAAATATCAAAGTCAATTAATATCCCTTGGAGTCCAGTTGGGTCAATCATTAAGAAATAGTAAAAGTATGATCAAGCTGTAAATCTGCCCAGAATAGGCCATCCACAAACACTAACTAATCATGGAAGAGTAGACAAGTGAGGAAGGCCACTAAGAGATCTCTGTGAACAGTTAAAAGGATACAAGCTCCCACAAATGAGATTGGAGAAACTGTGCAGACAGTTAATGGCTTCAACAGGTGCAGCTTTATTGAAGAGTGGCAAAGAGAAAAGATGCACATGACATCTTGGTTAGGCTTTGTCAGAAGAAAGTCCTATGGTCTGATGAGGGAAAAATTGATTTTTTTGGACATCAGACTACATGTCATATTTGAACATTGCACATTGTGAAAAATACACCACCCCTACTGTGAAGCAAGGTTATGGCACGATCATGCCGTGGAGATGCTTCTCTGCAGCAGCTCCTGCAAGGCTTGTTAAAGGTAAAGTGAAAACAGCAAAATGCAGATAAATCCTGGATGAAAACCTGATGCACTCTGCAAGAAACCTATGTCCTGGGAAAAGATTTCTTTTCCAGACCACAACCCCAAGCATAAAGCTTAAGTTACACAAGAATGACTTAAAAAGAACCATTCTAATGTCCTGGAGTGGCACAGTCAGAGTGCAGGTCTCAATAAAATCGAGAATTTGGAGCAGGACTTGAAAAAGGTTGTTCACCCTTGATCCCCATGCCACCTGACAGAGCCTGGGTAGATTTACAAAGAAGAATGGGGAAAACAGCTGGACAAAACTGAATGAGAAAGAGAGACCTGTGCACACAGACTCAAGGCTGTAGTGACTGTAAAAGGTGTGTCTATTAAATGCTGACTTAAAGGAGAAGAGTACATATCTGGTCAAATATTTGGTGTCCTATTTTTGTAATTAATTAGGACAACTTTGCAGAGATCTGTTTTCTCTTTGACATTTGAGTGTGTTTTTCTATTGATCAGTGACTCAGTGTTGTCCAGCCATTTCCCCATCTATCTCCATAAACTCCTTATTTAGGGCAGGTTGGCAGAGCCTATCCCAGCAAATCACTGCAGGAATAACCTTGCAAAGGGCACCAGCCCTTCACAGGGTGAACACACGCACACTTACATACTAGGGCCAATTTAGCAATCCAAATGCCGCTAACCTGAATGTCTTTTGACTGTGGGAAGAAACTTGAGGAAATCCACAAGGATATGCAGGAGATTCAATGATATAAAAGAATAAAATGTGAAAACAGCAAAGGGGTGTTATAATGATTTTTATAGGCACTATACCATGATAGTATTAAACATGTCACTAGATACTTTAGACTATCTACACTATCAATGCATTTTATTTCATTTATTAGTATCTGGCTTTGCTACCTGTCTAAGAGGGGTTGATATCTAAGTAATCAATATATACCTTAGTGTATTCAGAATTAGCTTTTGCAGTGCACCATCTATTAGAGCGTATTTTGTGATTTTGTACTATTTAAATGTATTGCATTTGTCAATCCAACAGATCGCATATCAGGAACATTTGCGGTAATAAAATGCAATACAGTTTTAATCCCAACAACAGGCACATCAAAAACATTAGCACTGCTTTTTCAAATTCCAGAGCAAATGGCAAATAACAGAGATACAGCAACCAGACGGATCCACAGGCACACAGACAATTGTCCTTTTATTAAGGTGGATAACTTGGCATGAACTCTGCTCCTTGGCAAGTAAAGTGTGGAGGTGCTATTTTGAGACCCTCACCAAGATGATTTAAACAATCTGTCAATGCAAGAAGAAGTGGTCCACAAAGCAAACCTGTCAAAATCTTTATGGACTATAAGTATGGAAATCATTAGAACACACGTAAAATATAAGATTATTTAATGCAATGTGATGTGATGACCTAAAAAATGGCCTAATGATATACACAGGTGTGGACATTTAAGCTTGGGTATTTAAAATATTTTAACTGACTAGACATATTGTTCCTTTTTTCTTTTGATCTGCAGGGTGGGATGTACATCTTCCAGCTTATTGACTATTATGCATGTAACGGCACCTGTCTTATGTTTATTGGTATCTTTCAGTCCATATGTATTGGATGGGTGTACGGTGAGTGAGCTGAGCTGTACTTCTTTTACTAAATAAATATAAATATATAAATATTTTATTTTTTTAAATATATTTACTTCATAAATATAATTTTAGCAACTGGCCATGTTACTCCTGCCATGATATTTTCCCCTTCCCTTCCCTGGGAACGGCACTATGTAAAAAATGTATTATTATTATTATTATTATTATTATTATTATTATTATTATTATTATTATTATTATTA
>JANRMT010027041.1:36851541-36866768 GCA_026402145.1 Polypterus bichir lapradei | reverse complement strand
TATTATTATTATTATTATTATTATTATTATTATTATTATTATTATTACACTGAAGCTGATTAAAAACTTTGATGTTGAAATGCTATCTATTAGCCACTCTTTATAAACACTCTTTGGCTATATATAGTTTTTACACTTAAAGTTTATGCATTGCTTGCTCTTGTTGTCAGCTCTCACTTTCTTTTAATTACAAAAATGTAGACCTTGGTATTTGTATAAAACCAAAGGCTTGCGTCAGTCTTTATAAAGAGGTTTCTGCTTACCTGTGGACTGAATACTACCAGCTAAAAGACAAATCTTGTCTTTCTCTAAACTGTAGCTTTTACAATAAATTCATCATAACTTGTGCTATAGGTAACATTCATTTTTCTTTATATTCATCTATTTTCTGATAATGATCATTCAATATCTTAGGTTTAAGAAACAGTAATGACTGATTGCCTTGAGGTGACCTGGAGATCTCCCAAGGTGTTTTCACACTGCAGGAACCTCATGAATCAGTGACTTCCTGTATTATGTAGGCCCTGGACCACTTTGTGCTCCCTGGCTACTTTCATGTGTTGCGTTCCCACTGTACAACAGGACCTGTAACCTTTATGCAAAATATGTGACGTTCAAAGAGAAGTGATGTGGTGTGAAGTGAGCTGTGTTTGGGGGATCACAGAGGAGTCTTCACCTTATTACTTCACAGCAATAGTGACTTCATAGGGAAGATTATTGCTTCAGTGTAGTGCATGGCATGGCATAACAGGTAGGCAGTTACGCAGAGTAATGTGGTGTGAAATTTGGTGCTTCATCTTCATTGATAACTATCCAAAGTTA
Organism: Polypterus bichir lapradei; assembly: GCA_026402145.1. NCBI lineage: Eukaryota > Metazoa > Chordata > Cladistia > Polypteriformes > Polypteridae > Polypterus > Polypterus bichir. Next base: position 36,865,946 of record JANRMT010027041.1, on the reverse strand, counting down.
CAGATTTGTAAGATGGTGCCAGTGCTTGAGGTCAACTAATCAGCACAATTCCATGTTTGAGTCCCACCAATGATAGTTTCTGGTTGAATAAAAAATACATATCCTGGAATAGGAGCTAAAAAAGTACTAGGAACTACCTATCAGAAACTACAAATAGCCAGAGTTCCTGCAGTGGGAATGCTACAGAAGTTTCCATAGTTTCTATCAAATCTCTCATTCCTGAAAAAAGTTCCTGCAGTAGGAAAGCGCCTCTAAACTCATGATTTGTCATTTCTCAATATCTTCTGCTTCAGGTGCCGACCGCCTGTATAAAAACATTGAAGATATGATTGGTTATCGTCCCTGGCCTCTGATTAAATATTGCTGGACTTTCTTCACACCAATCATTTGCATCGTAAGTCTTTAGTTGTATGTGTACATTTTCAAAATATTTTCCCAAAGAATGTGAATGTGTCTGTCAAACATAGTGGCAAAGAGCTACCGAGAAACCATCTGAAGAAAGGTTGAATGGGTCAAGCTTCAGGGTCTGTTCTGCTTGTTTCTTATTTTGGTGCTAACACTGTTTGCTTTGCTTCTCTATTGTTTCTTATTTGTAGGGTACTTTCATTTTCTCACTGGTGGATTACACCCCACTGAAATACAACAATGTTTATGAGTATCCATACTGGGCATATGTTCTTGGCTGGGTCCTTTCTATGTCTTCTATCACCTTGATACCACTTTGGATGCTCTTAAAGATGACACTGGCAAAAGGAGCTCTGCGTGAGGTACAGTATATACCGAATTTGAGAGACACACACACATATTTCACATATAAGAACATTAAAGGGTTTCACTTTTTCACTTTTTTATCTCTGCTCTTCAGCGTTTGGTTTCACTGTGCCAGCCCAGTGTCCAGTCAGACATATGCAGAACCCAGAGGAGAGCAAAAGTGCGAGGACCCGACTCATCTGCACAGTAGAAGCACATCTGTCAAAAGAAGACACTGAGACACTATCAAAAGAATATTCTATCCCCAAATGTGTTTGTCACACAGCAGAGCTCTGTCCTACGCACAATCTAAAGATATCTCAATGATTAGATTGCATTTTTGCCAGCAAATTATTCTCTGTGGTTGTGTTAAAATAATCATAAAAATGTTTATCACAATTACTGGTTGTCAGGATCTCTGAGGCATAATAATTATTATTTTAGACAAGCATTAACTGGAACTATCTTTAAGCCGCTACAAACATTATGGATGTCAGACCTCTACCTATACACATTTGAATTATTAGTGCTTTAATGTAAGGCTGCATCATTTAGTAACTACCTTAGCTTCCCTGGAGGCAAAATACATTTCTACAAATTTGTATTATTAAAATCTATTTAAAATAAACTAAGTGTGCTACACAGAATATATGGTCTTAAGTTTTTCTTATATTTTTTAAAATAGAGTAAGGTCAAATTTTATAAATGTATAGTTCATTTGGCTATTATTTTCAAGATAACAGAATTATATATAAGAAAATTAAAAGTTAATATGTTTTAGAAATATATAGTTTAGAAACTCTATGTTAGCTTTAAAGCACATAAAGGGCAACAAACTCTTTACCAATTACCTACTAAATACACTGTGTATTATATTCAGGTTCAGAATGTTGTAACAAGTGCACAGGTAAATGCAATTACAAAGTTTTCATTATGTAATTAGTAACATGTACTCACACAGAGACACAGATCTGCTTAAATAGACAGGATACAAAGTGGTTATGAAAGTGATTAGCATAAATTGTTGAACTATGGCCAGCTGAAAATGGAGGAGTGGAAAATGAAAACTCCAGACAGCAGCATCCCAGAAAAAAATAAAAAATAAACCTCTGCAGGGTCCACAGACAGTTAACACTAGAATTACCAGAGCCAACGAAAATACTCGTTAAATCGCTTCTCACCTCTCCGTCAGTGTCTTTTGTCCTTTAAATGTGTTGATAAGCAGCAAGCAGCCTACTATCACATCCCCCACCGGCGCACAGTTTTCTCAGCTCAAGTCTGTTTACCTGCGTGTCAGTTGCTTGGAGTTGTATAGAGTGAGAAGTCAAGCAAAATTACACCTTTTATAAATACTATATCGTTATTTGGAACCCATGCATTTCATGTGTGTTCCGTGTCTACAACGATCTATGTAAGCACATCGTTAAAAAAGAAACGTTTTTCATGTTTGAGTAATAATTGACAAAATGTAGGCATGAAGTTTATAATGTGTGAAACCTGATGTCCAAATATCAAAGAAACACTTTCACAAAAGGTAAAAATATAACAGAACAAGTGCGCTTTTATTCAAAAATATAACTACAGAAAAAGAACACGCGTTAGGGTGCGACATTGACACGCATTTACTACGACTGCTTTGGTGGCGCAACAGTATCAACTATTGACTGGTAATCAAAACTTCAAGGGTTTGATCCCCGATGAGTCAATTTTGAGAAGTGAGCTGCTTTTATTCTTACTATTTTAGAATAAAAACATACATTTGATTTCAGTCTGTAACAGCCGGTGTAAATGTATGATACTTGTAAAGGTTAGCTTTGTTTTTTGTTTTTTTTTTTATTCAGTTTCATTCTCTCAGTCACGTTCACGATCCTACCCTACCACCCCACTTCCCCATCTGACACTGCTGTTTTCACATAAAGACGTGCTATAGCTCTGCACTCTGTAGGAAGAAAGTAAATAAATCCAAATTAATAACATTCGATCTGGCTTTTATGTAAGTAAAATATAAATGTTGATGTACAAGTATAACAAAAACACTTTTATTCAAGACTATAACCGAAGAAAAAAGAAAAACACAAGTACACTGCAGAGCTTCCTGTGTTTGAGCGACACGGGCATGCTCAAAAAATACACGTGTAATGCCATGAAAACTGCACACAGACATTTCAGTTCACATGCATTGTTACGAGAATGCATTCAGACTTCTTTTTACGGCACATACACCGTCCAGATGTAAACACTAGTGTGTATTTTTTTAAATTGCTTCCACAGAGCAGATGATGGGCCTTCTGTGTGACCGAATAAGAAAGAGAAGATGTTTGACAACACTACTTCAGTGACATGAAGACAGCATGAAATCCAGACCATTTCAGTTCCTACAGCTTGTTCAGTTCTAATGCATGCTCGTCTATGAATCCTTGTGTTTTTGGCTGTTGGAGGTATAATGATTTATAAGTTGTGAAGTTATCAACACTTCATTTAGACAAAGGTCATTACTAGATGTTTCTAAAAATGTCTGTGTAGACCACAAATAAATTAGAAATAAAACAGAAACTCCTGCTTACTATGAGAATCTTCTGAAAGTTTTCACTTACTGCTAGATTGTACTGGGAACTCCACCTAAGTACTAGAATGTTCTCTTTTTCATTTTTTTTATTGTTTACTAATCACTTAGCCAGTCAAGAACCCTGTACATATGTAGTAACAATACAAATAAAATGTTCAGAAAGGAGCAACCGTTAAGCTTTGTGGAAAAATGATCCTATAAACATCAGCTCTTTGCATAGGTTTTTTGACCACAACAATATACAGTATAAAGGGCTGGGGCAATGCCGTCTCAAAGAACAAGGCCCGCTCATGCCTGTGGTGACGTCACAATCGAGGTGCTACAGCAGCAACAGACGCATATAGAGAACCTGTCGCGTTGTACGCGTGTAAATAAATTATTCCCGTGTAAAATTAATTAATGCAATGCGTGAAATAACAAAGGCAAGTCAGTTGCGTTATGCATTTTATTTATTTTTATATAAAACGTCACACATAACGTTTAATTCACATATTTGACATACTTAACATCGACTATTACATAGATATCAGCAACTCAACATTATATCAAAAGAACTGGCTTATTAGTTTAGCCTTATCTTTCAGATATTCAATGTGACTATTGTCACCTTTGACAGAAAATACAGATGACAATTTACGGAGATATGATGTGTGTGGCAAAATTAAGCATCGATCTCTCATCAAACTGTATGCAGCTCGAGACACACATAATAAACGAAAAGCCATTATAAGCATATCTGCACTATATCGACGTTGTGTAGCAAACAACAAAGAAAACTGATCAGTCAAAAAACGTAAACGAGGGTATATATCACAGCCATATTCATCATCATCACTCAGACTGCTACACAAGTTGTCTAATTCTCTTGCAACACAAGCAACTGTGTCAGTAATTGACATGTTACCATCATCATTTTCCACCAAACCACACAAATGACTTAATAATGTTGATAACTGTGACCAGCATGTTAACATGCAGTCAGAACCCAAAACCCATTCTAAACAATGCATATCAATCTGCAGCTCACCTTTATATACATGAACATGAAGTGTTCCATTAATTATGACAGAAACTGTAATACGTGGAATATTAAACAGTTTAACACGATATATGAAAATGCAGCCATCCTTCTGAATTGTAATCCAGCCATTACAATCCTTAATAAATCCATCAAGTTTATCACATAGCACATCAAAGCTCGCAATAATGTCATCAGACAGCCAATCTTGAAAAGCCTGTTCATGTCTAATATCAACTTCATTGTGTCGACAGTCTGGAGCTTTTCGCTTTTTTGGAGGTTCTGATGACAGGTATGCCGGTGTATTGGGGAACATTGTAGGAATAGCATCTGCAGTCAACTTGGGAATTTTCCGGTCAACACGTAGAATTGATCCATCTGGTCGAGTCACGGTATCCACTCGAACAATAAATTGAGGTGCGAAGTGTTTCTCACAAACAAACGGCATTTTACTGACATCCAAATTTGCTCGTGGTATCATGCGCTTCCATTTTTTCTGCATTTTGGGATCATCTGGAAATCGAAACACACTAACTTTCTCATATGGATGATCCTTTGTTGCTCGATAGTTGCCTCGACAACCAGGGACACAGCAGGTTGATGGCATCTTGTGACCTATATAAAAAATAAACTACTTAAATTCACATATTTACAACACTAAATAACACCATGCCTGCGGCTTAACATTCCTTTCTTAGGCCTACTCTCGACAATAACATTGGTAATACTACTCTGTATTATTGTATGTTTAAAAAAATGTGTCGTGGCGAAACCTCCCATCATTTCACTAGGCAACACCTAACACAGGTCACGGAGTCACACCATTATACTGCATTACATGCCCTAACCTCCGTTTGCAGCATTATCGAGGTTACCCGCCACGCGGTGCAGTTGTTCGCCATTAAAATAAACAAAACACATCAAAATATTACATTGCACTGCACCGCAGACATCTGAACTTATAACCTTTACGACTGCAATAACTTTATATCAAAAAATAAAACGCCATTAACTTTCTTTACCACTTCAACGACGATCTTAGACGGAAAGTTCAGCAGGCACTGTTTGTAAACATAGCACCTCGATTGTGACGTCACCGGACCAATAAGTAACGCATGAGCGGGCCTTGTTCTTTGAGACGGCATTGGCTGGGGACCCCATTTAATGTGCACAAAAGAAAAAACAAGAGATGGAAAACAAATTTATCTCAGACATGAGTATCCTTCCTGTCTCAGGCTAGGAAAAGAATTGCTCTCTGCTGCGGTGCTCCATTTGTTCTGTCATTAGTCCAGAAAGTGAACACTGACATCCAGTAACATTTTTCTTTAAGTAAAATGTGGGTGGGAAAAGCAGGACCTTAAAGCTGCAAGTGTGGATGCTGTCAATTCACATGCGCATAAAGGAGAGTCCAGCAGGTTTTCCAAAGAGTAGAAACTGTATTGCTGTTCTGCCAGATACAGACACAACTCTGTCCAGTCCACTGCAAGGCTCACCACTGCATACATCCAGTCTGACGCTACTACCAAATTTCAATTGCTGGTTTACAAACATGCATTTTTAAAATAATTTTATTAAGACGAGAGCACCCATGAAAACACAGCTAGGACATAACCAAATCTAAACAGTGTAGATAATTCCTCGGGTGGTACTATAGCTAGGTTCCATTTGTGAAGTTACCTTTCTACAGTATGTTTGGCAGGGCTACATATTGGCCTATACCTATTATACAGTATTATACAGTATCTATAGCTAACTGATTACTGATTACATTTTGCCTGAAGAAGGGGCCTGAGTTGCCTCGAAAGCTTGCATATTATAATCCTTTTAGTTAGCCAATAAAAGGTGTCATTTTGCTTGGCTTTTCTCTACATTCTTAATGGCTAACACGGTACAACACCGTAGTACTATAGCTAACTGAAAAATTGGTCTTTACCTAGCACACTTCTAAAAAAATAAATAATTGCATATGGAAACAGAAGACACATGGAGATACTGTGTGGAATAATAAAAAACTCAACAATGAAACGCACTCCCTATGAATAAACAGCTGTTTTTCCTAGAACTGTAACAATTCAATTTTCCTTCTTCATATGTCATAAACCAGTCAGGTATAAATCTGTGGCTCTCCTTTACAATGAAGTTATTAAGCAAAAAACTTACAACAAGCTTTTCTGTATCCATGTACAATAGACAACATCTCTATGAGGGTTTCATTATTTTTAACAATAATGTATGTCCTTATTTTCTGAATCGCATGGTTGAAAAACAGCAGATAAGTGAAACTAGGCCGTCTCATTAAGTGGCTATAAAAATGTTTTCAGCAGTTTGCTCCTAGTGCCTTTTGAATTTATAATGCTTTATGACAGCAAAACAGTTGTAAAACCATTCAGTTTTTAAAGTTCCAAAACTAGACAAACACACAATGCGGTGTTGGAAAATTCATACAGAATAGATATGTATGACGGCAGAGTTAGACAGATCAAACAGCTCAATTGCAGCACATCTTATTAAAAATTAAATATGGAAACAAATGCCCAAAATGTGCCTTAAATGCTAAAGGATTAATCAAATAAATGCCCTCTCCTGCAAGCCAGTGTGTTTTTATTTACCTTGTCACAAAAGCCACGATGAGACAAAGCAAGGTTTGGGGCAGCCACCCATATAATTTGTTTTCCTGGCTGCAAATTGTCGTTTCAAATGATAGCACTGCTGTGCACAAAACCGAGTCCAATACAGAACTGAGGGCATAGGGAAAAGGAGGAGGTTTTTAAAGGGGAAGACAGGAAGTGAAATCGTAGGGGTCAGGCTCATTGAGGTCTTCAGCCATTGGTTCGAGCCCGGACGTGACATCACCGGGGCCGGAGCCAGCAAGGTCTCCTTCGATAGGCTCGGTCCCAGAAGTGACGTCAGGAGAGCCAGGCGGAATCTCCCGGGAATGGCCTGCAGGCAAGGAAGAAAAAGAGTCAGTGCACTCTGCCACATCCTGGTATGTCTTAGAACTGTCCTTACCCGAGCCCTTTAGCTGCCTCCCATGCGCACGTGTTTGACAACCTCTTTCATACAAATGTTCATAATTTGTAGAAGAGTTCTATTAGCTTGCTGTATGTATATTACTGGAAGAGAAGAAAAAGAGGAAAAAAGTATAGTATTTCATTTAGTTCTTTTGGGAAAAATCACTTGCAAACTTGTTGATATTTAAGATATAACTGCATCAAAAACTCACATTTTTCACCAAGGCCAAGACCGTAAAAATGGTACATGAAGCAATTTCGCAAAATAGAACCCTAAGAATTCTAAAGTTGAAAGAAGAAAACTTTCATAAATCACTGAATGTTCGCCTGCATTTATTTTGTCATGATCTAATAAAACTTTAATTTTAGAGTCCAATGTTATTTTCTCACCACATTGTGGAGTTCTGTAAGCATATGTGGTATACACTGTGAGCAATTTCAATATTTTCATTGATAGATATAACTTTATTTTTCCCAGGGGGCTATTTGACTTTTTACAGATGCTCTTTAAGTAAGTAAATGCATTAATAGGTTGATAAGTATCTAAATAAATAAATAGACACACTCACTTTGGTATGAACACACACTAGAATGACTATAAAGCAAGAAAATTAAAAAGAAAGAAAAAGTTCTGACTTGGCAGTTCTTGTCACAGCGAGGCATAATCTAGACATACTGCAGTTGGAATTACAGCATTTGTTGGTCAATTTGTTGGCTGAAAGTATTCAGTGTTAGTGTGTCAGAGACAGTATGTGCAACATTGTTCATAATAGCACTTTTTTAAGAACAAGTTTGATGAGAACAGGCCTTTCAGCCCAAATAAGCATGTCAATCCTATTAATCTAGATTGTCCAAAATATCATTAAATCGAGATTTGAAGGTCTCTAAAGTCCTGGGGCCTCATGTGTAAATGGTGTGTACACACACAAAATGTTGTGTACTCCCATTTCCACGCTAAAATCACGATGTACAAAACCTAAACTTGGCGTAAAGCCAAGCACATTTTCACTCTAGCTAAAACCCTGGCGTACACAAGTTCTCCAATCAGTTTTACAAATTGACGGCATCCTGCATCAAAGCAGTGCTACTGTTATTGTGTGGTTTCCCTTTCTTTTTTAGATCCACATCCCTGACGCAGCTTTATAAATACACTTATAATATACAATTAACCGCTGTCACAGATGAGCGGGGACACTGGATAGTTGGACGATACTTCTCCTCGGCCACGAGAGGGCAGCCACCCGGGTCTATTTGGGGGCCACAGGGACGGAGCTGGGACGCTCATTATGAGAGAACGTGGCCACCACCAGGGCCCCGGACAGTTAGGGAATCCTGGATGGCAGCACTTCCGCTACACCAGGAAGTGCTGCCGGAAGCAGTTCCAAGGACACCCGGAGTGCTTCCAGGGGCTTTCCTGACACTTCCGCCACACCAGGAAGTGACGTCAAGGGGAGCACCTGGAGCTCATCCGGGTCATGATAAAAGGGGCCGCCTCCCTCCAGTAGACAAGCCAGAGTTGGGAGGAAGGAGACGAAGCTTGTGAGGAGGGGGACAGGAGGTCAAAAGAGAGAAAGAAAAAGAAGAAGAAGAAGAAGAAGTAGAAAGGAAGAGAGTTGGTGAAAGAAGGCATTGTGGTGCTGAAAATATAAATAAAGAAGTGTGTTTTGGACATTCTGGTGTCGGTCTGTCTGTGTCCGGGGGTATGCTTTCCACACCGCACATTGTTTATTAGTTTAATGCATCTGATTGTAATTAACCTGTAACAATATAATGGTTCACAGAATGGTCAAACTATTCCAAATACCATAACTGCTTTAGCGTTGTTACTCTCACTGCACCTTCTTCTTCTTATTTCATCTGCTCCTGTTAGAGGTTGCCAGAATGGATCATCTTTTTCACTATTACTCTCACTGCACCACTCAGAGTATTTATATCACTGTATCTGAGTGTGAATCACAGCTCTACAGCAGCTGATCGGAAAGTGAATTATCAGTATACAGCATCAAGCACACACTGCCTCAGCCATGCTATTGAACTGCTCTCATATGGCAAAAGCTTCCTCGCGATTCAGAAACAGTTTCATCCCAAGAACTTTAAACGCACTCAATCAGTCCATCAAGTGCTCCTTGTAGAATGCTTTGTACTTATAAGTACAATTACATCACTATAAACTTGCGATACAATTATAATATTACACAACCTGAGCCACTTTATAAAGCGCGTATTTACATATGCTGACGATATCATTTTTAAGATAAAATGCAGCAAAATATGTTTATTATACAGATAAAACTTTAACTTCATTTATATAATCTATATTGGTAATAATTAAACATTTGAGGACACGGTGCCACAGCACTAGCGAGGAGCTGGTGCTCCGTTCACGGATTGTTCCTGCCTCGCGCTGTATTCTTGCTGGGGCTGGCACGACACTGGAAGAATAGATGGATAGAATAATTACTCATGTACTACGAACATATTTCAATGTTCCTTAAAAGTTTTGAAGAATCGGGGTTCTAAGCTTGCTTTAAGTCTATTACAGAGCTGATTGTGTGGCGATTTGGTATTTGGAGAAAGAAAAGGAAGGACAGGAATTGGGGGTTAGTACATTTGAAAGAGACAGTACTGCTGCAATAAATTATTTTATTGAAGGTTGCACATGGCACAACAAGCATCTTGTATGAGGCATGAACAATCATTGCTCGACCGTGTTCCCATGTTTAATATGCTTTAACTCCTATCATCATGAAAATGATATCAAGTATACATCTCAGTATTTTAATACCATAATATCATGAATGTAATGGATTCTGTGTCCTGTCAGAAGAAGAGAAAGCCCATTTAAAAAGCACGTAGTGATTCACACACATAGAGCACATAGAAGATCAAATATAAAACAAAGCATTTAACGTGCTACTTCAGTTATGATGGGACCTGAGAAACTAGTAAATTAAACGATTTAAAGATGAAGTTTATGATGTTTTACTTTAATGACAAAATAAAATACATGATTAAAGTGAAAATGTCGAGATTAAAGTTGACATTTGGTGCTTTTTCCCACTGTGTGCCTATTTTTTTTCTCTGTACCCTAATAAGCTTTCATATGACACTCAAATGGTGGGCTACGTCTCGCCTTTTCACAGCGACTTTGATATCTGACAACTTCTTTTTTATTTCAGGCACTGTGCGACTTTGTGAATTTGAGCTTTTGAGTTTCTCCGACACTCTATGTCACTCGATCAACGTCCTTTTGTTGTTTATACCACTGTTTAAACCAACAAATAGTATTTTCCTTGCTTCCACTTGGTATTTGCTGAAATTCTATTTGCCCCCATGCTTTTGCCATTGTCTTTTCACAGAACGCTGAGCTTCAGGGCTATTTATATTGATTTGCTTATTCAAAGAGGCGTGATTCTGGGAGGAGTTTGGGGAGTGGCAGCAGGCGCGTGCACGTGTGTTACTTTTCACACTGACCAGGAATTATGGAGCAGAAGAATGTGGAAGTTTGGCAAATGCACAGATTTATGTGACTGGATTTTTTTTTGTGCATACGAACATTTCCGCGTTTGTCCTTACGCCATGTTTTAGTGTAAATTCTACGCACGGCGTTATGCATGAGGCCCCTGTTCTCCACCACAGTAATTTGTAATTTATTCCATGTGCCTATGGTTCTTTGTGTAAAGACAAACATTTTAACATTTGTGTGAAATCTGCCCTTAACAAGTTTCCAGCTCTGTATCTGTGTTCTTGCTGCAGAATTTATTTTAAAGTAACAACTTGGATATACTGTACTAATTCCTTTCATAATTTTGCACACGTCAATCATGTCACTTCTGAATTTACATGTTTTAATTGAAAAGGTTTAACTCCTTCAACATCTCCTCATAGTTCATTCCTTACAGACCTCTAATCAGCCTTGTTGCTCTTTTCTGAACTTTCTCTATCACTGCTACGTCTTTTTTGTAATATAGAGAGCAGAACTGAATACAGTACTTCATGTGAGACCTCACTAGTGCATCACATATCGTAAGCTTAACCTCCCTTGACTTGAACTCCACATATTGTGCTACATAACCTAACATCCTATTAGCTTTCTTGATCACTTCTATATACTCTCAGGATAGAGAGAGTGATGAGTTCATTATGATTCCTAGGTCCTTCTCATAAGGTGCCCTTTCAAAATTCAGACCTCCAATTGTACATTTAAATCTAATTTTCCTTCTTCCTATGTGCAATACTGGTAACACTTTAGTTTAGGTGCTGCAGAAATGCATCTGTTCCTCATTTCCTCTAATGTAACAAGACCTTAACAAAGATATCACTTGGTCTTCATAACACTTGTAAAACATCAGTATATCAGCAATTCATCTCTATGTAATGTGACATATTGACATGATAGTAAGATGGTTAATATGAATGATTCACAGGTCTTATACTAAATATGTAACATCAAGAGAAATATGTCTCAGTTAAGCCACCTCAGACCACTCCAAAGTGACGTTTTGTTAGAAGGTCACATTGTAAAGATGAATAAACACTTTACCAATACTTTGTAAGTGTTATGAAGACACAAAAGAGTGTTTGTTAAGGTCTTGTTACAGAAGAGTAAATGAGTAATAGATGGATTTTTGCAGTACCTAAAATGTTACTAATATCTTACGTTAACTTACATTTACTTTCATTAGCCAAAAATCTGACCAAGCCTGTGTAGTATTCCACATCCCCCTGTAAAAATTTAGCTTATTCTTCATTATCTTCTCTTCGAGCTAGTTTAGTGTCATCTGCAAACTTAACCAGCTTACTGATTAAATTCTTGTCCACATCATCCAGGTCTTAGTTGGAGGAGATCATATCTTAATATGCTAAGACAAGACTCTGATTTGTCCATTATTGTGTGTATTTTACATTGCTATTTTATTCTATCATTTATTATGAGACATCACAGGAATGATGCCACCCAGCATACTTTCTGAACACATAACCCAAGCCCATATCTCCCTCTGTCCTTCCACTTTTTTTTAATGACTTCTGTGATTTGCTTGATGCTCAGTAGATGTCACTTCTTTTTCTTTCTGCCATTTGTGGTTTTGTGCTGTAAACACAGGACCACAGTTCATTTTGCCAGTCTCTATTTACATTTAATAAAGTTTGATGTTCAGTCAGTTAGTCAGTCATTTTCCAGCCCACTATATCCTAACTACAGGGTCACGGGGGTCTGCTGGAACCAATCCCAACCAGCACAGGGAGCAAGGCAGGAACAAACCTCGGGCAGGGCACACACACACACATACACACACACACACACCAAGCACACACTAGGGACAATTTAGGATCGCCAATGCACCTAACCTGCATGTCTGTGGACTGAAGAGGATCTGGGTTCCCATGCAGCACTTCCGCCACACCCATAAGTGTTGCTGGAAGATGACCGAGGAAAACCTGGAGCAGTATAAAAGAGACTGACTCACTCCATTCAAGTAGCCGGAGTCGGAAGGCAGAGGATGGAGCTTGCAGGAGAGGAGTGGAGCCGGCAGTAAAAGAGAAGGAAGGAAAAGAACTGAGTATTGTGAGGTTTGTGCATTGTGTGCAAAGAAGAAAATAAACAAATGTTTGTCATCCTGGCTGGAAACTTCCAGAATGGCATCCTAGATGGGACTGCCTGCCTGTTAACTGGCAGGGGACCCAACAAAAAAATAATTTTGTGGGCAGCCCAGCACAGTAGACGAAGGCACACACACACCCTGGCTCCGGAGCTGTCCAGGCGCCCATGGTTGGTGGCCACAGGCCCCAGCAAGGTTGAGCTTCAAAGCTCCAAGCCCATGGCCCCAATGCAAACCAGGGGGTTGCCCTCTCATGTCCCGGGGGAGGTCCTGCTGTTGACAAGTCCTCTTCCCTAGTCCTCTCCTCAGAAGGCCCTCGGCCATCTGCCACAATATATAAACGTATATATGTACATACATATGTGTGTGTGTGTGTTTGTGTTATATAGTACCTACCAATCGCAAACGTAACTACATCAGATGAGCCCCAAATAGGGTGAAACATGTGTCGTGTACTCTTAACTATATAACATGTCTATGGCCTGGAACCCCTGCAGATTTTATTCTTTCTCCAGCCGTCTGGAGTTTTTTTGTTTTTTCTGTCCACCTTGGCCATTGGACCTTTTATTCTATGTTAATTAGTGTTCTCTTATTTTAATTCTTATTTTGTCTTTTTTTCACTTTCTTCATCATGTAAAGCACTTTGAGCTACATTATTTGTATAAAAATGTGCTATATAAATAAATGTTGTTGTTGTTGTTCTGATCTGCTTCTTGCAGCTGAGGTAAAGTGGCAGATGTCTGCCTACTGGCCAACCAACCACATGCGTTACATTGTAGGTAACCACCCAAATATCAGATTGTGATCAGACCTATGCATATATATATTGTGGCGAGTGGCTGGGGGTGGTACCCAGCAAAGACGCCTGGAAGGACCAAAGGAGGGAATACGCCTCCTCCGGACCACGAGGGGGTGACTGCCCTGGTGGCTATGGGGACCACGGGAAAGGAGCATGGAAGCTCAACCCTATAGGGGCCCATGGTCACCGCCAGGGGGCGCCCAGATGCCTGAAGAGCCCTGTTCCTCAGTACTTCCGCCACACCCGGAAGTGCTGGGGGGACGGAGACCAGGGACACCAGAGCTTCCGGGTGCACGGCCGGCACTTCTGCCACACCAGGGAGTGCCGGCAGAAACTCATTGGAAGGCACCTGGAGCACATCCGGGTGTGGATAAAAGGGTCTGCCTCCCTCCATTCGATAGCTGGAGTCAGGTGGAAGAGGATGAAGCCTGAAGGAGAGAAGAGGAGGAGGCGACGAAGGAAAGGCAATGTTGAGGGAGGCCTGGACTTGAAGGGTGAGTTGGTATGGGAGTACTGGGGTTGTGTGCACTTGTAAATATGGAAACTGTAAATAAATGTGTGTTAGTTGGTGAACCAGTGGTGTCCGCCAGTCTGTGTCCGGGCCAGTTACCACAATATATATATATATATATATATATATATATATATATATATATATATA
>JANRMT010027041.1:36828959-36851531 GCA_026402145.1 Polypterus bichir lapradei | reverse complement strand
ATATATATATATATATATATATATATATATATATATATATATATATAGTGGCAAAGGCGCTGTATAGGTGTCGACCTGACACAGACTGACAACGGAGGCACGTAAAACAAAACAAAGGATTTATTTTTCTTCAGCTGTGGGGCACGTCTTCCCCATGTCCCACATTCCCTACACAGTCCCCAAAACACAGAAAAGAAAACACCCAAAAATCGCACTCTTCTTCCTCACTCCTCCCAGGCAGCTTCATCCTCCTCCTCCTTCTGAGTAGTGGCTGCAGGCTCTTCTTATAACCCACCTGGAAGTGCTTGAGGTGATACTTAACCTAATTCAGGCTGCACTTCCGGGTGTGACTGCATTCCAGCCCACGCGGGCTCATAAGCCATGCAGCTCCTCCCAGTGATGGCCATGGAGCCCAACAGGGCTGAGCCCTGAAGTCGCATTCCAGGGGACGTAGTGTGAATCCCATGGCTGCTCCCCCAGACCCAGTGTAAAAGGGGCATCACAGCCGGCGGGTTTGTTGGGTGGTGGTGGGCAAGTGAAGCAACCAGGGGGCTTTGCCCCTAATATATACTGTATATAAATATATAAAATCAGGAATAAAAATAAATATGAGCAAGCTATTCATATGAGTGTAAATCTCATTAAATACATACTCTTTTAGAATAGCCATTAAGCTGAGGCCGTTTTCTTGTAGAGAAAAAAGGGTGCTGACATGGAAATGTAATAGTTTTTCTGCTTATTTATTGTTATACTTATTGAAAAAACTTGTGTTTAATTGTAATTGTTTTTTTTCTTTTTATCGATTATGCATGCAAATTGCAATGAAGAGATGCATCCATCAACATGCTTCTGAAGTGTAAGTCCAGTATTGTGTGTTTAGGTTTTTCGCTACAAATGCCCCTCAAGTCCTGGTTGTCATGGACACTCTCCTGATTGCACATAAAATTAAATCAGTCCTGTTCTCCAAGGCCCAAGTCCTCCTAATTCTCTGCTGAGTAAACACAAAAGAAAGTTCTCATTTGATTTTCATAGAACTTAATGACTTGATGTCAAAGTTTCAGTTTGTGAGTTTGAACATTTGAAGTACACCATATGAATAGTGTATTCAAATTGTATGTGTGTAGGTGCAGTAGTGTCACAGCAAGAGAACACTTCAACATTTCAAGTGAAATTGATTGCCAGTCTTGTATCTATGAAATCAGAATATTTTAAAATGTATACTTGACACACAGACGTCATGAATAATCAGTGAGGTAAAAAACACCAATAACCACCTAGAATTCCACATCTTACAAGTATAAAAGGAGAACTGTGCCAGTAAAGCAGAAAGAAGAAGAAAACTCACAACGCTAGCAACAGACTGTGGAAACTGTAAGTCAAATCCTCTTCTTTACATAGATGCTTTCTCTCTTAGATTATTGTATTTGTTTCCTTAGATTTGCTGTTTTTTTCCTTTCATACTTATCTTTGGTCTGCTTGACACATGTTTAGGAAAACCTATTGATTAGTGGACACTAAGTGACATTTATTTGGAAAGAAGTACAGGAATAATTCTACATTATAGACAACTGCTATGAAACATTTTAAAACACAAACCTCTAAGATTACCAATACTGTATTTCCATAAGTTTCCTAATTATTTTCACTTTGTATGTGTTTTAGATGTATTAGTTGTATCTTTATTGATGACCATCTAAAACAAAATATATTGATGAAGCAATTTAATATATTGACAACTAAACAAATATCAGTTGGAGTACAACAGCAATTCATACAATGCTCTTATCAGTAGATACCGTAAGAAACATTGAAGCATACTTACGAACTATAACAGAATATAAGGAGGGTGAAAATAAATCATCAAACAATATATCTAAAAAGTAGGTATAGCATTCCTTATCTTCACAACTGGGAAAGGAACTAACCAGTTGTTTTATAGTAGAAAAGGTAATGTGAATTTAAGCACTCGGACTGGTTACTTTATTGTTCTGGAAGTTACTTGATGTTCTTGATTTTGCTTACAGAACAAGTAGTAGGAGTAGCAGTAGGAATAGTAGTAGTAGTAGTAGCAGTAGTAGTAATAGTAGCAGTAGTAGTAGCAATAAGCCCCTTGTTTATTATCTACCTATAGCTCATTAATCTTCAACAACTAAACAGAGGAAGGTCCATCTGGCAAACCTGTGAACTTCCTTAATCTAAAACTGAGTAGCCTGCCACAACTGCACAACGAGTAACCAAAAGTAAAGCAAGGCTCCACTTCATAACAGAATACTCATCCTTATTCATACATGTTCAACTTAGAGTCTCAACTCAATATTAGGAAAACGTGAAAACTCTACACACAATGACCAGACAGGGTTTTGAACCCAGCATTCTGAAATTGTCAGATGGCACTTCCATCCCGTGTGTCTCCAAGCTACCCCAGCAGCACAGCTTTTCTTTACTTCTTTAACTATGGAATTTAAATATTATGAAGAATATTTTCTTTTACAATCTGTGCTTTCAATGACATGGAAGTCATTGGGTTGGACTTAAGAGAACTAAAAATACAATTAGTTAAACCATATGATGTTTATCCAAAATATGTTTCAATCACTACACAATTCATGAACTTCTGTTTTACTGCTGATAGAAAATATGTGTAGACACAGAGTAAAATTTTTAAAACTATATTTTGCTTTCCTCCTGTAGGTTTTTGCAAGTTTCAGTTCCTAAGACATCATGGCTTCTGGAAGAGTGATGGCCAGTCTACTGCTGGTGTCTGTGTTACTGGTGCTAGTTGACCAGACAGAAGGATTTCTCAGCTTTTTCAGCCCCACTGACATGAAGAAGATGCTGGTAAGACACAAATTTCTTGAAGCAAAATGTTTTCAAGATAGACTATGATTCCCTTGACACTAAATTGGACTAAAACTGACTCAGAAAATGGATCCATCATCACTCAGTGTTTTTGTCTTCCATCACATTCTTCTTTGGTCATCTTGTCACATTTTTAGGTGACATAATTAGAAAGAAAATGATCAAAGTAACAATGTGGCTTTTAAATGTACATATTGTGCTAAGCTTTTATCCAACGTGAACTACAAATAATATCACATAATGCAGTTGCTCTCCCATTTTTACAATTAGAGCACTGTCAGGTTAACTGATTTAAATGGGTCAAAACGTGAATCAGTGGTGCAGATTGAACTGACATCCTTGTGCTTTGCAATCCATGCTTTAGCTAATAGACCACTCTGGCATTATTACGCTGAATATAATTATACAGATGATAGCATAAAAGTGCTGTGGTTAGTGATTTTACCTCACAGCTCCAAACTCCTGAATTTTAATCCCAGCTCAAAACACTGCACTCTGTGGAGTCGCAAACAGACTGAAAGCTACCTAAACATTGACAAATGGTGTACATGTGACAATAATGATCCTATAAACCTCAGTTAAGCTATTAAGGGCTGTATCACCAATAACGTGGCCATTGAGAAGATCATATATTTGGATGTTTATGGTGTTGCTGCTAGGAGATTACCTTAGACAGTACTGTCTTAAAGTTCTTGTCATTGAAAAGGAAAAAAAAAATTTATACACACACATTATATATATATATATTATTTTTATATATATATATACTCTGTATATATATATATAAATATATATACTGTGATGGAACTGGACCTTCAGTGAGTCCCAAACCCCAACACAATCACACAAAGGCAGTCCTGGGTTCAACTAAAGGATAATTAATTAACTAAAAAACCTCCAAAAGTTACCAAGCACAAAGTTATCTCTCTCTTTCACAATTCACTCCACAATACCCCTCTTCTCACCATGGCACTACCCTCCTCCAGTGAGCTCCGACTCACCTAGATAAGGGAATGCGGTCCCTTTTATTGAAGACTTCCAATGCCAGGGCCACTGCCCAATGGAAGTACTTCTGGGTCATACAGAAGACCCATGAACTGGGGAGCATATCTCCCTGTAGTGCCCCCTGGCGGCACTCATGGATCCCAAGAGGGCTGTGATGTCAGACTACATTTTCCAGCATGCCTTACTGGTTCCGTACTGGGCACCCAACTATGGAACTGTTAATTCCTAAATGCCCCCCATGAGTCGTGTATCAATGATCCTTGGACTGGACTGTTATTCAGATCTCTCTATTATATTAAAAAGATTTTCCGCTGTGTCCATGATTTGCAGCCTTGACAACTCCCTTCCACACCATTCGCCCAATCATTAATCCTACCGCACACATCCACTCTACGTACCACCCCGTGACACTCTCAGTGGTAACTTGCCCTTCAACACAGTCGTTTATACAAGGCAGAAAAGCAAATTATCTATTCAAGAATATCAAATTTTAGATCATGATAGAAAAACAGTGGCAAGAGCTGATAAAAAAAGTCGAAAAAATGAAAATTAACAAAAAAGTGCTGCATATAATAAAAATCAAGAACAAAGAGAATCATCCAATAAACGAAATAGAGAAAAATATCCCAAACAGTGTGCAAATAGAAATGCAAAAAAAGAGACATTTATAGAATGTATATAAAGGATAAAGTAATTCATAATATTGTTTTTGACAAGGCGTTAGCGTTAATGTAAGTTAATTTTTCATTTACTTTTTATTACATTTTATTAAAGTTTACTTTTTTACTTCTACTTTTACTTTTTTACTTTTTACTATGTTTCATTATTCATTAGTATTTAAAATAGACAGTTGTAGTGAAATAGTCAAGTAACTGATTTTCTGTCTATAATAACTAACCACCAAACCGACTTTCTCACACGGCACATATATTCTTCTATACACCATCTCTTTAAATACAATTGCTTTCTGTAACAAACGAGTGCCCCGACACCAATTGAGAGGATCAGCTGGGAGATAACGAGCACCCAGTGCCCATCCCTGGGGATTGGCGTGTTAAGCGAGCAGGTGTCAGAGTCCCCTAGCATTTATTTAAAATAATTATCAAAACATTCTGTAAAGTAACCCTTTAATATAATGTTTAGAATTAATTAATATCCCTTTAACAGGTATTATTCTTGCCTCCTCAGGAGAAAGAGAAATTAGGAAAGAAGTCAGTAAGCTTACAACAGCGCTCAGAAGAGAGTGTACCAGGGGAGCTGCCCAGTGCGGGATGGTACATCGAGAAGACTGAGGTATGAATACACAGCCTCATTGTCACCAGCATGATATTTCTATTCTAATTGTTGTTAATTCTAGCAAGCTAATCTCTTGCTCTCTTTGCAACTGTTAAAAATCTGTTACCATTCCACTTAACACAGATGAACTGTCCAATGGACATTGGGGTGAGGTTGACCCCACAGCAGATCAAGAAATATGGAGCCGTTTTAACAGAAATGTTGAATCAGCTTTTCTTGAACAAAGGAACAGGTAGAGTATGGCATGCAAGTGACACAAAAAGAATACAAATTTGCACTGAAGTAATAATGCTCTCAAATATGTTACAGGGAGATACCAGAACATTTATGAAACAAGACCTATAAAACAGACTCTGACCATTCTTGTCCATTTAAGACATACAAATTTTACTTACCTGTAGTTAGGATATAGCGGGTTGGATAATGGATGGATAATACAAAACAGTTCTCACTGTACAAGAGTTGTCAGCTCTGTAATCTTGTAAACTTTTGCTAAAGTATACAGTAATTTTCAAAAAAATAGGAAACATAATGTAGATTTTTTAGCTGATATGTTTTTTTACTTTGTTTTTCTTGTTTAATCAGCTAAATAGCAGGATTCTGCTTCCACAGTTCCTAGGAAATATCAGTGGAGCCTTATAAAGAAGGAAGAATTGTGACTAGAAGAACCTGTTTATGTAATGATAATTCCATGTACTTTCAGAATGTTAATAAAATACACAATTTTAACAATACCATGACTTACTTCTCTGAAATGAAATGATGTTATATAATGTTTGTGACTAGGATGGCACGCTAGCACAGTAGTTTGTGCTGTTGTCTCACATATCCATCTCCCTGTGTTTGTCTGTATGCAGTTTGCATTTTCTTCCCAGGTAAGTACAGATTTTCTTACAGGTACTCCAGTTCTCCTCCCTTATTCTTAAAAATGTATGTTTTAGGTTTACTACCAATTTCAAAGTATCCACATGTAGGAGTGGGTGGGAGTGTATGTGGCTACAGTGGACTAGTTCTCCATCTAGGTGTTTTATTGTGGAAGGTTCCTAAGGTGACCATATCCCTAACTTAGCTATAAGACACCTTACATATTAGGGTAATCAAGGTAAGTAACATTGATACAATATTCATGCTTCTCTCCTCCTATTCAAATGAATATGCAAATCTTTCAAATGTTAAAGAGCACCAAAACCACAACATTTTATAGGTTTTATCATAAAAAAAGCATGAAATGTCAACTTTAATCTTGAAATTTCCACTTTAATCACATAGTTTATTTTGTCATTAAAATAGAACATCATAAACTTCATCTTTAAATTGTTTAATTTACTAGTTTCTTAAGTCCCATCGTAACTAAAGAAGCACGTTAAATGCTTTGTTTTGTATTTGATCTTCTGTGTGCTTTATGTGTGTGAATCACTACGTGCTTCTTAAACGAGATTTCTCTTCCTCCGACAGGACACAGAATCCATTACATTCATGATATTACAGCTCTCTGAATAATTAAAATACTGAGATGTATACTTGATATCATTTTCATGATGATAAGAGTTAAAGCATGTTATTAAACATGGGAACACGGTGGCGCAGTGATAGTGACGAGCTTCTGCCTCGTCCAGAGATTGTTCCTGCCTCACGCAAGATGCTTGCTGTGTTGTGCGCGACCTTCGGTGAAATAATTTATTGCTGCAGTACTGTCTCTTTCAAACGTACTAACTCCCAAATCCTGTCCTTCCTTTTCTTTCTCCAAGTACCCAATCGCCACACAATCAGCTCTGTAATAGATGTCAAGCCATCTGTAAGCTTAGAATGCCGATTCTTCAAAACTTTTAAGGAAAATTGAAATATCTTCGTAGTACATGTTTAATTATTCTATCCATCTATCCATCCAGTGTCGCGCCAGTCCCAGCAAGAATACAACGCGAGGCAGGAACAATTCCTGAATGAGACACCAGCTCATCGCTAGTGCTGTGTCACCATGTCCATGCATGTTTAATTATTAACATTATAGATTATTTAAATGATGTTAAAATTTTTCTGTATTTTGTAAAATCAAATTTTGCTACATTTCATCTTAAAAATGATATCATCATCATATTTAAATGCGCGCCTTATAAAGTGGCTCAGGTTGTGCAATATTATAACTATATTGCAAATTTACAGTGAGGTAATTAGAACATTAGAACATTAGAACACTCTAGACGAGAATAGGCCATTCAGCCCAACAAAGTTCACCAGTCCTATCCACTTATTTCTTCCAAAAAATATCAAGTCGAGTTTTGAAAGTCCCTAACGTCTTACTGTGTACCACACTACTTGGTAGCTTATTCCAAGTGTCTATCGTTCTTTGTGTAAAGAAAAACTTCCTAATCTTTGTGCACAATTTACCCTTAACAAGTTTCCAACTGTGTCCCCATGTTCTTGATGAACTCATTCTAAAATACAAGTCTCAATCCACTGTATTAATTCCTCTCATAATTTTAAACACTTCAATCATGTCACCTCTTAATCTTCTTTTGCTTAAACTGTAAAGGCTCAGCTCTAATTCAACCCCTGTAGCCCTGGAATCAACCTAGTCGCTCTTCTCTAGACTTTTTCTAGTGCTGCTATGTCCTTTTTGTAGTCTGGAGACCAAAACTACATACAGTACTCCAGATGAGGCCTCACCAGTGCATTATAAAGATTGAGCATAACCTCCTTGGACTTGTACTCCACACATCGTGCTATATAACTTAACATTCTGTTAGCCTTCTTAATGGCTTCTGAATGTCATTAAATTAAATTTCATTTAATGGCATTAAATTAAATTTAATGGCATTAAATTTCATCTGCCACAAAACTGCCCAAGCCTGTATGCTATCCAAGTCCTTCTGTAATGATATAATGGATTCAAGATTATCTGCTAACCCACCTATCTTGGTATCATCTGCAAACTTAACCAGCTTGCTACTTATATTCCTATCTAAATCATTTATATATATTAAAAATAGCAGTGACCCTAGCACTGACCCCTGTGGAACACCACTCTTAACATCGGCCAGTTCTGATGAGGTTCCTCGCACCATCACCCTCTGCTTTCTGTGTCTGAGCCAATTCTGCTTCCATCTAAAAACATCACCCTGAACTCCCACTTCTTTTAATTTGATGCCCAACCTCTCATGTGGCACCTTATTAAATGCTTTCTGAAAGTCCAGATAAATAATATCATAAGCTCCACTTTGCTCGTATCCTTTTGTTACCTCCTCATAGAATTCCAGCATGTTAGTAAAACACAACCTCCCTCTTCTGAACACATGCTGACTGTTCAGAATAACTCCTGTCCTTGCCATGTGTTGCTCAATCTTATCCTTAATAATTCCTTCCATTACTTTTCCTGTGATGCATGTTAAGCTTACTGGCCTATAGTTGCTTTGATCTGTCCTGTCACTCTTTTTATATAATGGGATGATATCTGATATTTTCCAGTCCTTCGGAATCTCTCCAGTGCATGGTGACTTCCTAAAAATATGTGTCAAGGGTTTATATCTGTACTCACTGACCTCCTTAAAAACTCGAGGATAAATATTATCTGGTCCTGGTGATTTGTTTAATTTCAGACTATTTAATATGAACAGCACTTCTCCCTCTACAATTTCCAAATCCCTCAGTACGTTCTTAGTAGTCGCGTTTACCTCTGGGAGGTTATCCACTAGCTCACTTGTAAACACCTCAGAAAAATGTAAGTTTAGGGCATTTTCACTGTCTGTATCTTTTAATTCCCCTTTACTATTTCTGATGCACTTCACCTCCTCCTTGACTGTTCTTTTACTGCTAAAAGACTGAAAGAATCTCTTAGGGTCTTCTTTCGCCTTATCTGCTATATTCCTCTCCAACTGTCTTTTAGCCTCCCTGATATCCTTCTTAATGGTTGCCCTCATATTCTCATACGCTCTACGATTCACTTTGAAGTCATTAGTCTTATATGCCTTATACAGCAGTTTTTTCCTTTGCAACTTCTTTTTTAAATCTTTATTAATCCACCGTGGAATTTTTTTTAGTTTCCTATTAATTCCAAATTTAGTTATGTATTTGTCCTGCATTACATGTAAAACATTTTTAAACCTGTTCCACTGCTCCTCGACTGTCTCCACACTCAAAAGCTTATCTAAGTGTATCCTACTTAGACATTGTCGCATCTACTCAAAATTAGCCCTACCAAAGTTCAACTTAACAATTGTACTTATAAGTACAAACAGTTCTTCAAGGAGCACTTGATGGACTGATTGAGTGCATTTAGAGCTATTGGGATGAAACTGTTTCTAAACCGCGAGGTCCCTACAGGAAAGGCTCTGAATCATTTGCTGTATGGGAGCAGTTCAAATAGCACATGGTTGAGGCAGCGTGTGCTAGATGCTGTATACCAATAATTCTCTTTCCGATCAGCTGCTTGAGAGCTGTGATTCCACACTCAGATACAGTGGGATAAATACTTGAGAGGAACAACACTAAGGCAGCTATGGTATTTGGAATACTGTGGCCATTCCGTGGACAATTATATTGTTACAGGTTAATTACAATCAGATGCCTTAAACTAATAAACAGTATGCGGTTAATTTCAGTGTATTTGATAAAGTCGCGTCAGGGATGTGGATCTAAAAAAGAAAGGGAAACCACACAGGGACAAAAGCACTTCTTTTATGCTGGGTGCCACCAGTTTGCAAAACCAAGCAGAGAACTTGCATACGCCAAGGATTTAGCTGGCATGAAAAAGTTTAGTTTTTATACATCGTGATCTGAGCATGGAAACATGTGTACGCAACATATTTGTGCATACGCACCGTTTATACATGAGGCCCCAGGTCTCTGATTCGGCATGACCACTGGATGCATAGAATGAGAAAGACACTGAGTGTCCCTATTAGCCTGAATTTATGCTAAGTGTGTGCTTCCTTGATGTACCTCTTGGGTCAGTGTGAGATCATAGTGTAGTGCAGACTCCCTGTTTATGCATGACTCAGTTAAGATCAAACCTGCCTTTGTTCGTGCAAACTTCAGCCTAACATAGCCTTCTACTGCAGCCCCACAGGCATGGTCATGTTTGCAACTTGCATTTTGGGGTCAGTTTAGATGGGTTCTGATGTTTTATTCTCAGTACAACATGCATCATCTATTTGACCTGGTATGTGGCGAGTACAGCAATATTCTTCAGTTCCTATTACTGGAAACTGGTTGGACATTTTAATCTAAGATTCCTTTAAAAATATAATTTTCATGCAGCTATTGAGAATGCTGTATTTTACAAACACACAGCAACAAAGTGAAAAAAGAACATTAACAAAGCATTGTTTAACTCAGATTCCTTTTAACTCACTTTCCTCCTAATCCTAAACACTCTTACTGAGTGAGGGTACCCTATACTAGGCTGGGATTCTACAAGGCTTGCCTTCTTCCTTGAATCTCTACAGTTCATGGATGTTATGACTGGGAGTCCAAAAGCACATACCGTATATACTCATGTATAAGTCGTGTCTTGAAACCTGAAAAATCTATCATAAAATCAGACCCCGACTTATATGCCCGTTCAAAAATGCAACACTTACATTTATTTTTTACATCTTCTTGCCTCCTCCAATCTCGCATCAGTTTCTCAGATACATCAAATTTTGTTGTAGCAGCACAGTTAACAATTTCTTTTGCTACTTCAAAGACGTTTAATTTAAAACCAGCTTCATATTTTCTTCAGATCAAACACTCCATTGTAGATGCTCTTACGATAAAGATGTATGAGGGTGTGAGATACAAAAAACACAAATCAATGCAAACATTGCTTCGGAATAGTTTGGGTATTACCGTGTGGTCACATAGGCACAATAGAAAGAGAGAGAGACAGAGAGAGGTTAGGAGCCCCCGCTGATTTAGCACATTGCCACACCCATATAGAAAAAATTGGCAGTGTGCTCCATGGTAATTCTCTCAGGTGGGCGTTAGCATATCATAATCTCTTGCACCAATAGCATGAGTTTTCCGCATTTGACATATACGACCGACATTATAAAATATCAGAAATTATACAATAAAATCAAGTCCTGACTTATCCACGGGAGAACTTATCTGCGAGTATATACGGTAAGTCTCAAAAGCATTTCCAAAATGCTTACAATAGAAGGAACTCCCATCAAAAACCCTAGATACAAACTGGGTTACATAGAGTCTTTATTAACAAAAAAGATTTATTCTTCACAATAAATCTTCACAAAATTTCAATACAAAATGAAGCTCTGTGGAGCAAAAAGGGAATAGGATTTGCCCAAAAACAATAAGGCAATCCAATCCAATCCAGTCCAAAACTACATCAAAAACAGAACATGAACTCAAAAATCACAATAATCATAGATCTGTTTTTACTTTTTCAATTAGAAGTCTTTTTTTGTTGATTAGTGTTGAAAATGCCAAATTAAATCCACTGAATCCAATAAAAGAAGAAAATGTGAAAATGTTTTATTGTCTTGAATACTTTTAATGGATACTGTATATAATAAATATTTCCTGGATGGGACATAATGTATATCCTATTGTAAATCTGGCAAATACCTGGTATACATGTTAAATGTACTGCCTAAAACTTTAAAATGGTTTATAGATGTTACAAATCTGGTTTAATTTGTAAATCAACTCAAAAGGGCAAACAGATAATGCAAATCAGCAAGGTTAACTTTAAAGGTTGCATGTAAAATGTAAAAATTCATGCAAAAATTACATACTTGATATTCATGCAAATCAGTTTTACTATGGTATCACTTTTCTGCTCTCAGAAGGTGCTGCACAGAAAAGTGTGTACAAATCACCATTTGCTCATGTGCACAGTGTAGCTTGCTGGGGCACAAACAGATCTTCAGTTCTACATGATGCCACATTGGAGCTGTTTAATGTTGACACCAGTTTCAGAATAAGAGACAAATACTTTAATATACAATATGGAATATTTACCATTTATGCTGAATATTTGCTACAAAAGCTTGTAATTTGTTATTCTGCCCAGCCAAAAATACCTAACATTTGAAAAAGAGTTTTAACATACACAAAAGTGTACTTTTTAACAAATGGCACCCCATAGGTTCTTCTATTTTTTTAACATATTGTAGTGCTACAGTTATGCTCACTGCTGCCAACCCAAGGATGTGAGCTCTTTACATAGTTCTCTTAGATAGCTCACTGTCCTTAGAAGGATGGTTCACTGTTGGCACACCATTCATTTACAAGTTTTTCAAGCTTGAAGTTTTTCTAGGCACTCCTACAGCTGCCACAAAGCTGTTTATTTACATGGTGGAATTCCAGCTCATTCATTACTAATGCCATCCCTATGCTGATTACAATATATTTAGCCTGCATTTATTTACACATTTAGGTTGTGCTTAAGCAGCATATTGATTAATATCAGAGGTTATAAATGAGTAATTTTAAGAAGATAAGATCCCTTTCAAGTGTAAACATCCAAACAGATACATCTGAAGGTCAGTCAGATTCTATTTTACAATCGTTATTTAGTTAGAATGTTCTAATTACAGAGAGGCAGGTCAAGAATGGACGTTTAAGGTAACTGCATTATTTATTTGAGTAAGATAATAAAAAAGAGCAGTTAGCTACTTCACCCTACCGTCAGGCTCTTTATGTACCACTCAGGTTTAAAACTACCCATCAGCACGGCCATTCATCTTCTGTGGACCGTTCACTTGAGCAAGCAGAGGAGGCCTGGTTTAGCTTGTGGAGATTTTAGAAGAGCTCACACCATCTCTACCCATGATTCTGAATGAATGTCACAACAATAATGAATGCTAGTGTGGATAGAGTCTGTGTGTATGTGTGTCTTTCTCCCGGGACTCCAGACTGTGAGTAAAATTGTTGCACATGCAAGCGAAAGTAAGCTTTGGCAATTGTTATTTATACTTAGATCAACAGGGGTGAATGAAATAATTGAAAATTTAAACTAATTATATTGTAACAGATGCAAAAGGTCATTTTTTTTATTGTTGAGCAGATGTGCTATTGACGTATGTGTTGGTACAGGCTCCCCCTTGGATATACGAGAGCCTCATAAAGGCTGGTTTATACACTTCAGGCGTCCATGCTGGGTATGAGGGACGTGCGGCGGAAATAACGTCAGACTTGGAGACACACGTAAAAATATTTCTAAGTATATGGTGAGGCTGACTGGAGGGCACTGTATTCCAAATGGTGAATTTCAGTGAGAGAAAGAGGCTGGTTATGCTTGTGTCAGAATAATGAACGAAGGACTGTATATGAGTCAACCGGTCATCAAAACATATGGAATGCAAAACATTTGAAATTCACCAGCCCATTATGTACTGTGGATCCCTGTTAAGAAGATATCTGTGCCCTGTGGAATTCAGTTGTCCATTCTGATTTGGTGCAGGTATAGTATGGTGTGATTGTCACGAATCTCCTCGTGTTCACGCATCTTTGCATGCCATTTCTCTTTCGATTTAATGCATGCACCATGGAAAATGCAGGCCTGTCCATCAGGAAACATGCACTCACAGCCGCCTGCCCACCGTGATGAAGTCTGCATTTTAAGGTTGCAGGTGTATTACATGTTATTGTCGTTTTAATGTGATTGACGGCGGACAGTAAATTTTGTTAAAATGATATCATTAAATGCCATTTTTTTTCTTAGTTGTTACTTCAGCCATTCTGGCTTGCACACTATATGTTTTTACCAATTAATTTTTCAACCACAGCTTGTCAACAAAGAAGCATGGAAAATAAGATTTAGTAAATGTGACTCAAAAGTTCATGAAAAATCTTCTTTGTAAACACAAATACATTAGTAAATAAATCCCACTTTTTCACTAATACTGGCAAAAAGAAAACTGAAATATAAATGGTACAACAAATAGAATGTTGCTGGCCTGGTTGACACTTGCAAGCAGTGCAGCCAAAACAAGTGGCTCCTTTGCCCCTGTACAGCAGACCATCTGCAGTGGGAACAAGATTATCCGTATAGCTGACGTTGTGTTAAAGTCAGTTTTGTTTCTGCATTTTTGTATGTATTATTTACTGGGTCGTGTTTAAAAGTTAATGGCAAGGCAAAGCACAGTCACAGATGTCTGGGAACTCAGAACGACAGCTACAGGGGAGTACATTTTGGAAGTGAATGTGCACCATACTATTTTTCTTTTTTTTCTTAGTAATCTTGACATTAGTGGAATGATGTTTGGTTACATTAGTTAGATTGATTATGTTTAGAATATATACTCACGTTTAAGTTCTCCCGCAGATAAGTTGGGGCTTGATTTTACTGCAGAATTTCTGGTATTTTATAATGTCGGTCGTATAAGTTGAATGTGGAAAACTCACGCAATGGGTCCAAGAGATTATGATATGCTAATGCCCACCTGACCATGGAGCACACTGCCGTTTTTTTTTCTATGTATTGTGCCTACGTGACCACATGGTAAAGCCCGAACTATTTCAAAGTGATGTTTGCATTGTTTTAATCTTTTATCTTTGATGTAGCGGTCGATAGGAAGAAAATATGAAGCTGGTTTTAAATTAAAAGTCGTTGAAGTGGTGAAAGAAACTGAACTGGTAACTGCACTGCTGCAACAAAATTCATTGTGTCTGAGAAACTGGTGCGAGATTGGAGGAAGCAAAATGTAAAAAAAAAAATCTAAGTTTTGAACGGGGATCTGATTTTATGATCGATTTTTCGGGTTTGTTCACACTTTTATGTTTCCCTGTGTATAGGCATGCTGTACAGGGGAATTGTTTCAGCTTTATAAGTATGGCTGTGGCCACAAGAGGGGAAGTTTTTCTTCTGATTGATGATTGATTGATGACAGAGACCTGAGAAATGGGGTTCAGTGTGTGCCATGTGCTCTAGATGTAGAGGGGGCTGGTGGCTAAGCAGTTGCTTGCTGATAACCAGTTGTACTTGTTTTTGTTTTCTTTCTTGTTCTAGGAAACTGAATAATGATCAGACTTTGAAGAGACTTTGTTGTGTTTTTTATTTCTTACTCCATTTTTACAGTAAGAATTGTTTTAATTCTATACTGCATTTTTTATTGTTGTTTAGCGTATTGTACACTTTTACCCTGTAAATATTTACACCAAGAACTGTGATTTTATTTATTGTGGAATAAAAATCTACTTTTTCTCATACATGTGCCTCTCTTGTGCCTATCTTATTATACCCACAGTCCTGGTCGAACCCATGCTACTAGCTGGCCATCTCCATCAGTAGACAGTGTGTGACATTTTCATTCAATGATTATTTTAATTTAGAGTTTTGAAGGGTTCATATAAACACTCCACATTTTTAAAGGCATTCAATGACACCCTAACAAATAAAAGACACCTTTTTGAACCCTTCTCCTTACTATGGTAACCTACATCGATACGATTTTCGCACTTCAAATGCAAAACTGCATCACCAGATCTTTAAAGCTGTTTGGATATCATCCATATTTTTCTTTGCAAATTGCTAGTCAAATATAAAAAGAGTATAAACAATTAAAATTTCCATAACAACACTCATTTACTTACATGAATACTATTGAAATTTGGCATGATTGACTTACAAAGGAAAATTCACTTAAAACCTGTTTCCACTTCTTTGTGCATTTTCCACAAAATTGCAAGGTATGGATCAACCTGGTCTCTTGAAATAAACAGCTCAGCTTTTCTGGCAGTCTTTTTCAGTAAGTACGCCTTTACTCATCAGGGGCCTCATGCATAATGCCATGCATAGAATTTGCACTATAACATGACGTAAGCACAAAGGCTTGAAATAAGCTTATGCACAGAAAAATCCAGATGCTGGAATCTGTACGTACTCCAACTTCCACGTTCTTCCGCTCCATAAATCCCGGTCAGTGTGAAAAGTAACGCACGTGCATGCACCTGTTGTCCAGCCCCAATTCCTCTCAGAATTCAGCCTCTTTGAATATGCAAATCAAAATAAATAACCCTTAAGCTCAGTGTTCTGTGAAGAGACAATGGGAAAAGCATGGGAGAAAATATAAGAATTTCAGCGAATACCAAGTGGAGGCAAAGGAAAAACATACTATTTGTTGGTTTAAACAGTAGTATAATCAACAAAAGTAAGTTGATCGAGTGACATAGCTTGTCGGAGAAACTTGAAAGCTCAAGTTCACAAAGTCGCACAGTGTCCGAAATAAAAAAAGTCACATATCAAAGTCGCTGTGAAAAGGCAAGTTGTAGCCCACAGTCTGAGTTTATTAGGGTACAGACAAAAAAAATAGGCACACAGTGGGAAAAAAGCATGAAATGTCAACTTTAATCTCGAAATTTCCACTTTAATCACGTAGTTTATTTTGTCATTAAAGTAGAACATCATAAACTTCATCTTAAAATCATTTAATTTGCTAGTTTCTCAAATCCCATTGTAACTAAAGTAGCACGTTAAATGCTTTGTTTTGTATTTGATCTTCAATGTGCTCTATGTGTGTGAATCACTACGTGCTTCTGTTCTTTCTCTTTCTCCATCAGGACACAGAATCCATTACATTTGTGATATTAGAGCTCTCTGAATAATTAAAATACTGAGATGTATACGTGATATCATTTTCATGATGATTGGAATGAAAGCATGTTATTAAACATGGGAACACGATGGCGCAGTGATTGTTCATGTATCACACAAGATGCTGCTGCACCATGCGTGACCTTCGATGAAATAATTTATTGTAGCAGTACTGTCTCTTTCAAACGTACTAACCTACAATTCCTGTCCTTACTTTTCTTTCCCCAAATACCCACTTGCCACACAATCAGTTCTGTAATAGACGTTAAGCCATCTGTAAGCTTACAATGACGATTCTTCAAAACTTTTAAGGAACACTGAAATATCTTCATAGTATGTGTTTAATTATTCTATCCGTCTATCCTTGCAGTGTCACGCCAGAACCAGCAAATATACAGCACGAGGCAGGAACAATATGTGAACTTGCTAGCACTGCGGCACCGTGTCCTCACATGTTTAATTATTAACAATACAGATTATTTAAATGAAGTTAAAGTTTTCTCTGTATAATATAATCAACAAATTTTGCTACATTTCATCTTAAAAATGATATCGTCTTCATATGTAAATACACACTTTATAAAGTGGCGCAGGTTGTGCAATACTCGTATTATAACTATAGTGCAAGTTTACAGTGGAGTAATTGTACTTATAAGTACAAACAGTTCTACAAAGAGTAATTGATTGAGTGCATTTAAAGTTCATGGGATGAAACTGTTTTTGAACCGCGAGGTCCGTACAGAAAAGGCTTTGAAATGTTTTGCCGTGGCTGAGGCAGCGTGTGCTTGATGCTGTTTACCGATAATTCTCTTTCTGATCAGCTGCTGCTGTGATTCCCTACTCAGATACAGTGATATAAATACTCCGAGTGGTGCAATAAGAGTAATATGGAAAAAAGTGATCCGCTGTGGCAACCCCTAACAGGAGCAGCTTAAAGAAAAAAAAGAAGAAGAAGATGGTGCAGTGAGAGTAACAACGCTAAAGCAGTCATGGTATTTGGAATATTATGGCTGTTAACTGGGCTATTATATTGTTACAGGTAATTTACAATCAGATGCATTACACTAATAAACAATATGCGGTTAGTTTCAGTGTATTTATAAAGCCGCGTCAGGAATGTGGTTCTAAGAAATAAAGGGTAACCACACAGGAACAGTAGCACTGCTTTGACGCTGGGTGCCACTAGTCTATAAAACCGAGCGGCGAACTTGCGTACGACAGGGTATGAGATACCGTGGAAAAGTGCGTGGCTTTACGCCAAGTGTAGGTTTTATACATTGCGATTTGAACGAGGAAACGTTCTTACGCAACATTTCTGTGCATACGCACCGTTTATACATGAGGCCCCTGAACTTCAGATTTGCTTTCTTCTATTTAGTCTCCTAACTGTTTCCTTTCTTTGTATATTTGTCAACAATTTTCATTCATCAAATTTTTTAACTGGTTATGCAGCTCAGGTTTGCAGTTTACTATACCAATTTTTAAATTACTCTGTTAAGTGTGATATTTTAGTTACTTTATGTCAGTTTTATGAAGGGATACTGAAGTGCTGGAGCAGATGTGAACCTTGATTTGTGAAAGAGTATGTTTAATATTCATCCATCCATCCATTATCCAACCCGCTATATCCTAACTGCAGGGTCACGGGGATCTGCTGGAGCCAGTCCCAGCTAACACAGGCCGCAAGGTAGGGGAAAAAAACCCCGGGCAAGGCACCAGCCCACCACAGGGGACAAACACCCCCACACGCAAGGGACAATTTAGAATCACCAATGCACCTAACCTGCATGTCTTTGGACTGTGGGAGGAAACCGGAGGACCCGAAGGAAACCCACGCAGAGACGGGGAGAACATGCAAACTCCATGCAGGCAGGACCCGGGAAGCGAACCCAGGCCTCCTAACTGCGAGGCAGCAGCGCTAACCACTGCGCCACCGTGCTGCCCATGTTTAATATTTCTTTTTGTTAATTCAATTTATTAAAAGCAAGTAGCATTCCATACAAACAAGTCAAACTTAACAAAACTCAATTCAATTCAACCCCCACCCATGAGACAGAGAGGAAGGCCAACAGCCAGAGTAAAACTTTAAGAGTAGAAAAGAAGAAACTGCATCTTTCTCTTCAATATAAACGCTTATTCTAAAATGTTATTGATTAGATCCTGCCAAGTTTAAAAAAAAAATTTTGATTTGATCCTGCAAGTGAGAATTTCATTTTTTCAAATAGTATATAACATCAGTTACACACTGGCTTAAAAAAGGTGGTCTAGGATTCTTCCAGTTAAGCAGGATAAGTCTATGTGCTAGTAGAGAAGTAAAGGCAATTACAGTTTGTTTCTCATTCTCCACTTTAAGCCTATGTGGGGGTGCACCAAACACAGCTGCCGATAGATTAGGAGGGTTTGTGACACCAAGGCTGTCTGATAGGCATTAAAATGTTTTGACTCAGAATGGTGCTAATTTGATATATGCCAAAACATGTGGCCCAACAAGGCTGGAGCTTGATTGCAACGTGCGCAGGTGGGGTCTTGCCCTGGAAATATTTTGGACAATTTCAAAGATTAATTTTAAAATGGATGTGCTCAATATAAAATTTTAAGTTGAATAAGTGTATGCTTAGCGTGTGTGGTGCAAGAGTGAATTCTGTGCATGGCTGCCTTTCACTCCTTTTCTAAAATGTTAAGAAAGAGATCCCTTTCCCACTGCACTCTGGGATCTTTGGAAGAAAGATTTTGAATTTGAATTACATCGATATACAAAAATCGCAAAGATATGTGGCAGCTCATCATAGCGGACATCAGATTCATATGCAGCCTGGAATATGGTTTAGTTTGTGCTGCTGTTTAATAGTTGCTGTGTACATACTGTATCTTAGGCTCAGAATTACAGCTAACATGCTGTCATTTATGAACAGACTGAAATTCTGTAAGGGATTGTCTGTATCTAATACTTCTCTTTTGAGCCACGGAGATCCAGTGAATGGCAGCTTTGAAAGTTACTGAGCACAATCACCCCCACAGTCACCAGTCACCATTTACTGGATGAATATATGCATGGTGGATGACTTTCTGTTTTAGAGTTAAAAGTTACAAGGGTTAAAGAGTAATGGAAGGAATATTTATTCAAAAACCAAATCTGAAATTCTTATTAATATATTTTGATTAATTTTGGGACATCTGCAGCTCAGGTTAGCCCTTGCAGTCCGATTGTTACAAAAACTAAAAGTATTTTTGGCAAATTATTATTTTATTACTTACTTCTTTAATAGTTTCGTTTGGTTTTAGTTTTTCATTTTGGTTTTGTTAATTTCAGTTTATGAAAACTTTTTTATTAATAGCTTTAGTTTTGATTTTAGTTTTCATTAACCATAATAAACTTAGATGACAGAAACACAGGACCCACTGCACCAGTGTAGGGTCTGACAATGGGTCCAAGGATTTCATCCTGATACCTAATGGCAGTCAAGGTGCCATTATCTAGCCTATAGAGTTCTGTGTGTCCCTCCATGGATATGCCTCCCCGAGACCATCACTGACACACCACCAAATTGTTTATGGTGAACAATATTACAAGCAGCATAACATTCTCCACGGCTTCTCCAAACACTTTCACGTCTGTCAAATGTGCTCAGGGTGAACCTCCTCTCATCTGTGAAAAGCACAGGGCGCCAGTGGTGGACCTGCCAATTCTGGTATTCCATGGCTAATGCCAATCGAGCACCACGGTGTCAGGCAGTGAGCACAGAGCCCACTAGAGGACATCGGGCCTCAGGCCACCCTCATGAAGTCTGTTTCTGATTGTTTGGTCAAAGACATTCACACCAGTGGCCTGCTGGAGGTCATTTTGTAGAGCTCTAGTAGTGCTCATCTTGTTCCTTCTTGCCCAAAGGAGCAGATACCAGTCCTGCTGATGGGTTATGGATCTTCTACAGTCCTGTCCAGCTCTCCTAGAGTAACTGCCTGTCTCCTGGAATCTCCTCCATGCCCTTGAGTCTGTTATGGGAGACACAGCAAACCTTCTAACAATGGCACGTATTGATGTGCCATCCTGGAGAACCTGGACTACCTGTGCAACCTCTGTAGGGTCCAGGTATCGCCTCATACTACTAGTAGTGATACCGTAGCCAAATGCAAAACTAGTGAAAGAACAGTCAGAAAAGATGAGGAGAGAAAAATGTCAGTGGCCTCCACCTGTTAAACCATTCCTGTTTTGGGGGTCGTCTCATTGTTGCCCCTTTAGTGCCCCTGTTGTTAATTTCATTAACATCAAAGCAGCTGAAACTGATTAACAACCCCCTCTGCTACTTAACTGACCAGATCAATAGCACAGAAGTTTCATTGACTTGATGCTATACTTTGATTAAAAAGTGTTCCTTTAATTTATTTGAGCAAAAGTGTCTCCAACTACACTAGATTGGCCAAAATGCATATTTCATAGACATTCACTTACCCTGGGCATATGCACATTGGCAGAAACATTAAGAGGAAGTGTCCTCCATGCTAGACATTAATTTGCAGCTTGAATTTACACATTGAGAACAGCAATGGCCAATACAAAAAACAAAAAGAAATTATGTTGTTTGGAATGACAGAGTAGAATTTTTGTTAAGTGTAACAACAATATAAGTCGAATGAAGCAGCTGAGAAAATGTAGCAAGCAGGATCTAATTAGGGTGGGACCACATAATAAGCATGAACCAGAGTATGATTGGAGTTTTCAAAGCTCTCCATTTTCACTCATCCACACTGCAATCCTGAGCTGCAGCTTTCAGAAATACCCAGCTTCGGAGAGTGTTTTATAAAGTCTTCATTTTTGGGGGTTAGAAACACCAGGGAAATGTGTCAAAAAGTTGAAAAAAGAAGAAAAATGCATGCTTGTGTGGATGAGATTTTTGTTGAAATCTTTCCCTGTATTTATACTTTAGTTTGGTTCACTTCTATATTTTTTAGTCAGGCTTCATGTATGGTAACAAAATATCTATACGTGATGCTTGTAAGTGTTTATATTATTCTGTGTTTTTGTGATTTCTCATCTTACAGAGCAGAAAGCATGGAAAATGGTGTCTTGGAAGAAGCTCAGTTCCAGCTTATGGAGCAGGACACCATGATAGATAAGAGGATAGTCAAGAGACGCCAGTGGTCAAAAAAAGCAGAATATTTCCTGTTTGTCGCTGGACAAATTATTGGGCTTGTAAACATCTGGAGATTCCCTTATCTGTGTTACAAAAATGGAGGAGGTGAGAGGATGTTGTGTTAACTAACTAAAGACCAAAGGTCCCCTTTTCTCTGTTCCTTTAAGGTGTTTAATAAACAACATTTTCAGGAAAGTATAGTATAAGGTGTCACACACGTGCAAGTAGGAGGCAACTAAAGGGCCTGAGTAATTATAATAAAACATTCGACCAGGGGGTGGCGGAGTGCACTGTCTTTCTCAGTTCCCTACAGACCTTTCCCAGGAAATCCTGCAAAGTTCCAGCTCCTCAGAAGACATCACTTCCAGAGCCGGCCCCTTTGCTGACATCACTACTGAAGCCGGCCCCTTTGCTGACGTCACTTCCGGACCAGACAACAGCACTTCTGGTTCCGACCTTTTTGATGACATAATTTCCTCTTCGGGCCTTTAAAGCCTCCATCTTTGGGTTATTGTGATCAGTTCTGTTTTGGACTCTGTTCTATGCACATTGTGCTTCATCAAACTTAACTTTTGCAGCTGGGAAAACAATTTGGCTGCCCCAAATATTTATGATGTCTGTGTTGCATTTTTATCACAAAGGTCACTTTATTACTAAGTAACATAATGACACACATAAGTAAGAATTTAACGGTGTCCTGTATGTGTGACAATAATGATCCTATCTACTATATACAGTATATAT
>JANRMT010027041.1:36790003-36828859 GCA_026402145.1 Polypterus bichir lapradei | reverse complement strand
TATATATATAAAAATCCTAAGCCTAAATGTGCAACGATTTTATGTGATGTTTTTATGTCACGCTTTAAATAAGGCCTATTTTCAAACCTACATATATATGTTTGGTTTCATTCCTTTAAGGATTTATCAAACTTTAATGTGATGTTATTAGATTTTCAGATTCGTATTCCAATTTTAAATTATAAAAATATCAAGAATCATGTTCCGCAAGACAAGACTTTGTGCCAAGAGAATTAACCACAGCCAGGGCCGGAAATAAAAGAGAAGAAGTTGGACATCTGCTGTACAAGCTTTTAAATGTGTGAAGCGCTGCGTGAGATGCAGATCACATGGCACGGCAGCAGCAGCAAGCAAGCAGCTGATCGAGCAAAGAGGAGGTAAAAAAAACTGTATTTGTTTCCCATTGTATCACCGTTTAAGAGGGGGTTTCGGAGAAGCGACCGTGTCTCCTTGAGGTGTGTTCAGCCCCCCTCTTCACAACACTAGCGGCAGAGATGCGAAGTGGCTGGTGCGTAGTGCAGTCCTGGGGGGTTGGCGAGCAAAGCGAGTAGGGGGCAAACCCCCTAGTGAATCAATAAACCTATAACATACAGTCTTTGGAAGGTGGGAGAAAAGCAGAAATACAAGATCACAATAGAAAAAAGAGCACAATAGAAATGATGGAGATTTGGGTTTGAATGAGGGAAATCCTGGGTGCTGGAAATATTGATTATATAGCTTCCTGAAGCAATCTCCAAAGAATTGAGTTTGGTGAAACTGAGAAAGGACTGAGAAAAGTAAAAAGGGATCAAGACTTTTTATGTGTCCACAAAATATGTTTACAGTGCAACATTTAATTTGGCTCTTGTAACAGCTACAGAAGGGTCGCAACTTGAACAGAATCTTAATAAAGGTTCTTCATTGCCCTTTTGTTCAAAAGCCAGAGGGTTTTCGATTATCTTTTCCCTTGTATTGAATTTTGACATATTTCTGTGATTTTGTATTTTGAACTTTTAAAATCAATTTCTTGCCTGTTTACACCCAAGCCTTCAAGGTAGATGTTGAGGAGACTAGCTGGCTTGATGTGTGCTTCTGTAGGCCCTGGACTGCCTTTGAGGCTTGTTTTGGAGGCCTCACCCTTGTTAACCATGTTTGGAACTTCAGCTCACAACTGTTTGATGTTTTAGTTTTCTGACCATAGGCTGACTTTGTTAGTCCCATGCTTTCCATTTCCTGGTGTATTTCACCATAAAATTCTTTAATAATTTTATATGATCACTTGCTCTGTCAGATGTGATAATAACAGTGTTTACCTTGTCACAGCCATCAGGCACCCAGATTTACACTGTTTTAAACAGTGATTAATTTATTTTAATCAGAGATGCCAGAAATTAAACCAGCCTTGACTTGGCCCTAACACACTCACAGATTTAAGCATTAAAACAAAAAACTGGAACACAGAACATACCCAAATTAAATTCGGACGGGTCAGTAAATAATTAGGTAAACCAAGATGCAAAGTAGCCCACAAGACAATAATCCCCCCTAAACACTAAAATCTTATAAATACAGTCCAAAACTTAGTCCAGTACCAGATGCAGCTGATGGCGAAGAATGGAATGTCACCAGTGAACAGTCTTTGAAAAGAAATATACAGTTTGTCCTACTGTGAAGATACTTTCTATTGATGGTTTATAATAGAAGGAGCATGCTCTGTAGACAATGATTTCAAAGCTAAACAAAAACACACAAACAAGCCAGGCACAGGACACAGAACACAAAAACTGTAATTCTCAGAGTATTCATAATCATATTCTTTCTCCCAGAAGCTCCCTAGTGGTGGATACTGAGGCTCCTGGGAATTGTAGCCCTTGTCAACCTACAACCTTTGGTTAGGATCTGTAACAAAGGGAAAGTGTTATGATTGGTATTTTCTCATTTTTTTCTGCACTTGGAGTCCTATTTTTGCTTTCCTTTATTCATGAATATGTGTTTTAGAGGTCATATAATTTAATTCTGTGGTTACTTCCAGTCTAGAAGGCTGCTGTAGAATATTATTTTGAGCTGTTTTTTGGATGACATTTCAAATTCTGCTCTGTGGCCATTTTGTGGAGTTTTCTGATCAAATCGATAGGCAATTGAGCCAGAGGCATTTGGGTTTCACATTCAAGGTATAAGTGCCTTGGAGGTCAGATGGGCATTCCGACCTAAATAACTGCACGAGTGGAGACACAACACTGCCGGAACACCCTGTAATCTTCATCCCAGCTGGGATCAAAGTATAATGGATAAACTGGGTGAACATGGATACTGGGAGCAGTTCATACCCCCCCACAGAAAGTGTCAGTGTTCATTGAGGCTGAATCCAATGAGGACACCCGCAGGGTTTCATGGGAATTGGAGTGAGGAAGTGTAGCCCTACTAAGGTCCTTGGGTGCTGCCAGAGGGCACAGCTGAGGGAGGACAACACTGGCTTCCATGTGACCCAGAAGTACTCCCAACATGCAATTCATTGACACTACTTGAAAAGGAGCTTACTACCTCACATCAGAGAGTCAGAGTCCCGAAACTCACCAGGGGCCTCATGTATAACGCCGTGCATAGAACTCACACTATAACATGGCGTAAGCACAAAAGCGGGAATGTGCATACGCACAGAAAAATCCAGATGCAGGAATCTGTGCGTACACAAACTTCCGCTACATCAATCCCGATCAGCGTGAAAAGTAACGCACGTGCACGCGCCTGCTGTCCCGCCCCAACTCCTCCCAGAAGTACGCCTCTTTGAATATGTAAATCAATATTAATAGCCCTTAAGTTCAGCGTTCTGTGAAAAGACAATGGCAAAACCATGAGGAAAAATATAAGAATTTCAACGCATACCAAGTGGAGGCAAGGAAAAACATACTATTTGTTGTTTTAAACAGTGGTATAAACAAGAAAAGGAAGCTGATCGAGTGACATAGCATGTCGGAGAAACTCGAAAGCTCAAGTTCACAAAGTCGCACAGTGCCTGAAATAAAAAAGAGTCACATATCAAAGTCGCAGTGAAAAGGCGAGTCGTAGCGCACCGTCTGAGTGTCATATGAAAGCTTATTAGGGTACAGAGAAAAAAAAGGCACACAGTGGGGAAAAAGCAGGAAATGTCAACTTCAACTTTCTCGAAATTTCCACCTTAATCATGTTGTTTATTTGGTCATTAAAGTAGAACATCATAAACTTAATCTTACAAGATTACATCTTGCCTGAAGAAGGGGCCTGAGTTGCCTCGAAAGCTTGCATATTGTAATCTTTTTAGTTAGCCAATAAAAGGTGTCATTTTGCTTGGCTTTTCTCTATAAACTTAATCTTAAAATTGTTTAATTTACTAGTTTCTCAAATCCCAATCCCAACTAAAATAGTACGTTAAATGCTTTGTTTTGTATTTGATGTTCTATGTGCTCTATGTGTTTGAATCACTACGTGCTTCTTAAACTGGCTTTCTCTTCCTCCGACAGGACACAGAATCCATTACATTCATGAAATTACAGCTCTCTGAATAACTAAAATACTGAGATGTATACGTGATATCATTTTCATGATGATAGGAGTTAAAGCATGTTATTAAACTTGGGAACACAGTGGCACAGTGATTGTGCACAACCTTCGATAAATAATAATAATAAAATAATTCATTGCAGCAGTACTGTCTCTTTCAAACGTACTAACCTCCAATTCCTGTCCTTACTTTTCTTTCTCCAAATACCCAGTTGCCACACAATCAGCTCTGTAATAGGTGTAAAGCCATCTGTAAGCTGAGAATGCAAATTCTTCAAAACTTTTAAGGAACATTGAAATATCTTCGTAGTACATGTTTAATTATTCTATCCATCTATCTATCCAGTGTCGCGCCAACTCCAGCAGAAATACAGCGCGAGGCAGGAAGGAACCTGAATGGGGTGCCAGATCGTCACTAGCGCTGCAACCCCGTGTCCACACATGTTTAATTATTAACAATATAGATTATTTAAATGAAGTTAAAGTTTTATCTGTATAATATAATAAACATATTTTGCCACATTTCATCTTAAAAATGATATCGTCATCATATGTAAATACATGCTAAAGTGGAGTTTAAATCAAATGCCATAATTATGTCATACATTTCCAGTATTAGTCCTGCCAGCACTACTTTAAATGCAATTCATTGACTTTTAAATAGTTTTATAAAGCCTGTGGTGTGTCTCATAGACTGTCATTTAATATGGTTCATACAGTTTAATGCTCCCATGGCTTCATGTCTTGAATGAAAGAATCTGTTAAATAAACAGATGTTTAATGCCACTTTCTCCGTTAACTCTGGGAACCAGAAGCAGGCTAGTGGCAAGAACAACTGCCAATAACCCACCCTTCATCTTGCATCGAGCTTCAGACTGGGAAATGTAGGTCAACTTGAAGAAGAAGTGATAGTAACCTCACTCCAACCAGACATTGTTCTTCTGTCCAGGACCGTGAAAACTATTGTGGTTTTCAAATTGACAGTACCCAGTGAGGATAGGCTAGCTATCTCCCATCTATTCAAGAAGTCCAAGAACCAGGAGTTGATCAATGAAACTCTAGTTAAAGAATTGCATGTAGTCTTATTCCCCAAAGTCAGCTGTCATGGCTCCCCAACAACATCAGTGTGTTTTTTCTTACAATAGATTGGTTTGGAACCTAAATCCTGGAAGAAAGAATGCCACAGGGGAGTTAGCCATGGTAGCTGAGACCAACAAGACCTCACAGTTGGAACTGGTTTGCAAGAGAGGGCTAACTTAGCCATTGTTGCCCCACTCAGGCAAATCATACAGGTTAAGGAATGAAATGGTTGTGACCCTGAGGTACCTGCTGAAGATGCAGAAGGGTTTCCAATAATGCGTATGCTCTGAATCGCTACCAGGCAATACCATGAAGAAGACGAATGCATAGCTCATGATTTCAAGTAGCTAAAGGAGCTCCTGCAGTTTCTACTTGTAGCTAGGCATTTTTGATATTTACTTCAGCTCTATCGCGGATTTTAAATGTAAGCATATCTAAATATATATCACGGATTTTTCGCTGGTTCGCGGATTTCTGCAGACAATGAGTCTTTTAATTTATGGTACATGCTTCCTCAGTTGCTTTGCCCAGTTGATTTCATACAAGGGACGCTATTGGCAGATGGCTGAGAAGCTGCCCAATCATAGCACGTATTACATATTAAATAAAACTCCTCAATGATATACGATATGCTTCCCATGCGGTGCTTCGCATACTTGAAAGCCCAAACAGCACATATTGAATTTTGTTTGTTTGCTTGTCTCTGTCTCTCTCTCTCTCTGACATTCTCTACTCCTGACGGAGTGGGTGTGAGCAGAGGGGCTGTTCGCACACTGGCCTAGAGGATACGGATGCTCCTCTAAAAAATGCTGAAAGACTACCTTCACATTGCTGCCTCCCTTGCAGCTGCTTTGTCCGGCAGTGCCTCGGCATACTTAAAAGCCCAAACAGCCCTATTGATTTTTGATTGTTTGCTTTTCTCCCTCTCTCTCTCTCTCTCTGACATTCTCTGCTGCTGACACACACTCCTTTGAAGAGGAAGATATGCTTGCATTCTTTTAATTGTGAGACGGAACTGTCATCTCTGTCTTGTCATGGAGCACAGTTTAAACTTTTGACGAAAGGGTGTTGTTTCATGTCTAGAGGGCTCTAATAATGTTAGAAAATGTATTTAAAAGGTTGTAAACAGTTTTTCTATGCTCTAACTGGGAAAATATTCGATTTATAAATAAAGAATCCTACTTCGCGGAAATTCATTTATCGCGGCAGAGTCTGGAACGGATTAACCACGATAAACGAGGGTTTACTGTATATATATATGCATTTAATCGAGTTCATTTTGATTTGTAACATGGCACCGTTTTGTTTTTCTATGGCTACCACTATTTTATTGTGCCATTTCCATGAAGCATTGTTCAGGAACTTGTACCAGTAGTTAATTACGAGGTGTGATCGAAAATCCAAGAGCAACGCAACACAATTCAATGCAGGTTCTGACTTTTCCATCCCAGAGCCGAGTTTGTGACAATTTCAACTTGTGTGATACTGTCAGTCGTTCTTGAGCCACTGTTGAGTTCAAGTGTGTTTTTCAAGTTTGTCGTTAATAATGGATATCAACCAACGCATTAACGTGAAATTTTGTTTCAAATTGGAAATAGCTCAGAAAACCCATCTGAAGTTAAAATCGGTTTATGGTGACACTGCACTGACAATTAAGACTGTTTAAAAGTGGTTTGATCGATTTCGTAATGGATCTGACTCAGTTGAAGATGAGAAAAGATCAGGATGTCCTTCAACATCAATAGCCAAGGAAAATGTTGAAACGGTTTCATTCTTCATCATGACAATGCTCCTTGTCACATATCCTTTCTAGTATGACAATTTCTGTCAAATAAAAACATTATGCTGTGTCAGCATCCACTTTATTCGCTGGATCTGGCACTGTGCGACTTCTGGCTGTTCCCTAAATTGAAAATGACCATGGAAGGCAAACGATTTCAATCCATTGAGGACAGCCAGACAAC
Source organism: Polypterus bichir lapradei (assembly GCA_026402145.1). Taxonomy (NCBI): domain Eukaryota; kingdom Metazoa; phylum Chordata; class Cladistia; order Polypteriformes; family Polypteridae; genus Polypterus; species Polypterus bichir. The sequence goes on along the minus strand of JANRMT010027041.1, from coordinate 36,822,299 downwards.
TACAACAGCCCAACTAAAGACACTCTCGAAAGAAAACTTCCAGAACTGGAAGGTGGCAGGAGAGTTGGGATAAGTTTATTTGAAGTGGAAGACAGTATTTTGAAGGTGACTAGTAGTTTTAAATCTTTTAAACATTTCTTTTTAAAACATTCACCGTATTTTTTTATCATAAATAAATAAATAAATAATCAAATCTAATTACATTTATATAGTGCTTTTCTAGGTATTGAAAGTGCTTACATAGACAACAAGGAGCCACTTCAACTATCACCAATGACAACAACAACATGTATTTATATAGCACATTTTCATACAAAAAGTAGCTCAAAGTGCTTTACATAATGAAGAATAGAAAAATAAAAGACACAGTAACAAAATAAAATAAGTCAACATTAATTAACATAGAATAAAAGTAAGGTCCAATGGCCAGGGTGGACAGAAAAAAAAAAAAAAAAAAAACTCCAGACGGCTGGAGAAAAAAAATAAAATCTGTAGGGATTCCAGACCACGAGACCTCCCAGTCCCCTCTGGGCATTCTACCTAACATAAATGAAACAGTCCTTTTTGGATTTAGGGTTCTCACGGAAGGACTTGATGATGATGGTCACGTAGACTTCTGGCTTTTAATCCATCCATCATTGTTGGAGCATCATGATGCTTTGAGTAGGTGGTGGTGGCGCAGGCCACCATCACAAAGAAACTGGAAAAAGAAACAGAAGAGAGAGTAGGGGTCAGTACGGATTATAGCCACCATGAATAGTTATTATGATGAATCGAACATACAGAGTATCAGGATTAAGTTAAAGTGAAGTTATGAAAAGGCCATGTTAAAGTAGTGTGTTTTCAGCAGTGTTTTAAAGTGCTCTACTGTATTAGCCTGGAGAATTCCTATTGGCAGGCTATTCCAGATTTTAGGTGCATAACAGCAGAAGGCCGCCTCACCACTTCTTTTAAGTTTTGTTCTTGGAATTCTAAGGAGATACTCATTTGAGGATCTAAGGTTACGATTTGGAATATAAGGTGTCAGACATTCCGATATATAAGATGGAGTGAGATTATTTAAGGCTTTATAAACCATAAGCAGAATTTTAAAGTCAATGAGTAGCATCTACCTGGCTGATGTAATGGTAGCCATTCTTACATCAGTGCACTTAGCACATATTAGCTATTTGGTGGTGAAGGGATATGAGAGATAGGTAATCAATTAGAGACTGAGGATGATTAGGGGGCCAGAATGGTTGAGGATGTAATGGGCAGTTTAGCTAGGATTTCAGGAAACACTTTACTGTTTTTGAAAGACACCTAAGGATTTTATATTACCACAGAGACTCAGGACCTTGGTTTTACATGGATGGCAAATAATGGCACCATTTTTTCAAAACTGTGTCCCCACCACTGCACTGGGGCATTGGAATCCACACACAGATCACAGAGTAAGCACCCCATGATGGCCTCACCAACACATCATCCAGCAGCAAACCAAGTACTAGCCAGGCCCAAACACTTAGGTGGATTATTTATTCTGAAGTGCAGGGGGTATGGCTGCTGGCAAGTTGCATCATGTCATGATCAGCATGGCCATATACAGGCCTGACCCACACAAGACTCATTGTTAAAGTTTATGGATACTCTCTGGAGTCTAATACTAAGTATAATGTAGGTTTTCTGGCTGATTAACTAACCAGTGTGGTTCTGACTATGACTTTGGTTTACTTTATGGTTTTGTAGAAGGATAGGCATGATTAATTGTTTTTGAACATTGTTGACTTATGTTTTATCATATGACCTGTCCATTGTTTACTGCTTCACTATAAGCTATCTGAATGCAAAAACTACATCAGTTGTTCCTCTCCCTGGCATAAAACCAAACTGCTCCTCACCTATGGTGGTCTCTTCATTAAGCCTTCTCTCTATAACCCTGTGTGTGACATCAACATTATCCCTCTATACTTTCAACAATCCTGAATATCTCCATTCTCCTTATAAATATGTACAGTCACACTGTTTCTCCACTCCTCTGATATTCTCATCTTTTCATAGATCCTCTGCATTAAGTCCTATAACACATCTATTTCCTCTTCCCCTAAACTCTTCCACACTTTTACTAGCATTTCATCTAGTCCTGTTGCTGTTCCATTTTTCAGTATTTTCTGTTTCCCCACATACAGTAACTTACAAGTACAGGTCTGGATGGTTTATTGGAATAAGGCAGGAAAATAATATTGAATCTGTCAGCGGCACAGCCAAACTATCACCTGTAGAAAGGAAAAAAAGACACCACATAAAAAGGCTCTAGCTTAAAAGGGTCAGGACCTAAACTGAGTCTAATGGGTCTAATGGATTCTGACCCTGCCTGTCTTGTAGGGACTGCATTAACTTGTGTTTGCTGAACAGTTCAACAAGCTTCTTATCTGGGTTTGCTGTTTTTTCTACATTGGGCTTCATGGCATATGAACAGGGAGTGCCCGTTGAGGAGGTGGCTGAGTCTGGTGAGCTACAAGTATATTAAAATCTTAAGTCTGAATATTGTGTAGAATATTTAATAGCTGGAAATTAGTGTCCTTCTGTATGCAGGTCCAGGCCTTATCTTCATTGTGTACCCATATGCCCTTTCCCTGATGCCTCTACCGCAACTTTGGTCCTGCTGCTTGTTCATCATGGTTACCCTGTTAGGACTGGGCACTCAGGTAAAGGAGACTTTAGAAATGAAATCAGATGTAAAATAAAATGCAGCATGGACCATTGTCTGGCAGTAACACATGACCAGTGTTGGAGGTAATGTGGTAAATGTAATGGGTGTCATGTAGTCAAACTAACAACTAATGTAACGCAATACTTATTTTCTTGAAGCAGAAGCACCTGTGTTACTTTAAAAAAAGTAGATATGCAGTACTGTGTTAGTATGAAGATTATTCCAGCCACTCCAACGCAAAAATAAAATAATACCTTATTTTACACATGTAATTCCTTTTCCACATAAATGTTGCCTACTCCTGTTAGGGTAAAAAAAATAATTGAAAAACGTTAGTGATACAGTGGTGTGAAAAACTATTTGCCACCTTCCTGATTTCTTATTCTTTTGCATGTTTGTCACACAAAATGTTTCTGATCATCAAACACATTTAACCATTAGTCAAATATAACACAAGTAAACACAAAATGCAGTTTTTAAATGATGGTTTTTATTATTTAGGGAGAAAAAAAAATCCAAACCTACATGGCCCTGTGTGAAAAAGTAATTGCCCCCGAACCTAATAACTGGTTGGGCCACCCTTAGCAGCAATAACTGCAATCAAGCGTTTGTGATAACTTGCAATGAGTCTTTTACAGCGCTCTGGAGGAATTTTGGCCCACTCATCTTTGCAGAATTGTTGTAATTCAGCTTTATTTGAGGGTTTTCTAGCATGAACCGCCTTTTTAAGGTCATGCCATAGCATCTCAATTGGATTCAGGTCAGGACTTTGACTAGGCCACTCCAAAGTCTTCATTTTGTTTTTCTTCAGCCATTCAGAGGTGGATTTGCTGGTGTGTTTTGGGTCATTGTCCTGTTGCAGCACCCAAGATCGCTTCAGCTTGAGTTGACGAACAGATGGCCGGACATTCTCCTTCAGGATTTTTTGGTAGACAGTAGAATTCATGGTTCCATCTATCACAGCAAGCCTTCCAGGTCCTGAAGCAGCAAAACAACCCCAGACCATCACACTACCACCACCATATTTTACTGTTGGTATGATGTTCTTTTTCTGAAATGCTGTGTTCCTTTTACGCCAGATGTAACGGGACATTTGCCTTCCAAAAAGTTCAACTTTTGTCTCATCAGTCCACAAGGTATTTTCCCAAAAGTCTTGGCAATCATTGAGATGTTTCTTAGCAAAATTGAGACGAGCCCTAATGTTCTTTTTGCTTAACAGTGGTTTGCGTCTTGGAAATCTGCCATGCAGGCCATTTTTGCCCAGTCTCTTTCTTATGGTGGAGTCGTGAACACTGACCTTAATTGAGGCAAGTGAGGCCTGCAGTTCTTTAGACGTTGTCCTGGAGTCTTTGGTGACCTCTCGGATGAGTCGTCTCTGCGCTCTTGGGGTAATTTTGGTCGGCCGGCCACTCCTGGGAAGGTTCACCACTGTTCCATGTTTTTGCCATTTGTGGATAATGGCTCTCACTGTGGTTCACTGGAGTCCCAAAGCTTTAGAAATGGCTTTATAACCTTTACCAGACTGATAGATCTCAATTACTTCTGTTCTCATTTGTTCCTGAATTTCTTTGGATCTTGGCATGATGTCTAGCTTTTGAGGTGCTTTTGGTCTACTTCTCTGTGTCAGGCAGCTCCTATTTAAGTGATTTCTTGATTGAAACAGGTGTGGCAGTAATCAGGCCTGGGGGTGGCTACGGAAATTGAACTCAGGTGTGATACACCACAGTTAGGTTATTTTTTAACAAGGGGGCAATTACTTTTTCACACAGGGCCATGTAGGTTTGGATTTTTTTTCTCCCTAAATAATAAAAACCATCATTTAAAAACTGCATTTTGTGTTTACTTGTGTTATATTTGACTAATGGTTACATGTGTTTGATGATCAGAAACATTTTGTGTGACAAACATGCAAAAGAATAAGAAATCAGGAAGGGGGCAAATACACACCACTGTATATGCTGAGGGCAGTTTTAATCCACCCATTTTATGGAGCCAGTAGTCATCGCAGCTTTACTGGGCATAAGGCAAGAACCTGGTGGTCTTTAGCAGCCTGGAGATGTAATTGGTTGTACAGTAAGTGTTCAACCTCACTTCACTTCTCAGGGGGCTGCTTTTATGAGCTTCAAACAGGTCTCAAACACCCACAGAGCATGTCTCTCTCAGGTCTGGACTCTGGGACACTACAGCATTTATAAAACACAAGAAAGCAATCAGATTTGGCTGTGATTCAGGTCAGTTTTGTGAAGGTTCATACAGTATATGAGCTTAGAATTTAATAACAAATTCTGGCCAGATGAATTGTGCAGTTTTTCGTACAATTTAAAAAAAGTAATTACTGTTTGTAATGCATTACCTTTTATAATAACTACGTACCATACTGTACGTAATTACCTTTTTTGTAAGTAATAAGTATTGTACCTAAGTTACCGTTGAAAGTAATGTTCCCCAACATCCATCCATCCATTATCCAACCCGCTATATCCTAACTGTTCCCCTATCCTAACACTGCATGACAAATAATTTAAACTCAAACTTACACCTTTTTCTACTTTTCTAGTTTGTGTGCATAGAAAGCATTTTGACAGCCATTGTGGATATGTTCCCTCATGCATTTCAAAAAGAAAGAAGGAAACAGCTGCTATTGGGGGTCACCAGTGTCATCTCATTCTTTGTGGGGCTTCTAATGGTCACTGAGGTAGAAAAGGGGGCGCTCTTGGATGTTGATGTAAAAATGTAAATCAACAAAGGTGATGGCCAAGAGTGATCTTTGAAACATTAATAAGTGGCTCTGAAAACACAGCTCCTTATACAGCAATGTGAACTTAGTGTGAATAAAGTTAAAGACTAATAGAGCTGAACATTCAAACCACAAATGATTCTGATATTAAATCTATTTCTCAGTTTTATTGTTGAACAGTATCACATTATAGTGCATTTAAGTTGTCTTTTTTGACACTGATCAACAGAAAAAGACTCTTTAATGTCAAAGTGAAATGAGATCTATACAACGTGGTCTAATTTAATTATAAATGCAAAACATAAAATATTTGAGCCCTCTTTAATACACCTCTAAATCATCACTGGTGCTGCCAACTGCTTTTAGAAGTCACAGAATTAGTTCACTGGAGATCTCTGTCTGGGGTTTCAGTTGATTATCATATAAATGCACCAGTGTGTGGAAGGGCTAACTTATGGCAAGTTGGTATGGTGGTCTAACCTACACAATGAAGGTAAAAAATAACTCCAAGTCAAAAGGGGATTGAAAAGCACAAATCAGAAGATGGAGACAAGAAAATATCAAAGTCAGTGAAAAACCATTGGAGTCCAGTTAAGTCAATAATTAAGAAACAGAAAGAATATGGCACAGTTGCAAATATGCCCAGAGCAGGACATCCACAAACACTAAGTGATCATACAAGAAATAGACAAGTGAGGAAGGCCACTTAGAGACCTCTGTAAACTGTGAAGGAGTTAAAAGCTACAGAGGCGCAGACCAGACCGATTATGTAGTCAACATGTGCTTCACCAGCTGCAGCTTTATAGAAGAGATGCACATGATAACTTGATTATAATTTGTCAGAAGGCACAAGGGAGACTCTAAAATCATTTGGGAGAAGGTCTGATGGGACCAATATATATATTTTTGGCTATCAGGTTAAATGTCATGTTTGAACATTGCACATTATGAAAAATGCACCATTCCTACTGTGAAGCAGGGCGGTGGCACAATCATGCTGTGAGGATGTTTCTCTGCAGCAGGCCCTGGAAGGCTTATAAGGATAAAATGAATACAGCAAAATAAAAGGAATTCCTGGATGAAAACCTGATGCACTCTGCAAGAAACCTGTGCCTTGGGAGAAGATTTGTTTTCCAGACAACAACCCCAAACATAAAGCTAAAGCTGGCCAAGAATTGCTTAAAAAAGAACCATTTTAATGTCATGGAGAGGCCAAGTCAGAGTCAGATTCTCAATCCAATTGAGAATTTGTGGCAGAAGTTTAAAAAGGCAGTTCATCCTCGATCCCCATGCAACCTGACAGAGGCTGAGTAGGTTTACAAAGAAGAATGGGGAAAACAGATGGACAAAGCTGAGTAAGAAAGAAAGACCTGTGCATACAGACTCAAGGCTATAGTGATTGTAAAAGGTGAGTATACTAAATGCTAACTTAAAGGAGATAAATATTTATGTGGTCAAATATTTGGTGTCCATCCATCCATTATTCAACCCGATATAATGTAATGACAGGGTCATAGGGGTCTGCTGGACTCAATCCCAGCCAGCACAGGGCACAAGGCAGGAAACAAACCCCGGGGAAGGCGCCAGCCCACCACAGGGCATATTTGGTGTCTTATTTTTGAAATTAATTTAGATCACATTGCAGAGATTTGTTTTCTTTTGGGCATTAAAGAGTCTGTTGATCAGTGTCAAAAAAGCCAAATTAAATCTACAGTGATAAAGCTGTCCATCCATTTCTCCATCCATCTCCATAATTTGCTTTTCGAGGGCAGGGTCACTGCACTAACTATCCTTGCAAAGGGTGCCAACCTATTACATGGTGAGCGCACACACATAAAATATACTAATGCAAATTCAACTAACCTGCATGTCTTTAGACTGTGGGAAGAAACCTGATGCACAAAGAGGAGACTCACAAGGACAAAGGAAGAACGTGCAAACTCTTTGCAGGAGATTCCATTTTGGTAAAGAATAAAATGTGAAAACAGCCGAGGGGTGGTATAATAATTTTTATAGGCACTATACCATAATACTATTAAATATTGCACTAGGTACTTTACACTATCTACGCAATCAAGGTATCTTTAATGTCATGTATTCATACCTGCCTAAGAGGGGCTGATATCTAAGTAATCAACATAACCCTCTGTGTATTCAGCATTAACCTTTTCAGTACACCATCTATTGTAATGTATTTTGTAATGCTTGTAGTGATTAAATGCATTGCAGTTTTCATCCCAACAGATGGCGCATCAAAAAACATCAGCACTGCTTTTACAAATCCCATACCAATTGGCAAATAACAGAGACAAAGCAACTGAACGGATCCACAGACACACAGACAATTGTCATTTTATTAAGGTGGATAACTTGGCATGAACTCTGCTCCTTGACACATAAGGTGTGGAGCTCCTATTTTGAGACCCTCACCAAGCTGATTTAAACAATCTCTAAATGCAAGAAGAAATGGACCACAAAGCAAAGCTGTTGAAATCATTATAGGGCGTAAATCTGGAAATCATTAGAAAACACATAAAATAGAGGGTTACCTAAGGCAATGAAATGATGTAGAGGGAATGACATTGTTCAAGAAAAATGGCTGAATGATATGCAAGTTTTGGACATTTAAGCTTGTGTATTTAAACTATTTTAACTGACTAGACGTATCGTTCCTGTTGTCTTTTGATCTGCAGGTTGCGATGTACATCTTCCAGCTTATTGACTATTATGCATGTAACGGCACCTGTCTTATGTTTATTGGTATCTTTCAGTCCATATGCATTGGATGGGTGTACGGTGAGTATGCACAGCTGTACTTGTTTCACTAAATATGTGTAAATGTATAAATATTTTATTTTGTAAAGTATATTTACTGCATAAATATAATTATAGCAACATGCCATGTTATCTCTGCCATGATGCTTTCCTTTTCCCTTCCCTGGGAAAGGTGCTATATAAATAAAATGTATTATTATTATTATTATTATTACACTGAAGCTGATTAGATAAGATTGATATTAAAATGCTATTAATTAGCTAGTTTTTTAAACACACTTTAGCTATATACAGTTTTTACACTTAAAGTTTATGCACTGTTTACCCTTGTTGTCAGTTCTTACTTTGTTTTTTTCCCAATAACGCAGAACTTAGTGAATGTAAAAAACCAAAGACTTGCATCAGTCTTTGTAAAGAAGTTTCTGCTTACCTGTGGACTGAATACTACCAGCTAAAAGACAAATCTTATCTTTCTCTAAACAGAAACTTTTACAATAAATTTATTTTAACATGTGCTTTAGGTAACATTCATTATATTCATCTATTCCCTGATGATTATTCAAAATCTTAGGTTTAAGAAACAGTAATGACTGATTGCCTTGAGGTGACCTGGAGATCTCCCAAGGTGTTTTCACACTGCAGGAACTTCATGGATCAGTGACTTCCTGTATTATGTAGGCCCTGGACCACTTGTGCTCCCTGGCTACTTTCATGTGTTCCCACTGTACAACAGGACCTGTAACCTTTATGCAAAATATGTGACGTTCAAAGAGAAGTGATGTGGTGTGAAGTGAGCTGTGTTTGGGGGATCACAGAGGAGCTTTCACCTTATTACTTCACAGCAATAGTGACTTCATAGGGAAGATTATTGCTTCAGTGCAGTGCATGGCATGGCATAACAGGTAGGCAGTTATGTAGAGTAATGTGGCATGAAATGTGGTGCTTCATCTTCACTGATAACTCTCCAAAGTCCAAACTACTAACAGATTTGTAAGATGCACAATTCCATGTTTGAGCCCCACCAATGATAGTTTCTGGTTGAATAAAAAATACATATCCTGGAATAGGAGCTAAAAAAGTACTAGGAACTACCTATCAGAAACTACAACTAGCCAGAGTTCCTGCAGTGGGAATGCTACAAAATTTTCTGAAGTTTCTATCAAGTCCCTCATTCCAAAAAAAAGTTCCTGCAGTAGGAAAGCACCTCTAGACTCTTGTTTTGTCATTTCTCAATGTCTTCTGCTTCAGGTGCTGACCGCCTGTATAAAAACATTAAAGATATGATTGGTTATCGTCCCTGGCTTCTGATTAAATATTGCTGGACTTTCTTCACACTAATCATTTGCAGCGTAAGTCTTAAGTTGCATGTGTACATTTTCAAAACACTTACCCAATGAATGTGAATGTGTTTGTCAAGCACAGTGACAAGGAGCTACCGTGAAACCATCTGGAGAAAAGGTGAAGGGGACACGCTTCAGGCTCCATTCTGCTTGTTTCTTATTTTGGTGCTAAAACTCTTTGCTTTGCTTCTCTATTGTTTCTTATTTGTAGGGTACTTTCATTTTCTCACTGGTGGATTACACCCCACTAAAATACAACAATGTTTATGAGTATCCATACTGGGCATATGTTCTTGGCTGGGTCCTTTCTATGTCTTCTATCACCTTGGTACAACTTTGGATGCTTTTGAAGATGACACTGGCAAAAGGAACTCTGCGTGAGGTACAGTGTATACCGAATCTGAGAGACACACACACATATTTCTCGTATAAAAACATTGAAGGGTTTCACCTTTTCTCTTATTTATCTCTGCTCTTCAGTGTTTGGTTTTACTGTGCCAGCCCAGCGTCCAGTCAGGCATATGCGGACTCGGAGGAGAGCAAACAGTGGAGGACCCGACTCGTCTGCACAGTAGAAGCACGTCTGTCAAAAGAAGATCTCCAAAATAAACGCTGAGACACTATCAAAAGAATATTCTATCCCCAAATACGTTTGTCACACAGCAGAGCTCTGTCCTATGCACAATCTAAAGATATCTCAATGGTTAGATTGCATTTTTGCCAGCTAATTATTCTCTCTGGTTGTGTAAAATCATCATAAAAATGTTTATCACAATTACTGGTTGTTAGGATCTCTGAGGCATAATGATTACTATGTTAGACAAGCATTAACTGGAAATATCATTAAGCTGCTGTAAACATCATGGTTGCCATGCTTCTGCCAAGATACGTTAGAATTATTAGTGCTTTAATGTAAAGCTGCATCATTTAGTAACTACCTCAGCTTTACTGGAGGCAAAATACATTTCTACAAATTTGTTTTATTAAAATCTATTTAAAACAAACTAACTGTTCTACACAGAATATATGGTCTCATTTTTTAAAAAAACATGGAAAGGTCACATTTTAGATGTTTATAATTTATATGGTTATTATTGTCAAGATAATAGAATTAAATAGAAGAAAATGAAAATTAACATATTTTAGAAAAATATGATTATGAAAACACTGTGTAAGCTTGTTTACACATAAAGGACACCAAACGTTTTAAAATTACCCACTAAATACGGTTTGTTTTATATGTTATTGTTCTTCCATGCCATCCTTCAGTGGAAGGGCTGGTGTAGAGTGGGGCCTGTCTCTAAGCCTCGTAGTCTTCTGTCGCATGGACCACTTCGTTGATTCCCAACCTGGTCCAGTCAGAAATATCCTCAGCTCATCTTCTCCTCTGTCACCAGCTCTTGCGCCTCTCTGCTTGCCATCTGTGCATCCCTGAGTGATGTCTTTCTCCATACAGCTCGCTTTCCTTGTGATGTGCCCAAAGTGACCAAGTTTTAACTTTCTTACTTTATGAAGTAATTCTTTGGTTTAATTTAACTGCTCGAGAACCATCTGTTAGTACGGTGTTCTTTCTATGACATTGGAGCATTCGTCTGTAGCACCACATTTCAAATGATTCTGTGGTTGAGGGTCTATCCTTCGCATCCTTATGTAACGATTGGCCAGTTAAGGGCTTTACCCAGCCTGACATTTGAACTTTTATATATATTTCTACTTCTCCAGATTGTATTCAATGATGTCATGGTTGACCAACCCATTGCTAGGCGACATTTTATTTTCTGAATACATCCTCCATCCTCACAAAAGATGGATCCCAAATAAATGAAGCCTGCAACATGTTCCACTGTCTGCTCATCAATCTTGTTTCTGACCTTTTCTTATTTCTTTGATGACGCCATTGTATTAGTCTTTTCGACACTGATTTGTAGACCCAAGCCTCTGCTAGCTTCATTAACTCTATTAACCAGGTCTTCTATGTCTTCTTTATCACTACATTTAAAATTACATCATCTGTGTATCGTAAATGATTTATTACTCTTCCGCCAATTCAGAATCACTTTCCATAATCGTCCAGTGCTTGGCGCATGATGTGCTCAGTGAGTATGTTAAACAGATATGGCGAGATTATGCAAACTATGTGTTCTGAACCAGTCACTGACTTCCATTCCAATTCTGATGCATGACTGCTGCTTCATGTACAGTTTGCTAATCAGATTGATAATGTGTACTGGAAATCCTATATTGCCATAATGATCCATATCTGATCATGGTGAAGAGAGTTAAAGGCCATTGTTTAATCAAGAAACAACAGGTACAATGTTTGGTTGAATTCTCTTACATTCTCAGTTATTATCCTGCAGTTTACTATGTAGTCTCTAGTAGCTCTTTCCTGTATTACTTACAGGCTCAGAATACAAGTCCACAGGTAAATGCAATTGCAAACTTTACAATTTACTTATTATACCATGAATCCACACAGAGACACAGATCTGCATGAACAAGCAGGAAACAAAGTGGTTCAAAACTGATTAACGTAAATTGTTGAACTATGGCCAGTTGAAAATGAAGGAGGGGAAAATGAAAACTCCAGACAGCAGCATCCCTGGAAAATAATAAATAAATAAACTTCTGGAGAGTCAGACACAGTTACAGTCCTAGAGACTTCAACCAATATGGCATTCTATAGTAAAGTTTGTGCTGGGCCCTCTAATATGACGACAGAATCTTTCCTTCCGTTCATGCTAGGGTGGACCAACTACAAAAAAAAAATAACAAACAGATTCAAGTTCTCCACAAGGCTTTATCATGCTTATACCAAACACACACAATTTTAATAAAAACAATTACAGGTCACTCAATTTGGCACTTTTTATGTCATCTGTGCCATGTTTTAGCCTGATGGAGGTTCAAAATTTTGTTTCATGTCTTTTTTGTTCATTGTGCTATTATTTATGTTAATGCTGTTTTTGTTAATTATTTTGTGCATTATTTTGTGGTTTTGATTTTGATCATAAACTGCCTGTGTTATGCTCTATGTGTTTTGTGGGAGGCGGAGCTACCTGCCAATCACTGTCTGGATCTGCCCTCTGCCCTATAAATCTGGAGGGTCTTCCACAGTTCCTGGTGATTCATTTTTAACATACCTGGGAGTGTTGAATCTTCTTATGCCTCTATCTGTGCTTTTGGGAGTTACTGGATTTTCAATTCTGTGCTGGCAGGGATTGACTCCAGCAGACCCCCGTGACCCTATGTTAGGATATAGCAGGTTGGAGAATGACTGACTGACTGGATTTTCAATTTGTTTGCTATGCTTTTTTGAGACCTTGTTCATCTGGATTGTTTTTGTTTTAGGCAACTTGTTGTTTGCGTTCTACAAAGCTTGCTTTTGTTTTAAATCATTTCTGTGTAAATAAACCTTTTAATTTCATAAACTTAAATGTTTGCCTTTGTTACTAGCCAGGTTTGACAGTTTTCCCATCTAGTGGGCATCTTTGGAAGTACTTTGGGAACTTTTTCAGATTTACTTTGTGACTCCTACTCCACGACAGTCTGAACTGAACAGCAGACAACTGTTCCACACTTGTAGGTCTACAACATTAGCACTGTCTTTGATGAAGGTGGAAAACTCTCATGATGGTTTGTGACTAGTAAGAGAATAATCTGTTTCTGTTCCTCATCCTCTGTCAGTATGTAATTGTACTTTTTGATGAAATTTACTCCTCCTCAGCCGTACCTTTCACTACCATCATCTGTGCCAACAGTTCTCCAAATTCACTGAAGCCTGAATCATCTATACACTGTTCTGGTGGATTCTTGATAAACTACTGAGACCTTATTGCCTTTTTCCATTGCCTTTCCATTGCCTTGTTCCAGCTGCTCAGAATCATTTGTCAGATTAAGGCATTAAGGCATGTCTGGAAATTGTGACTGCTGCGAGATTTGCACCATCCTTTGTGTTTCTGCTGAGATCCTGTCATCAAAAAGGGCTAAGCCTGAAAAATGTTCAGACAAAAACTAGGTGTGCCTTGAAAATGCTGCATATGCATTACTGGCAATAGCCTGGTTTGGGTAAGTCTTAATAAATCTTAAAAATTTGATGTCATTGAGCAAAATCTGTGATAATCCTGGATTTGCATGCCGCCAACCTAAACTGAGGCTTAAAAGGAATATTTTCAATGAATAAATACCTTTTGTCTTTAACCTGGAGCTTGAAATGATTCACTACCTTTATGTACACCAATAAACAACAATAATTCTCACTTGGATGCTGGGCTTCAAGGGCATGTGGTACTGTAAGTAGTCAATCATTTCATGTCGCAGTTTGCACATTATTGGGTCCTCAAGTGGGTCATCAGTAGCCACAGAATATGCATCTTGATTTCTTTACTGAAATCGTTTGAACAGCGCAGTTGACGGGCCTTCTCTTTGACTGAATAAACATGGGAAGACAATTATCCCAAGACGTTTATCAACACTACTTCAATAACATGAAGATGGCATGCAATCCAGACTATTTCAGATCCTAGAGCTTCTTCAGTTCCTTGTGTTATTACTGGCTGTTGTACGTGTAATGATTTATAGATTGTGAAGTTTTCAACAGTTTACATAGACAATGGTCATTACTAGATGTTTCTAAAAATGTCTGTGTAGACCACAAATAACTTAGCAATAAAACAGAAACTTCTACCTGCTACGAGGATGTTCAACTTTCACTTACTGCTAGAATGTACTGGGAACTCCACATAAGTGCTAGAATGTTCTCTTTTTAATTTTTTTCTTTATTGGTTACTAATCACTTAGCCAGTCAAGAACCTCGTACGTACATAGTAACAAAAGAAATAAAATGTTCAAAATGGAACGACCGTTAAATGTTTCACAATTGGGCCTAAATTTTACAGGTAAGCAAGCTATCCCAATTAGACAGAAACAATCTCTGTGGAGAAATAATCCTATAAACTCTTTTCATAGGTTTTTTGACAGCAATAATGTAAAGTATATATATTTATATATTTAAAGAAATGTTAAAGAGCTGGGACCCCATTTAATGTGCACAAAAGTACAAAAAAGAAGAGCTGCAAAAGAAAGTTATCTCATCCTTCAATCTCTCTGCCTCAGGCTAGGGATTGAATTGCTCTCTGCTGTGGTGCTCTACTTATTCCGTCGTGAATCCAGAAATTAACTCTGACTTCCGGACGGAGACATTGTTCTTTAAATAACCTGTGGGGTGGAAAGGCAGCACCTTGAAGCCACAAGTGTGGATGCTGTCAATTCACGTGCATATAAAGTTGTTTATATATGCACACACAGACATGCAAATAGCGATGGCCTTGCCCACATGTGACCTAAGACATAACTGCAAGTCCACAGTGCAGAATTTTTCAATAATGCCTTTATTAGACAATTCTGCCCAATACAAGCTGCCTCCTTCCTTTTATATTGCAGTATTTACTTTTCTTCCCCTATATGGGAAGATAGCTCTTGCCAACACTACACTTCTGAGGCATGGAGGCATCTTTTAAGGACAAATCCAATAGTATTCTCAGCACACCACATGAGTAGCCTTGTAGCACTTCCAGGTCAGATAGAGTTTTCAAGAGACAATATGGTCATATCCATATCTATTTTCATTTACTTATCTGGCTGATGCCTTTATCTAAGGCTTCTTACAACATTTATGATACATTTGGTTATATTTCTTTTTGTTGTCTAATGGGAGCACAGGCAGATCAAATGACTTGCTCAGGGCCACATAGTGTCAGTAGCGGGATATGAAGTCCAAACCCTTAACCACTATATCACTATAAACACCTGCAGAAATCCAAACTGAAGCAGCTGGAAAAAGATGTAGACATTTCTTTAGCAGACATCCATCCATCTATTCATTTTCTATCCTGCTTTTCTAATTTAGCCTTAGGTATGCTAGTACTAATCCTAGCAGTATTAATCATAAAACAGCAGCCAAGCTAAGGCATAGAACAGAGCTCCAGTCAGTCACACCAGTTAGTCTTTGTGAGGAAAACTAGAGTTAACAGAGAAAAAACAGCATGCAAACTTCACAAGGATAGCACCTGGACCAGAATTCAAACACAAAACTCTTGAGCTGTGAAGAAGCAGCTCTGAACACTGTGCCACCATACCTTTTTCACACAGATTTTTTAGTAACCATCCATGCTGTCAATCTTTCTCATTTCAGATGATTAACAAGAGTAGAAAATAAATCAAGATGCTTACTTATAATCAAAATGGGAGCATTTGCTCCATTCTGCCAGAGTTTTATCCCTGGCTCAAGGATAGTCTTTGCTTATTTAATTTTTATCTTTCCGAAATATTATTTTGTATATTTTGTTAAATATGTTTTGGTTGAGCAGCACGGTGGAGAACTAGTAGCACTGCTGCCTTACATTAAAGAGACTCGAGTAAACATCACAAGGGCCATCTGTTCTTTCTGGGTTTCCTCCGAGTGTTCCAGTTTCCTTCCATAGCATAGACAAATTTAAGTTAAGTGGACTGGTGAGGCTAAATTGTCCCCCTGTGCAGACTTCGCTCCTGCGTTACACTGTGATTGGTGGAATAGGCTCCAGCTGCCGTGCCCTAGATTGGCACGCACGTTATGAAAATGGATGGATGTTTTTAATTTTATTTTGTTTCTATAAAAAAAGGCAATTTTCTTTGGTATAATGATGTTTATTGCTTATTTTGTATATCATTTAAACATGTAATTTATTTAGTTATCTGCCCTTTCTCTTTTATGTAGAGCTATGGAGGTGGTGCCACCCAAGGTACCGACCCCAGTATGAATGCAAGGTAAAGCAGCTTCCACTGTTGTGCTGTAGTTAGTTTTCAACTTCTCTGTTTGTGTTCTCGCTTCATTAAATACACTGTTTTTGGATTATACTTTTTGATTTTATTTCGCTTTTGGTTTAAGTGACCAACTGATCAAGTGATCACATTTTTTTCTGTGGAGTTTACTCCCTTAACTGTACCCTAATAATTACAATTTAAAGCAAGTGAAAACAGACAATGGGGCAAACAACATAAAGCACTGAACCACTGCAGCTACTTTAGAATCAGAACCACTGGGGGGGGGCTCATTAAATAATGTTGATTAAAATCTTTAAAACCAAGATAGAAAAATCACTCAATTATCCCAATGCAACATACATAAATGTTTGCCACATTCCAGTAAAAATTTAACAAACTCAGTTTGTAATTTCCATGTTGACACCAAAACACAGGAAGCAGCAAATAATAGTCTGGTTAATTAGGGTACAAGTTGGTTGGGATGAAAATCTTCACCCACAGTGGACCCCAAGACTGAGCGTGAGAGCTACTGTTGTAAATCCCTTTAATGAAACGATCAACCAAATATATAAAATAAAATAATAAGTAACTCAGATGTGAATGGAAATGAATGTTAAGTTCAGTGCAGACTTAAAACCAAGAACATTATAACTTGACATCACTTTGCTTTTGTGGCTAAACCATCAAACAAATGGGAAGGATAAGTGCTGAGCCACAATCTAAAACTTCAGATACTATCTGCCCCAAGACACATTCACACTGTAAAAGGATGTTCTGTCTCCAGAAGTTGGTGCTCTAAATTTGGTGGTTTCCAAATTCAATCCTGATTTCTTGATTTAAGTCCCCTGCTTGAAATGTCAGTCTTGGATAGTGTACAAACATAAAACTGGATCAGCTGAGTCACCAATTAACCTAGACTGCAAAACTTTAGGATTTGGGCAAAAAACAGGGTTCATGAAGGAAAGTGGCATTGATGTGGGTGAGTAAACCTCACTCGGTCAATGAGTGTAGTCAAACCCAGGTCTTAAGAGTCTTCCTCTGCTTTTAATATGATATTCAGAATTTTATAATGTTACCTTGTACAAGCAAAATAGCACTGAATAACCTTATTGTAGCTTGTGCAATGCATCCATTCCAATGAAAAGAACATATAAATCAAACCACTTTGTCAAATTTAGGAAGCCAGAGTTTATCTTAGCTTGTCTGGATATAAGACAAGGAGAAGCCCTGGATAGGGCGCCAGTCCACTGCAAGGGCGACTACTATATCCATCCGATCTGACGCTATTGGAAACTTAGAATTGCGGGTTAACAAACATTTTTGGAATTATTTGAGGAAGACAAGAGCACCTATGTAAACACAGCTAGGACATAACTAAATCTAAGCAGTGTTACCCACCGCACAAGTCAATCACACATTAATGTTTTAACTAATGTACTGGCCCAGGAATCCCTGCAGTCCAGAGCCTCAGAACACATTTGCAAAGCTAGACAACCATAATACATAACAGAGAGCCTTGAATAGTATAAGGGGCCTCCCTGCTCTCAAATATAGGACTGAGGTTCATACCATAGTAATTTCAAAGCCCCTGCCTACCCCAACTTCTTTGTTGGAATCTGTGGCCCTGGATGAGATCAAATCCTCTGGTGGTACTACAGCTAGGTTCCCCTTGTGAAATTACGTTTGTTATAGTATGTTTGGCAGGGCTACATACTGGCCTAGCTGGCTGAATAATTGGTCTTTACCTAGCACACCTCTAAAAAAATCAATAATTACATATGGAAACAGGAGATACAAGAAGATACTGTTTGGAATAATAAAAAACTCAACCATGAAACACACTCCCTATGAATAGACAGCTGCTTTTCCTAGAACTGTAAAGTCTCAATTTGCCTTGTTCATATGTCATAAACCAGTCAGGTATAAATCTGTGGCTCACCTTTACAATGCTGTTACTAAGCAAAAAACTTACAGCAAACTCTTCTGTATCCATGTACAACAGACCACATCTTTATTGCGGCTTCATTATTTTTAACAATAACGTTTGTCCGTATGTTTTGAATTGCATGGCTGAAAAACAGCAGGTAAGTGAAACTAGGAAGTATCATTAAGTGGCTATAAAACATGCTGTCAGCAGTTTGCTCCTAAAGCCTTTTGAATTTATAATGCATTATGACCATGAAACAGTTTTTTCAAGGTTGTAAAACCATTCGTTTTTTAAAGTTCCAAAACTAGACAAACACACAAAGTGATGTTGGAAAATTCATAAAGGACACATATGGATGATGTAGAGTTTGACAGACAAAACAGCTCAATTGCAGCAGTCCTTATTACAAGTTAAATATCTAAACAAACATCCAAACATACCAAAGCATTAATCACATAGATGCCCTTTCCTCAAGCCAGTGTGCTTTTATTTACTTCTTTCATACAAATGTTAATAATTTGCAGAAGTGTTCTCTCAGCTTGCTGTATATTACTGGAAGAGAAGAAAAAGAGAAAAAGCCAGAGTATTACATTTAGTACTTTTGAGAAAAATCACTTCCAAACTGATATTTAACAGACAACTGCATCAAAAGACCAAGACCATAAAAATGTTACGTGGAGCAGTTTCACAAATTAGAAACCTAAGAATTTTAAAGCTGAAACAAGAAAACTTTCATGGATCAGTTTTTGCTTGCATTTATTTTGTCATGATCTAATTAAAGTTTAATTTTAGAGACCAATGTTATTTTCTCACCACATTAACGGAGTTCTGTAAGCATACTGTATGTGGTATACACTGTCAACAATTTCATTCTTTTCATAGATATGTTTATTTTTCCCCAGGGGAAAATGTGACTTTTTACCGAAGCTCTTTAAGTAAATAATAATAATAATAATAATAATAATAATAATTCTTTGCATTTATATAGCGCTTTCCTCACTACTGGAGCGCAGATGGAAAACAACAAAGCCACATGTCTTTCAAATTACATGGACAGAGAGTGTTAATAAATATAAAAAAGCCCTCTTTAAAGCTCGCTCAGAATACTATTCTACATTAATAGATAGCAATAATAAAAATCCTCGGGTACTGTTTAGAACAGTGGCTAAATTAACAAATGGGAATTCAGATCAACAGTGCAAAATACCAACAGATATTAGCAATACAGACTTTATGAACTTCTTCAATGAGAAAATTAAAAATATAACATCCCAGATCTCTGCATCACAGTACAAACCACATACTAGCTTAGCAGACCCTGTCTCACATTGCATTCAGCACTTTAATAGTTTTAATCCTGTAACTGAGCAGGAAGTCTTAACTTTAATTACTAAAATGAAGCCCACTACTTGTTCCCTAGATCCAGTGCCAACAAAACTAGTAAAAGGTGCCATGGATGTTCTTGTGGCGCCTATTCTAACCATTATCAATAGTTCATTACTGCATGGCACAGTACCTGATGCACTAAAAGTGTCAGTCATTAAACCATTACTTAAAAAGTCAGACCTAGACCCACACATACTAAATAATTATAGGCCTATTTCAAATTTACCGTTTCTCTCTAAAATACTAGAAAAAGCAGTCGCCAGCCACCTTCAGTCACACCTTACGCATTACAATTTATTTGAGAAATTCCAGTCTGGTTTTCGCACTGGTCATAGTACAGAAATGGCACTAACATGGGTTGTAAATGACATTCTGATATTCTCTGATGAAGGAAACTCCACTGTAATTATGTTGTTAGATTTAAGTGCAGCATTTGACACCATTGACTATTCTATTTTACTGCACAGGCTAGAAAACGATGTTGGGCTTACAGGCCCCGTGCTCGCTTGGTTTAGTTCTTATTTATCAAATCGTTTCCAATATGTACAGAAATGTGCAGACAGTACTCCATCATTATACACAGACGTTCAATATGGTGTCCCGCAGGGCTCAGTACTGGGACCTTTACTGTTTTCACTTTACATGCTTCTACTGGGATCTCTCATTAGGAAACATAATGTTAATTTTCACTCATATGCAGATGACACCCAGTTATACCTTTCATTTAAATCAAATGAAGTTTCTCCGATGTTGTCTTTAATTAGTTGTGTTAGCGAATTAAAGGAGTGGATGAATGATAACTACTTGTCTTTAAATACAGATAAAACAGAGATGTTAATTGTTGGAGGGAATGATGCGGATCACAACAATATTTTGTCATCATTTAACTCAGTTGGAATCCCAATTAATTTTACTGAATCAGCCTGGAATCTAGGAGTTATCTTTGATTCTAGCATGTCATTTAAAGCACATATTACAAAATTGTCCAAAACATGTTTCTTCCATCTTAAAAATGTTAGGAAATTAAGGCGCTTTCTAAATAAACAGGATTCTGAGAAATTAATTCATGCATTTATCTCTAGTAGGATTGACTACTGCAATGCGGTGTTCACTGGCTGTTCAAACTGTTCTCTATACAGCCTCCAGTTAATCCAAAATGCGGCTGCAAGAATTATTACAAGAACAAGAAAATATGAACACATAACTCCAGTTCTTAAATCCTTACACTGGCTCCCGGTTAAGTTTAGGGCAGATTTCAAAATCCTCCTTTTAACATATAAAACATTAAATGGCCAAGGTCCGACTTACTTGTCTGAACTTATCATGACTTACAAACCTGAGCGCACATTAAGATCTCAAGATGCCGGTCTGCTTATGATTCCAAGGATTAATAAAATAACAGTGGGAGGTCAAGCTTTTAGTTACAGGGCCCCTAAACTGTGGAATGATCTTCCCGCTTCTATAAGAGATGCCCCTTCGGTCTCAGCCTTTAAATCCCGGCTGAAGACTCACTACTTCAGTTTAGCATATCCTGACTAGAGCTGCTGATTAACTGTACAGACTGCATCTCTGTTGTTAGTCATTAGCACTAAAACATAAGTAACATGATAGTTATAATTGAATACTAACCCTCACCTATTCTGTTTCTGTTCTCGGTACTCAAATGTGGCACTTTGTGCCACGGCCCACCTGCCAAGTTCTTTGGCTGCCTATGGTAAAGTCATCCCTGAAGGAGGATCGCAGGAATCATGGGAAAGAGGGGTCCTTTCATCGGATTGGCTGGCCCAGCACTGTTTTAGCCGTGGAATGGCCAAATGGGGGAGGCAGCTTGATGGATGAGGTCTCCAGGACTCTAAAAATATCAAATCTTATTATGTGATATCATCTACTGTTAAATTCTGCTCCGTACTTCTAAAATTTTTATTTTTATGCTGTATTAAGGATTTGTTCTGTTCTGTGTATTGTATTGACCCCCTTCTTTTGACACCCACTGCACGCCCAACCTACCTGGAAAGGGGTCTCTCTTTGAACTGCCTTTCCCGAGGTTTCTTCCATTTTTTCCCTACAAGGTTTTTTGGGAGTTTTTCCTTGTCTTTTCAGAGAGTCAAGGCTGGGGGGCTGTCAAGAGGCAGGGCCTGTTAAAGCCCATTGCGGCACTTCCTGTGTGATTTTGGGCTATACAAAAATAAATTGTATTGTATTGTATTGTACTCAAAGCCCTTAGCAATTGCAGGTTAAGGGCCTTGCTCAACGGCCCAACAAAGCAGAGTTCCTTTTGGCATTTACGGGATTCAAACTGACACAAATAGGTGGATAAGTAAATAAATAAATACACACACACGTTTTAGTCTAAACACACACCAGAATGACTATAAATCAAGAAAATTAAATAGAAAAAAAAGTTCTTACTTGGCAGTCCCAGTCACAGTGAAGTATTATACCGACATATTGCTGTTAGTATAAAGGAGCCCCAGTAGCGTTTCTTGACATACTTGTGCTTAATAATTCATTGGCTGAAAGTCCTCAGTGTTAGTGGGTCAGAGAGAGGATGTCCAGCATTGTTCATAATGGCACTTTTTCAGAACATTAGAATAGGTTTGACAAGAACAGGTCTTTCAGCCCAAAATGCATGTCAATCCTATTCACCAAGATTGTCCAAAATATCTTTAAATTGAGATTTGCTCTCCACCACACTAATTTGCAATTTATTCCACTTGTCTATGGTTCTTTGTGTGAAGAAAAACTTTCTAACATTGGTGTGAAACCTGCCCTTAACAAGTTTCCAGCTCTGTATCTGTGTTCTTGCTGCAGACTTTATTTTAAAGTACAGTAACAACTTGTATATACTGTACTAATTCCTTAAGTAATTTTAAACACTTCAATTATGTCACCTCTTAATTTCCATTTACTTAAACTGAACAGGTTTTACTCTTTCAGTTCTACTTATAGTTCATACCTTTCAGTCCTCTAATCAGCCTTGTTGCTTTCTCTATCACAGTTATGTCCTTTTTGTAATTTGGAGAGCAGAACTGAATACAGTACTTCATGTGAGGCCTCACTAGTGTATCGCATATCGTAAGCAGAACCTCCCTTGACTTGAGTTCCACACATTGTGCTATATAACCTAACGTCCTATTAGCTCTCTTGATCACTTTTATACACTCTCTGGATATAGATGGTGATGAGTCTATTATGATTCCTAGGTCCTTCTCATAAGGTGTACTTTCAAGATTCAGACCTCTCATTTTATATTCAAATCTGACATTTCAACTTCCTAAGTGGAATACCAGTAACACTTTAGTTTAGGTACTGTTAAAATGCATCTATTACTTATTAACTCTTATGTAACAAGGCCTCAAAAATTATTTTTTTGGTCTACACAACATTTACAAAACATCAGTAGATTGATTGTTCATTTCTGTTCAGTGTGGTATGTTGACATGATGGTGAAATGACTTGTAAATATGAAGAATTCAAGGGTCTTATACTAACAATGTAATATCAAGAGAAATGGAGGTCACATTGCAGAAATGAATAAACACTTTAACGATTCTTTGCAAGTGTTATGAAGATGCAAAAGAGTGTTAAGGTCTTGTTCCTTAAAAGTAAATGAGTAATATATGCATTTTTGCAGTGCCTAAACTAAAGTGTTACTATAATATCTTTCATTTCCTTACATTAAGTTTCATTAGCCAAAAATCTGCCCTTCCAGCTAATTTAAAATCATCCGCAAACTTAACCTTCGCTTATTGATTATATTCTTGTCCACATCATCCAGGTCTTACTTGCAGGAGCTCATATCTAAATATGTCATGACAAGACTCTGTTTTCTCTATTTTTGTGTGTATATTTTACATTGCTATTTTAATCTATCATTTATTATGAGACATCACAGAAATTTTGCCACCCAACTACTTCTAGCCCAGGATCCTAGAAAGTATTGAAATCGTCAGAAAAAAAAACTGAAGTGTTGAGATGTCTGGTAATTGAAAAGAACTACTCTGGGCATCTCTCTCCTAGGAGGATTTGTTTTGCTGATGTGCTCATATCACTTGTGCATTAGTGGCTGGAGGAAAAGTGAAAGGAATACCATTTTGCCGGTGTTAGCGGCTAAATTACTTTATCGTTCTTCGGAGGTTTACTTTTGCTGACGTGCTCACCTCGCTTGTGTTATTAGTGGCTAAACGATTTTCTGTTTCCTCGGAGGTGGAGCCCTTACCCCGACTCCACCCCTCACTTCCAGGATGGACAGACACACACACTTTCACACGTAGACATTTATATACAAGATTTATATATATATATTTACATACATACATACATACAGTACATACAGGGTACATACATACACATATATATATATATATATATATCTTTTTTTGTTATATATATATAATCAGAAATTAAAATATATATGAGCAAACTATTCATATGATTGTAAATTTTATTAAATACATATTCTTTTCGTATAGCCATTAAGCTGAGGCCTGACCATTTTTTTTCTTGTACAGAAAATTGCTGAGCAAGCCAGCACCCACATGGGAACTTAATAGTTTTTCTGTTTATTTATTGATATATTTATTGAAAAACTTTTGATTGTAAATTTTTTTTTTCATTTCAGTGATTCTACCAGCAAATTGAACTGAACAGATGTAGCCATCAACATGCTTGTGAAACATGAGTCCAATATGTCGTGTTTAGATTTCTTTGGTACTAATGCCCCTCAGGTCCTGGTGACCATGAACATACTCCTAATTGCCCATACAATTAATCCGGTCCTGCTCTCCATGGCCAAAGTCATCTAACTCCCTGCTTAGTAAACACAAAAGAAAGTTTTCATTTGATTTTCACATATATTTTTAAATAAATTAATGTCAACATTTCAGTTTGTGAATTTGAACATTTGAAATACAGCATATTAATAGTGTATTCATATTGTATGTAAGTGCAGCAGCGTCACAGCAACAGAACACCTCAGCACTTCAAGTCAAGTTGATTGCCAGTCTTGTATCTATGAAATCAGAACATTCTTAAAGCATATACTTGAGATACAGACGTCATGAATAATCAGTAAGGTAAATAACACCAATAACCACCTAGAATTCCACATCTTCATGTATAAAAGGAGAACTGTGCCAGTAAATTGGAAGAAAGAAGAAAACTCCTCACAACGCTAACAACAGACTGGAAATTGTAAGTTAAATCCTCTTCTTTCCAATGATGCTTTCTCTCTTAGATAATTACATTTTTTTCCTTAGATTTGCTGTTTTTTTTTTTCCTTCATACTAATCTTTGGTCATCTTGACACATTTTTAGGAAGACCAATCCATTCATGAACACTGAGAGGCATTTACTTAGTAAGAAATATAGGAATCATTCTATTTTATAGACAACTGTTGTCTGATATGATATTTCAAAAGACAAACTTCTAAGGTTACCATCAGTTTCCTAATTATTGTCATTTCATGAGTGTTTCAAATTTATTACTTGTACCTTTATTGATGACTATTTAAAAGAAAATATATTGATGAGCCAACTAAATATATTGACAATAACAAAATATCACTTTGAGATCAATAGCAAGTCAAACAGTGATCTTATCAGTAGATAGAAACTTTGAAGTATACATCAGAACTATAATAGAATTTCAGGAGGGTGGAAATAAATTGTCTATCAATATATCTAAAAAGTGTAAACATATCAGGCATAGCATTCAGCTTCTTTATACATGGAAATGGAACTTACCAGTTGTTTTATAGTAGAAAAGGTAACATGAATTTAAGTACTTGGACTGGCTATTTTTTTGTTCTTGAAGTTACTTGATATTCTTGATTTTGCTTACAGAAGAAGGAGAAGGAGTAGGAATAGCAGCAGTAGCAACAAGCCCCTTGTCCACCATCTACCTATAGCTCTTCAACAACCAAACATAAGAAGGTCCATCTGGCAAACCTATGAACTTCCTTAATCTAAATCAGAATAGCCTGCCACGAATGCACCAGAAGTAACCAAAAGTGAAAAAGACTCCACTCCATCAACAGAATAGTCACACTTATTCATTAGTGGTCAGCTTAGAGTTTCAACTCAATATTAGGAAAATGTGGAAACTCTACACACAATGACCAGACAGGGTTTTGAACCCAGCATTTTGAAATTGTGAGATGGTACTTCTATCCTGTGTGTCTTCAGGCTACCCCAGCAGCATAGCTCTTCATTACTTCTTTAGCTATGTAATTTAAATATTATGAAGAATATTTTCTATTAAAATCTTTGCTTTCAATGACTTGGAAGTCAAGCAGTGTTTAGGACTTCAGAGACCTCAGTTTGATTCCCAGCCTGGTCATTGTCTGTGATGATACTGCACGGCTCCTTATAGTCTTTTTTTGTGTTTCCTTTTTATTCCCAAAGATTATCTGGTGACTCTAAATTGGTCTAAAGTGAGTGGGTGTGTGAGTGTGACCTTTGATGGACTGACCTGGCTAAACTCAGTTTTTTTATTGTTCTTGACATTGCCACCATAGTCTCCATCGCCACATAAATCACTAATGAAAAAATGTACCTATGGGTGGTGGGTGATTTTTAATCTTTAAAATAAAAACCCGCTTACATATCTGTTGTATGCATATAGCAGCTAATAAATAATATAATTTGTTAAATCTTATGGAAAACAATGTTTATCTAAACAATGTTTCTTGCACTGCGCAATTAATGAACAGCTTTACTGCTGGTAGAAAACTTGTGCGGACACAGAGTGAAAATTTTTAAAACTATATTTTGTTTTCAAGTTTCAGTTCCTAAGACAGCATGGCT
The DNA here is from genome assembly GCA_026402145.1 of Polypterus bichir lapradei. Classification (NCBI taxonomy): domain Eukaryota; kingdom Metazoa; phylum Chordata; class Cladistia; order Polypteriformes; family Polypteridae; genus Polypterus; species Polypterus bichir. The sequence goes on along the minus strand of JANRMT010027041.1, from coordinate 36,795,834 downwards.
CCTGGAAGAGTGATGGTCAGTCTACTGCTGGTGTCCGTGTTACTGGTGCTAGTTGACCAAACGGAAGGATTTCTCAGCTTTTTCAGCCCCACTGACATGAAGAAGATGCTGGTAAGACACAAACTTCTTAAAGCAAAATGTTGTCAAAATAGACTAGGATACAATTATACAGATGATAACATAATAGTGCTGTGGTTAGTGTTTTTACCTCATAGCTCCAAACTGCTGAATTTTAATCCCAGCTCAAATGCTGCATTCTGTGAAGTTTGCAAGTTCTCTTCAAGTTCTCATGGGGTATTTCTCTAGTATTTATGTTTTTCTCCACATCACAAAGAAGTGCAGGTTAGGGTTAATTGGTCAATTTAAGATGGCCTGGTAGGACTGAGTCTGGGTGTTTATATCAGTGTGCCCTTTGATAGACTGGTACCTTGCCAGGCCTGATTTCTGCTTTGCATCTAACACTCCTAGGATAAACCCCTGTCCCCATAAACCTGTTTAACAATGGTTGGATGGATGACTTATTACACAGGATTTTGAACAATCTCCACAATGTCACTCAAGGCTGGATTAAGACCCTAACAGGCTCCTTGGGGACTTACCTCCTTAACAGAGAGCTGATCTTACCTTTAACAGTGAGGTGTGGTATTTCTCACTCTTGCTTTTGGCGCAAGACTCAAGTGCTTTATCGTCTGCATTGTGTCCATTTGGTAATTCCTGCACTCAGTTACTGCATCATTTCATTGAAATTTCCCCTTGGTCATTTTCAATCATGGACACTGGATTGCTTCATCAAGTGGGTAAGGGTATTAGTGAAAAGAACCCTTGCCATCACAAGAGAGCCACATCACCTGTCATTTGGCCAGAGAGACAATCAGATATTTGGATGAAGGTTTACGGTTGCTGCTAGATGATTAGCTTTGACAGCACTGTCTTAAAGTTCCTGTCAGTCAAAAGGCAAAAAAATGACTTATGTACAGATATACATAGTGTGAACTATAGAAAGGAAGAAACAACACTCTTACAAAGGTTTGGGGTTTTTCCTGCCCCGTATAGTGTGAGGTCCGCTTGTCTTAACAAGACTTTCGTATACATAAAGAATACAGCCAGGACGAAATGTTGTTATAACAGGCGGATTTATATAATGGACGGACAGGAAGTACAAAGGTTGATGGGAAAAATAAAAGGGACGTCTGGGTGTTGTAGGAGCGTGGAACCAGAAGTGATGTCATCAGATTGGGACAGGGGTGCGCTTGTAAACACAGAAGGGCACTCGAGTGCGTGACTTCTTATGGGCTTGTTTGTTGTTCAGTTTTCCTGCTAAACAAAAGAGAGTGGAGTTAGCGATCTGTTCCAAACCTATTCCCTGCGAGGTATCACGCCGTTCAGCTGTTCCCTACTCGCTCATGTGTGACAATACACATACAGTATATATATATATATATATATATACAGTATATATATATATATATATATATATATATATATACTAGAGCTGGGAATTGATTAAAAAAATGAACCAATTAATCACATAAATGTTTGCAATAAATCATGTCTAACATTAAAACATAATTATAAAATGAACACATAAATCAGGGCGTAGCGCTGCTACCTCACAGTAAAGAGACTCGGGTTCGCTTCCCGGGTCCTCCCTGCGTGGAGTTGCATGTTCTCCCTGTGTCTTCGTGGGTTTCCTCCGGGTGCTCCGGTTTCATCCCACAGTCCAAAGACATGCAGGTTAGGTGGATTGGCGGTTCTAAATTGTCCCTAGTGTGTGTTTGGTGTGTGTGCCCTGCAGTGGGTTGGTGCCCTGCCCGGGATTGGTTCCTTCCTTGCACCCTGTGTTGGCTGGGATTGGCTCCAGCAGACCCCCGTGACCCTGTGTTCGGATTCAGCGGGTTGAAAAATGGATGGATGGATACATAAATCATGAAATAAATACACACTGACTCACAATTTGAATGTAGAATCAGCACAAAGAAATTTTAAAAAATTAAAAAAAAAATTGCATAGCTTATACTTAAACAATGACCTTAAATCTGAACATTTATAAAAACACTACTTGAACAAGTACAACATCATTCTGAATGACTTTCTGATAGGTAAGTTGAAAAAAAGGCGATAAGAAAATGAAAGCAAGAGAGAAAGAGGTTAGGAGCCTACGCTGATACAGTGCATTGCCGCACCCACCACACAACAAACCAACTCAGGATCCCAGATTAGGACCCAAGTGCAGCCAGGCAATGGGTGACACCTCAGCACCACACTAGTTCAGATGGAATGGAACAGTTGGAGGTTTTTTATTGTGGCTGAAGTGCCAATTCTGCCACCAACCCCGAGGTTTTTCCCTGCAGGTTGGAGGGCCTACATGCAGGGCTGGATGCAGATTAACGTCATACTCAGGACGGAGCAATTGCAGGTTAAGGGCCTTGCTCAAGGGCCCAATGGAGTAAGTCCATTTTGTTTTTTTGTTTTTTTTATGGGATTTGAACCAGCAACCTTCCAATTGCTGGTGTAGATCCCTAGCCTCAGAGACACCACTCCACCCTCAAAAATAAGAAAATAAGAAAATGAGGCCAGTATTAATTATCAAATTGTCGTAACTTATGAGACAATTAAATGATCAAAATGACTTTTTACTTTGAATTCACTGCTGAAGATGGTCTTAACTGAAATAATAAGCATCTCTTAAATGGGCATACATTAAAACTTTTTATCTGTTTATCACCATCAACGGTTTGATAATTTTACTCTACACAAGTGTTTTTCAACTGCTGTGCTCTGGAAATAACAGTGTAGTACCCCTGGGTCCTGACCTGAGAGAGACACGCTCCTCAGATGGCCGAGATCTGTCTAAAGAGAATGGGACTACCTGGGGAAGCTGACATTAAAGCAGCCTTGTGTCCACCATTTTGCAGACACAACACTTATAGAGAACTTTAGCAGCCGAGAGACCCTCAACTAATGGATCCACCAGTGGAAGGTGCTTTATATAAACTGTGGACTAGGGTGGTCCCTAAGATAAGGTAAAACATTGACAATTTCATAAAACACCTAACAAAATGACCCTTCAATTAAAACACACTTAAGGAGTCTTATACTACAGTTCCAGAAGGGAAAATACAGATATGTGTTGGCCCTCAGATAGTACAGGCAGCTAGAGTCTGCCATGGAGACCTTGTCCTTTAAGGTCAACAAAAGTGTCAGGGCTCTACAAACATCAGGAGCCACTAGAGGCAGATTTACCCTGGGCTCCCTACTGAAACAGAAAGGCATCCCTAACCCTGACAATAATTTTCAGAAATGTTCTAGGAAAGGATTTAAAGTGAATTTCAAATGCCTCTTAAGTGCAGAGACAGGAGGGCAGCAGACAAACACTCAAATGGTGGGAGGAACAAAGGCCAGAATCTGAGAAGTGGAGAGTCCAGAGTTAATGGAAGGGATTTTTTAGTAACGAACCAGTGGTTAACAGTATGAGCCACCCAACCTGATAGTCAAAGATTCAAGACCAGTTTAGTTAGGCCCAGCAGAAAAGCAGGCTTGTTTTACTTCTGTTTAGGCTTGCTGTGGTAAATATTTGTTAAAAATTAATAATCAAAATATTCCTTAAAGTTACCCCTTAATATAATGTTTAGAATTAATGAATATCCCTTTAATGGGTATACTTCTTGTCTCCTCAGGAGAAAGAAAAATTAGGAAAGAAGTCAGTAACCTTACAGCAGCGATCAGAAGAGAGTGTACCAGGGGAGCTGCCTAGTGCTGGATGGTACATCGAGAAGACTGAGGTATGAATACTCAGCATCATTGTCACCAGCAGAATACTTCTATTTTTTATTTCTAGCAAGCTAATCTCTTGCTTTGTCAGCAACTTTAAAAAAAAAACTGTCTTAATTCCACTTAACACAGATGAGCTGTCCAATGGAGATTGGGGTGAGGTTGACCCCACAGCAGCTCAAGAAATATGGAGCCGTTTTAGCAGAAATGTTGAATCAGCTTCTCTTGGAGAAAGGAACAGGTAGAGTATGTCATGTAATTGACACTAAAAGGATGCAAATTTGCAATGAAGTAATAATGCTCTCAAATGTGTTACAGGGAGATATGACAACTTTTATGAAACAAGACCTATAAAGCAGACTCTTACCTTTCATGTCCATTTAAACGATACAAATTTTATTTACATAATATAAAGCACAAGAGGAGTCAGTTCTGTAATCTTGTTAACTTTTGCTATAGTACATAGTAATTTTCACAAAAACTAAGTACCATATTGCAGATTATTGTACCTAATATGTTTTGTTAATTTGTTTTTCTTGTTTAACAGCTGAATAGCAGGATTCTGCTTCTATGGTTCCTGGGAAACATCAGTGGAGCCCCCTAAGCAAGAGAGAATTGTGACCAGGAAAACCTAACTGTTTATGTAACGCTAATTCCATGTGCTTTCAGAATTGTAATAAAATAAACTATTTTAACAATACCATGACTAACTTCTCTAAAATGAAGTGAATGATCTTATGTAACGCTTCAGACTATAATGGCACACTAGAGCAGTAGCTTGTGCTGTTATCTCACAGATCCATCTTCCTGTCTTTGTCTGTATGGAGTTTGCATGTTCTCCCCAGGTAGGTAAGGATTTTCTTCCAAGTATCCAGTTCTCCTCCCTTATTCTTAAATATGTATGTTTCAGGTTTATTACCAATTTCAAACTGTCCCCATGTAGGAGTGGGTGGGAGTGTTTGTGACTGCAGTTTGCTAGTTCCCTATCTAGGTGTTTTATTGAGGAAGGTTCCTAGGGTGACCATAACCCTAATATAGCAGCATATAACAGAGCCATCCTCTTTACATTTTAGGGAGACCAGGGTAACCTACATTGATATGACATTTATGCCTCTCTCCTCCTCTTCACCTTGATATGAAAATCTTTCAAACATTAAACAATACCAAAACCACAACATGATAAGTTTCATACTGGAAGGGTCCTAGTGTGACCCTATTCTCAATTCCAGACTCTTTATCACATAGACCTGAACAGTGTGCCTCCAAATCCCCACTATAGCCATTAAATTTACACCTATCAGCCTTTTAAAAAACAAAACAAGCTGGAGGGAAGGTTTACACTTTTATTTGTGCATTAAAGATTACTTAAGATTCCTACTGTGCGCAAAAACAGAAGCAAGAGTAAAATGACTGTGGCAAAATAATACCAATACGACATGTTATCCAATATGACTAGACTGCCAGGTGGCTCTTCATCTTAATCAGGTGATTGGTCTCTCATCTGACAAACTCTCTGTGGGTGGAAAGACAGAAACACACTTGGGGCCTCATGCATAATGGCATGCGTAGAATTCACACAAAATCATGGCGTACGATCAAAAGAGGAAATGTTTGTACACACAAAAAAAATCCAGATGCATAAATCTGTGTGAAAGCCAACTTCCACGTTCTTCCGCTACATAAATCCAGCATGAAAAGTAACGCACGTGCACACACCTGCTGCCACTTCCCAAACTCCTCCCAGAATTATGCCTCTTTGAATATGCTAATCAATATAAATAGCCCTTAAGCTGAGCGTTCTGTGAAAAGACAATGGCAAAAGCATGTTGGAAAAATAGAAGAATTTTCGAATACCAAGTGGAGGCAAGGAAAAATGTACTATTTGTTAGTTTAAACAGTGGTATCTATACTAATAAAAGGCAAAGCCCTCACTCACTCACTCACTCACTCACTCATCACTAATTCTCCAACTTCCCGTGTAGGTAGAAGGCTGAAATTTGGCAGGCTCATTCCTTACAGCTTCCTTACAAAAGTTGGGCAGGTTTCATTTCGAAATTCTA
>JANRMT010027041.1:36744412-36775003 GCA_026402145.1 Polypterus bichir lapradei | reverse complement strand
ATATATATATATATAATGGCATGCAAAAGTTTGGGCACCCTTGCTTAAAATATCTGTTACTGTGACTAGTTAAGTGAGCAAAAGATGAACTGGTCACCAAAAAGCGTAATCTTTAGATGACATATTTCTTTAATATTCAAAGCAAGATTACATTTTTATTTCCATCATCCACAGGTACAAAAGTCTGGGAACCCGACATGGTCAGTACTTAAAAACTCCCCCTTCGGCAAGTATCACAGCTTCTAAATGCTTTTTGTAGCCAGCTATGAATCTTTCAGTTCTTACTTGGGGTATTTTCACCCATTCGTCTTTGCAAAAGGCTTCTAATTCTGCAAGATTCTTGGCCGTCTTACATGCACTGTAAGATCTCTCTTTTGAGATCTATCCACAGATTTTCAATTATGTTTAGGTCCAAGGACTGTGAAGGCCATGGCAAAACCATCATCTTGTGCCTTTCGAGGTATTCCATTGTAGATTTTGAGGTGTGTTTCAGATCATTATCCTGTTGTAGAATCCATCCTCTTTTTAACTTCAAATTTTTAACAGATGGTGAGATGTTTGCTTCAAGAATTGTCTGGTATTTATTTGAAACCATTCTTCCCTCTACCTATAACATGTTCCTTGTGCCAGTAGCTGCAGCACAAACCCAAAGCATGATCGACCTACCCCAATGCTAAATTAGTTGGAGAGGTGTTCTTTTCCTGGAATTCAGCACCCTTCTTCCCCAAGCAAACCTTTGCACATTGTCGGAAAAACTTTCTATTCTGATCTCATCAGTCCAAAGGACTTGGTTTTAAAATGCAAATGCAGCCGCTGAATTTTGTGGCTAGGATGAAACAAAGGTTTTCTACTGCTGACTCTACAATGAAGGTCATATTTGTTCAAGTGTCACTGCACAGTAGAACAGTGCACCACCACTCCAGAGTCTGCTAAATCTTCCTGAAGGTTTTTTGTAGTAAAATAGGGGGTTTTAGTTGCTTTTCTTGAAATTTGAAGTGCAGTTCTTTCAGAAAGTTTTCTTGGTCCTCCAGACCTCCACTTGACCTCCACTGTTCCTTTAAACTGCCATTTCTAAATAACATTATGATCTGAGGAAACAGCTACCCGAAAACACTTTTCTATCTTCTTGTAACTTTCTTGTGTTTTGTGAGTATCAATTCTTTTATTTTTCAGAGTGCTAGGCAGCTGATTAGAGGAGCCCATTGTGGTATTTATACAGCTCTGAAATCTGCACCACCTGGGGCTACCTAACAATGACTGTGAACAAGCCATTGCCCTAACAAGTTAATTAAGGCTTGAGACCTTGGTAAAAATTATCTGAGACCTCAGATATCTTGGGATGTCCGAACGTTTGCATGGTGCTCCTTTCTTTTTCACTGGATAATTGTACAAAACAAAAACAATACACTATTCTTGCTTAAAAGGCTAAAATGTGTTATCTTTATCTTTATGCCTTTTGGCGATCAGGTCATCTACTGCTCACTTCACTATTCACAGCAACAAAAGACATTTTTGTGCCCAAATTTTTGCATGCTACTGTAAATCACAAAATAACTGTTCCCAATAAACACCAACATATGATATACCGCTCAACTTGTCTTGATGTCTAGTTATGCAAGACATCAAACTTTTCGTGGTTCTATTTTTCTCCTTCCAGATCCCCAAAAACCCTACGTTTTAGGCCATTTTAGATAATGTTTTGTGCAGAAAACTACACCCTTATGATAAGACTAAACCAAACCTTTCTGATTTTGTCAGAGTGAGTTGTTGACTAGTTGGAGTGGGCTGCAGTGTATGTCACATTACATGACTGTATTTCAAAGGAGCATGCCACCAACTGCCTCTGACTTGCTAAGATTATGCAAATGAACACTGCTGAAAAAGTAATCTAATGTGACAAGGCCTTAATGAGTATTGCATTTCTTACATATTTTTCAGGTTTTAGATTAATTCTGTTCTGGTTTATGCTTACATGTTGTGTATTAGGACTTGTATGTTGCAGATTGCCTTTTCAGGAAAATCCCTTTGTTCACTATTTTTAGCATTTCTTGTCACTTTTCTGTTTTTGTAATAAACCCTCACTCATAAAGATTGTTTTGTTTATGGTCTCTACAAGTGAAGATTTTTAACGTTTAAAATCTGTGAGACATTTTGGGGCCTTCCAGACTGAACCACATAAGTAGAGCTGGGGTTAAATCGTTTGGGGTGAGGCCTATTCTAGGCAAGCAGAGGAGGTCTGACATAGCTTGTGAAGATTTTAGAAGACCTCACACACTCTCTACCCATGGTCCTGACTGCATTTCACAACAATAATCAATGCTAGTGTGGATAGAGTCTGTGTGTGTGTGTGTGTGTTTGTGTGTGAGAGAGAGAGAGCCTTTCTCTCTGTGTGAAATTTCAGACACAAAAGGTAAACCAATCCAATAGCGAACTTGATGGGATCCACTGAAACCCACTACCATTTCCACAATTTCTAGTTTATTTAATAATAATAATAATAATACATTTTATTTATATAGCACCTTTCCCATGCTCAAGGCACTTACAGAAAATAAGAGAAAACAGCAGGGTATACAGCGTATAGCATTGTACAAACCAAATAAATAAATAAAGAATATTAAGACAGTAAGTTCAAAGAAAGCCTAACAGACAACAGAATTGATGGTCTAGCACACACACACAGGTTAAATAAGCATTTTGACAGAGAGATAAACTGAGAGAAGGGGAATAAAGTCAAGTAGAGCTAAAAGCCTTCCTGAACAGATGAGTTTTGAGTTGTTTTTTAAAAGAATTCATGGAGTCAGCTGATCTGATTAATTTCGGTAGGTCATTCCAGAGTCTGGGCACTATACAGCTGAAGGCCCTGCTGTCACCCACGGAGTGTAGATTAGTGTGGGGCACAACAAGATTGCCAGAATCAGAGGACCTTAGTGGGCGGGCAGGCATATAGTGATGAAGAAGGTCACTGATGTAGTTTGGTGCAAGGTTATTTAAGGCTTTGTAGGTTATTAGTAGGATTTTATATTCGATTCTGTAAGACACAGGGAGCCAATGAAGACGGAGCAGGATGGGTGTGATGTGCTCGCTGCTGCTGGTTCGAGTCAGGACTCTTGCAGCCGTGTTTTGAATAAGCTGGAGCTGTGATATAAGATTAGAAGGGGCACACGCCAGCAGCGAGTTACAATAATCTATGCGGGATGTGATAAAAGCATGGACAAGTTTCTCAGCATTAGAAAAGGAGAGGAAGGAGCGAACACGGGATATGTTACGGAGGTGAAAGTAAGAAAGTTTCTTAATGTGATTTATGTGGGCGGAATAAGAGAGGGAGGAATCAAAAATGACACCAAGATTCTTTGCAGTAGAGGCAGGTCTGATGAGATCACCGCCAAGATGGACTGGGAAGGAGCTCATTTTATTAAGTTGCATTTTAGTCCCAATTTGCAGGAGTTCAGTTTTGTTGCAGTTTAATTTTAAAGAGTTCTGCTCCATCCAGGTTTTAATTTCACTAAGGCAGGTTGTGAGCTGAGAAAGCTCTGATGAAGTTCCACTTTTAACATTGAAGTAGAGTTGAGTATCATCTGCATAAAAATGATAGCCCAGTCCATAGCTATGAATAATATGGCCAAGGGGAAGCATATAAATACAGAAGAGAAGAGGGCCGAGGACAGAGCCTTGAGGAACTCCTTGTGTGACTGGCGCTGTGCTGGACCTGCTGTTGCCCAGACTAACAAACTCTTGCCTATCAGTCAGATAGGACTTGAACCACTGGAGGGCAGTGCCAGAGATACCCAGCATGTTCTCCATTCTGGACAGTAGAATGTCATGTTTGACAGTGTCAAATGCTGCACTGAGGTCTAACAGAATTAATATGCTGGTTTGTCCAGAGTCTGCTGCCATAAGCAAATCATTGGTTACTCGTAGCAGAGCAGTTTCACAGCTGTGCTGCACCCTGAAACCAGACTGAAAGGGTTCCATCAAGTTATTAGAGGTTAAGTAATTGGTGAGCTGGGAGGCTACAACACGCTCAAGAGCTTTAGACAGGAAAGGTAAGTGGGAAATAGGCCGGAAATTGTTAAGATTGTCAGCATCAAGACCAGAGTTTTTTAACATTGGGGTTACAGAAGCGATTTTAAAAGTGAGCGGCACAGAGCCAGTGTCAAGGGATGAGTTTATTATTGTTGTAACAGTCGGGATTATGGCATGAAGGCAGGATTTAAGTATTGTGCTGGGGATGGGGTCCAGTACACAAGTAGTCGGCCTCATCTTACAAAGCAGGTCATTAACAAAAGCAGATGTGACTGGTGAGAACTTAGAGAAGGAGCTGGATGGAGTGAGAAAACAGGGAGAGATATCAACAGATGATGCATTTATGTTAGTTGAATTATTTAGATCTTTAATTTTGTTACGGAAAAAGTGGAGGAAATCCTCACAGACTTCAGTAGAAGAGGTAGTTGGGCTAGATGCAGGTTTGAGTAGTTTATTAACTACAGAAAACAAAACCCTTGGGTTATTGTGGCCACTTTCTATTATTCTGCCATAGTGGGTGTTCTTAGCAGCAGTTAGTGCTTCTCTGTAAGCTCTTTGGTGGTCAGAGAAAGCCTGGATGTGCATGGTGGGGCCGTGCATGGTGAGGCCGTGATGAGCAGTAAGGCCAGTCTTACATGACATTCTCTCAAGGCGTCGGCCAGCTGCTTTCATAGATCGCAATTCTGAGTTATACCAAGGAGCTGAACGTTTAAAGGAAACCTCCTTATGTTTTAAAGGAGCTGTTTTATCTAATGCTGAACAAAGGGCTGAGTTATAGTGGTCAACAAGACTATCTAGTGTTGATGGAATAGGTGCAGACAGTAAAAGATCAGAAATGGATCCAGAAAGGATCCACAATATTGAGAACTAGCTAACTGGCCTGCCAATCCACATCCATCAATAAGACACCTCATCCCATCTGTGATCAGGCTGGTCAGGGTAATGTCATTAGCAGACTTCAGGAGTTTAAAAAACAAGATGTAGCACCCCAATAGCTTTCTTGGCTTTTGCTGATGGTGCTGACCTAAGTTCCTTTGAAAATGCTTAGTCTAATAGTTCTCAGCACTTTATTTTAATCCTTCTTTTTCTTGCACTTGATAACACAATGAATTTAAAATTTAAGCACATTTACCAACACCTTTGCGAAACACTAGTGCTCTGTTCACCTCTTATATTTATATCTAGTTAATATGAAAAATATACAATTACTCGATTGATCAGTTTAAATGTATAAACTGTTATTCACAAATCTACAAATATATAAATATATCAATAACACACCTACATTCACAATTATTACATATTTTAGATATATACACTTTGCGAGTCACTGTCTTGCACCCCAAAAACAAGGCTGTCTCAGTCCTTTAGCAAATCCAGCTTTATTCCACTTGAAACAGGAACAGCAGGGTTATTTATTGTAGAGGGATGTACCACTTTCCTATGCTCAGACACAGCAAACGGGCAGGGTTGGGACCAGGTAAGTGGCCAAGTAATACTGTTCCCTGCATTTATAATGTTCCTTGCATCACCCATTGACGACAGGCACTTATAGAGTAACTGCGATCAGCTCGTAGTTGTTTCCGCAGTGCTGCAAACCTGTGGTTGCCTCAGTGAGGGACAAGTAGTCTCCCACAGACGCGGCAATTGCACTTCGGAGTGTTGTCCCATTGGGGAGGTCCCAAAAGAGTTCAGAAACCTCACAACATCAATAACACATTCATAATTATAAATATTAATGACAGATACAAAAGTAACTTGGAAAAATAAAATTTAAGTCCTTGATGTAGATTAAATGTGAAAAAAATTACCTTGTTAGTAAATACAATTAAATAAATAAGTAAATAAATCCCACTTTTATACTAATACTGGCAAAAAGAAAACTGAAACAAAAATGGTAACACAAATAAAACATTGCTGGTCTGGTTGACGCTTGCAAGTGTTGCAGCCAAAATAAGTTTCTCCTTTGCCCCTGTAGAGCACACCGTCTGCAGTGGGTACAGGATGATCAGTTTGGCTGACGCTGTGTTAAAGATATGCTCAGCTCTTGTTCATAGTTCACTGCAGGTAAGTTCGGTGCACCTCTGAACTTCAACCTTCACTGAAGTCCTAGCTTGTCCAGCCCCTAAGAGACAGTGCTTGCACAGTTTGCCAGGTTGGTTTAATCAGCACAGTCCTTGAAAACAACTGTGAAACCCCATAGTGTATCAAAAAATGAAAAATAACCAAATTCCCTGTAGCTTAACTTTAGTTATCTGGTTGACAACTCAACCATGTTTTCTAAATGCATGCGCTACCCGTCTAAAAACTCTTTTGTTTCCTCCGTTTCTACCTACCATACACCTTTTCTCGACAACCTTTGACCTGCTCTGTCATTTGCTACTATTACCTTGTAGTTCAGTTTTTCAGGGGCTACAAAGACATCGTAGGTGCAGTTGTTAGTGCAGAGGAAGAAAGAAGAGAAGAAAGAATAATCCCTTGTAACTTGTAGGGTTACAAACTCTGAGTGACTGCCACCTTTATTTTCGGAGGTTTGTTTCTCATAAAGTCAGGAATCCAAGGGCATGAGAAATAGTACAAGTTCATGCTGAAGAGTTTGCTTTAAACTGAACCAAGTCATCTTGACAAAGCTTTAGAGCCAGGAACTTAGCAATATAATAGAACCCCAGCAATGTTCCACTTTTCACTGTAGACTAGAAATCTCATGGCTTTGATCGTGGTCTGCTAATTTCAAGCTAGATACTATTTTCTTTCTTCTAACAATTAGCACATTAACATGTGTTTTAATGACCTCGAGCCTACTTTATAACATTCCATGTAAACACTTTTTCCAGTTAGAGAAAGCAGATTATTGGTCTCTGAGAAACCCGGTTAATAGACGTAGATTTCTCTGCGAGGAACGCTATTATTTCGCCATGTATACGCTTATCTGGGTTACAGTGAAGGATTTGTTTTCTGCTTGTGTATTCTGTTCACCTGCTTAACTTCACACGTGACTTCAGCAACCACAGGTAGAAGCGCCCACAAGATAAATTTCCTGTGAATTCCGCCTGGGTGATTGCATTATTCCTTCTCCTTGTTGAAATAATCTGTCTCAATATTTCAGTAATCACTAACTTTGTGTAAGGCAAAAGGCACACATACTTGTATGCCTTTGCAGGGTTTAATCGAACAGCTAAGAAGAAAAAATGATGCTGAGTGCAATCCAGTACCAGAAATCCATAAATAAAGTGTCAGTTTAGTTTAGCTGTTTGCTATAGATATACTGAAAAATTGTGATCAGGTGACGCAGTGGCCAGTGTCCATAAAGCGAATCATTGGTAGTCTAGGATGTAAAAAGGGGATGAATGATATTTTCTTCACTGCAAATGAAGGACTAAATGTATTTATAAACCACAAGAAAACAGCCTTCATGCTGATGATGATGTTAACTCGTTTTTGCACAGTTTGAGGACGTCAGACCGTTTGATAACCCCAGATGCTTACTTGCACATATAAACTGAGGTTTTTAAGAATCTATCTCACTCACCTTATTCCAATTCTCTGCGAGCATGTTAATGCTGGTGGTGTTTGCCTTTCTGAGGGTCTGTATGTATTTGCATGTGCCTCTTTTTTTTTGAATGGATAACAAAATCCAAGAGACTAACATGAAACTAGAATTTGGATTACTGTACAAATAAAATAATCTCTGGATGAGGTTGATTCAGTAAAACAAACTTCATTACTATATACAGTAGGTTTTCATTCAATGATTATTCTCATTAAGAGTTTCGAAAGCGTCATATGAACACTCCACATTTTTTAAAGCACTAAATGACACCCTAATTTAACTATTAGACACCTTCCTGAATCCTCCTCCTTACCACGGTAACCTACATTGATAGGATTTTCATACTCTCCATCTACTGTACATACCTCAATATGCAAATCATTGAAGTGTGAAATTACACCATCAGATCCTTAAAGTAGTTTGGATATCACCCATATTTTTCTTTGCAAATTGCTAGTCAGATATACAGTAAGAAAAAAATTGTTCAAATTGTCAAAATTTCCATAATAACGCTCTTTTAGAGGTTAATTTACTTACACAAATACTATTGAAATTTGGCATGAATGACTTCTAAAGGAAATTAATTTAAAACCTGTTTCCACTTCTCTGGGCATTTTCCAAAAGGTTGAAGGGCACTGGTCAGCTTAGGCTCTTCAGATAAACAATTTAGCTTTTCCCCCAGCCTTTTTTAGTAAGTCACCCTTTACTTATCAGAACTGTTGATTTGTTTTTGTTCTATTTAGTCTTCTCGCTGTTTCCGATCTATTTTTATTTGTTACCATTATTAATATATCATATTTTTGAACTGCTTATGTAGCTTCGGATTGCAGTTTACTGTACCTTTAATAAGTTACTCTGTTATGTGTGATATTTTAGTTACTTTATGTCGATTTTATGAAGAGTTACAGAAGTATAATATGTAGTATTATAGAAGTATAACTATATGGTATAATATATAGTATATGTGAACCTTTATCCATCCATCCATTATCTAACCCACTATATCCTAACCACAGGGTCACAGGAGTCTGCTGGAGCCAGTCCAGAATTACAAATACAACACATTTACTTTTACAAACTTTAAACAGCCTCTTGCCAATTTTTAATTTACATACAACAAAGCATCAAATTACAAGAATCTTATCAAGTGAAAAGGAATGAATCTCTGAACGGGCCTGTTGGATACTGGGGCCCTATGATGCAGATGAATTTTTAAAATTATGAGTATTGTTTGCAAATTGCCACTTAAGAATTAATTAGTGACTTAAAACAACAAACTTATTCTCTGACATTTTCTGTCCAGTAAATGAAAACTACTGCTTAAAGTCCTTACTAAATATAAATATGTAGGCATTATTATATAGATTACTGTTTAATTAATGAATTACAAGTTAATTCCAGAAATTTCTATTTAAACCAACTCTTTAAAGCTGTTTTTGTAACAATATGCTTTTAAAGTCTGATTTGTCAGCAAACCAATTGATTTGTAATATTTGCTATTGTAAGATTTTTATTTGCATCAAAATATTAATGGTTTAGTCAAATTAATTCAAATTTTAAATGTCTGAAACTTATGGTGGTTTAATTTTCCAAGTCTGTCCTCCTTTTTCACATTTCCCCAAATTTAAAGCTTCCTGTGTGAAGTCAAATTTGTCAATTTCACTTTCATCCTTTATTTCAGAACTCCTATTAAACAGCCTGTTTTCAAGGTTCCTTACATGAATGATCAGACTTATTATGTTATTATGATGCATAAATGCCTGAGTAAAAATCCAGATTTTGAAAATTACTTTGGCTGTCTCTACTTGTGTTTCGCTTCTGTAATTTTGAGATTATTACATTATTATTAAAGCATTACATTCTTTAACATGCCATTAAAGTACTGTATATGGCATATGATTTTACTTATGGATTGCTTTCAAAAGCCAAACGAATGACATAAATTAAGGTTTTGCTAATTTGTATTTAGCAATGAAGTGTGCTGTTTTGCATGTCTTTTTAACTGTTTCAGCGATTACATGTCTTCATTAACACAATACATACAGTATTATATTAATATGGAGATGTCCCTTGTCCTTGGAAGCATTAAAACACTAAATAAATTGTATTTTGGTATTAACAAATGGAACATCTCGTGCTATGGCTGGTGTAGACAAGCTAAACAGCCACTTTGTTTGAATCTTCTGTCAATGTTTACAAAACCCGTTTCCAGAAAAGTTGGGATATTTTCCAAAATACAATAAAAACAAAAATCTGTGACACATGAACCTTTATTTAACTGACAAAACTACGAAGAAAATATTTTCAATAGTTTTACTGACCAACTAAATTGTATTTTGTAAATATACACAAATTTATAATTTGACAACTGCACCACGCTCAACAAAAGTTGGGACAAAGCATTTTTACCATTATGTTACATCACCTTCCTTTTTAGTAACACTCATTAATTGTTTTGAAACTGAGGGTACTAATAGCAGTAGTTATGGAATTGGAAATTTTGTCCTGTCTTGCTTGATATAAGACTTTAGCTGCTTAACAGTCCGTGGTTGCAATTGTCTGATTCTCCTCTTCATAATATGACAAATATTTTCAATAGGAGAGCGATCTAGACTGGCAGTAGGCCAGTCAAGCACACGCACTCTGTCTACAAAGCCATGCTGTTGTAGCCCATGATGAATGTGGTCTGGCATTTTCCCGTTGAAATAAGCACTAACATCCTGGGAAGAGACGTCACCTTGATGGCAACATATGTTTCTCTAAAATCCTAATCTATAACTCAAGAGTCAATGGTACCTTTACATACATGCAACTCACTCATGCTGTGGGCACTGATGCACCTGTATACCATCACAGATGATGGCTTTTGCACCTTTTGCTAATAACAATCTGGATGGTCGTTTTCATCTTTGGCACAAAGGTTGCAACACCTGCTTTTTCTGAAAACAAGCTGAAATGTGGATTCATTTCTCCATAGCACACAGTTCTACAGTCCCATGTGAGATGAGCTTGGGCCCAAAGAACTTCTGTATAGAGTTGATGTATTGTTTCTTCCTAGCATATTATAGTTACAAGTTGCTTTTCTGGATGCAGCGACAAACTGTCTTAAGTAAAAGTTCCGAAGTACTCTCAAGCACAGGTGGCTGTATTTGTCACAGTAGCATGCTGGTTTCTTAGCCAGTGCTGCCTCAGGGCTTGAAGATCACACTCACTCAACAGTGGTTTCCAACTTTGCCTTTTTCTCACTGATATGTCTCTGAATTGTCTGAATCTTTTCACAATATCATGTACTGTACATGCTGAAAGACCTAAATTCTCTGCAATCTTGGGATGAGAAATATACCTTTTGAACTGACTAACAAATCTCTCACAAATTTTGGCGCAAAGGGGTGAGTTATTACCCATCCTTGCTTGCAAAGACTGAGCCTTTGATGGATGCAACTTTTATACCTAATCATGATACCTCGCTTGCTACCAAATCATTTGCTTCATGTGGAGTCTTCCAAGCCGGTGTTATCTGAGTATTCTGTGCACTTATTTAAATAAATAATACATACTTATTATTTTAACCCTGTCCCAACTTTTGTCGAGTGTGTTGCAGCAATCAAATTCTAAATTTGTGTATATTTACAAAATACAATTAAGTTGGTCAGTAAAACTATTGAAAACCTTTTCTTTGTACTTTTGCCAAGGAAATTAAGGTTCACGTAAATTAACATATCACACATTTTTGTTTTTATTGCATTTTGGAAAATATCCCAACTTTTCTGGAAATGGGGTTTTTCTTCTCTTCTTCCGTCGGCATCTTTTTTCGCGTTAAAACTGATTAAGTCAGTTTTTGTGTTGCAATTACTTAGTACGTTTTTCTTAATTTTCCACTTAAGCTGGCACTTAAGTGTTCAATTTGCCTCAAGAATGATTTAAGATATAAAGAGGTAGAGGAAGTGACGGCGAAGGTGGTAGGGATGAGAACGGCGCCCCTATGCATGTGCCACACGGCCACCCTGCTGCCCGCTGCCAACAGCTGATTTAACAATAAAATAAAATAAAAATAAAAAGACTAATAAAAATCATCGCCCCGAAAGCGGACAGTAGAGGTCACTTTGTATATGTGTACCAAATTTCAGGTCAATAAGTCAAACGGTTTGCAAGCTACAGGTGATATCAGTTCTTGTGACATTTGTACTTCTGCATATTTGAGGGAGCTAAAGGCTGACAATTCACTCTCTTTGGGTTAGCTGAATGTCAAGGATCTCTTCTCTTTGGGGAAGCTGACAAGCCATTATCTGTGGACAAAGAACCCATCCACTCTATGTGGATCAGAGAGCAAACAAACTGTCTTTGGCTTGAAAGCTACTCTCCATAGATCCTTGGAGCCAGATGCCCTGAAGACACATTATTTTAAGAAGGGAACTTCAGTGCCTATACTATTCCTTCAAAAAGAGTAATCATTTTCCCTATGAAGTTGGAGAGGGCAGAACAAAGAGCCTAACAGTGAGCTGGAAACACCACACTATAATATGACCGCATAGCAAACACCAAGAGTGCACTCCAGTGCGAGCAGAGTCCTAAACTTGAACGACAGCAACAACTCCGCACAACATCAGACATCATCCTTAATTAATTTGTATAGTAAAACTGTTTATCTTTGCCAAGATAAATTAGAACTCTAGATAGCCTGTAACCAGCCAGATTCTTCTTCTGTGTTATGTTTGTATGTCTCAACTATTCTGGGTCCAGCTTTCTCTGTGAATATATATGCAGTTATGATATTTTCATCATTCTTGTGTTTATCAATAAATTGTATCTGTTTATTAAAGCAAGTGTGCTTCAGTTACCTTGATATAAGTCAAAAACCACCTCCTACAGAGAAAAGTAAGGAAAATAAAGTAGGACCCATATCAAATATTTAATTAATTACTGATATTGCCAATGGATAGATTGATAATTAACATCAATTCTTCTTCTTACATCAATACAATATTTCCTAAACAGAGATCCCTCATTTTCCTACACTAGTACATTTTCATTTAAAAACTTTTATCCATACTACACTGGAATGAATTTCTATATGGATGTGTGAAAAATAAAGGTTACTGAAAACACTGATCCATTTGTGCTCTGGTTGGTTCATGTTCATGAGTTTTCCTTTCCTTGACTGGATTATGCTCACTACAACATCTCATTCCCGGATTAATCACCCTTCACAGAAGAAAAATATAAGGGAATAGAAGAGTTGCCTTCCATGGCACTTGACGTGCTGCATAAATTTTGATTTGTACAGTTTGAATGCAGCATATATGCACAAAGAGCAAAATGTACTGGTCTCTAGTTTTAAAATAACAGACAAATTCAACAGAAATTGCTGAGGAAAGGCAATACTGGAAGGACATACTGAGAAGGGTTGTGGCCATTATTAGGTTTTTGGCAGATCCAGGACTTGCCTTTTGAGGCAATGATGAACTTTTAGGATCTCCCAACAATGGGAAATATCTGGTAATTCTGGAACTACATGTAAAATTTGACCCATTTTTGGCAGAAGCTGTCAAAAGTGGACCAAAAGGATGCAATAATGTTTGATATTATCTTCTACTATATGTCAGGAGTTAAAGGAATTTGTGGGTGACAAATCAAGAGAAGTGATAGCTAAGGAATTGTATGATTCCAAATATTTTTCTGTTATACTTGATTCACACAATAATTAAAGTTGTGTCGGCCACCTCACTTTCATATTTAAGTTCGTAAACAAAAACAAATATCACTTTAAAATCTCTGTCCACAACCTTTTGCAGCTGTTGTGTAAACACTGCTAAAGTACTATGGTAAAACTATTACAAAATAAAGGCAGCACTGTATGCTGTTTCTACACATGACATGTAAATGGGACATGCAGAGCAAAGCCACAGCATTCTGTGCAAGTCTGGATACACTGGACATGGCTTTCATATCAAACCTCTGGGCAACTATATTAACCCTATTCTGAACAACATTCCTTTTGCTGCAAAAATATGAGATCGACCCATCTCCTTGTGTAGAAGCACATTAGTCACTTCATAAATTTGTGGGCATAAAGACCCATGTTTGATTACTATGAAAGCCTATCTCTGAATATCCATGGTATAAGTCAAACCTATAGGGAAGATGGCCAATGGAAAAGGAAGCCCAAATCATTTGTAGATGAGTGATGAGCAATGTGAGGAGCATGTTTCAGACAGAAACCTTCTGCAATGCCATTGACAATCTGGTAAACAGTCTCAAATATTGTCTGAATGCCTACAAGCATGTACAGTATGCTTTCTATGTAGTGTACTGTTCTGCACTGAATCAGAGTGTACACCTTTTACCACAGAACAAGCCAAGATCTTATCAGATACCTGTTCCTCTGACATGAAGAACAGCCTTGGAAATGAGATGGTACATTTCTCAATGTTTACATATCTTTAAGTCTACTTCTGATCTTGATAATTAGCATATGTGGGGGGAAAAATCATTTTCCCTTTTGCCATGGATTAAAAATGAACTGCGATCAAGAATGATGCAAAAATGTTCGAAGTTGCTTTCTCTAATGGCCATAGAGAGTGAACTCACTAATAATTAGGACTTTGACATTGATGTTGTTGATGAATTTGCATGTTAAAGAGCAACACATAAGTCTCTATAAGGTAAGTGAACTGACTTATTTACAACATATTATAGTATTATTCCTTATTTGTTCTCCAGCTGTTTTTTGTACTGTATTTAGACCTAGAGACAGGTGTTGGACTATTTTGATAGTTTGAGCTAGGATATTAAACAGATAAGATGTTCTTGTATATAACATCACTGCTTGTAGCGCTACAGGATCTCAGTTGGCAGCTTGATGCTCAGAGTGTGGCGTGAGAATGTCAGCAGCGGTAGTTCTGTACATTGCACATCAGCAAAATCCAACACTGTGCAGTTCATTTGGCTTTATCTAGGACAGTCTCAGTTTGAGCAAAGTGACGACTGCAATTTTTGTGATCGCTTGTGGAGAAGGAAGGCAGCCAGACGGTGATCATGTTATTTCTTTTTTCATGTAAATGGAAGATATGTTCTGGCTGGATTTTACTGTATTTGTTTCATTACTGAATGAGTTTTTGTTTGATGTACAAGAAGGGCTGGAGCAGGCTGTAAACCCTGAGGAGACTCAGGTTCTTTGATGTAAAAAATGCTGGAGATGTTCCACTAGTCCATAGTAGTCAGTGTGTTGTTCTACACTGTGGTCTCCTGGGGAAGCAACTTGAGTTCAAAAGACATAAAATGCTTTAACAAACACATCATGAAAGCCTGCTCCATCACAGAGCAAATTCTCAACACAAAGGAAGCTGTTTTGGATAAATGAATTGTGGCAAAACTGGATGGCATTATGAAAAATCCCCTCCATCCCCTCCAGGAGGTGCTCTCTTGGAGCAATTTTAGTCACAGGCATATTCCTCCACAATGTGCTAAGCACCTCTGTAGATGTTTATTTTATTATTTATTTATCTATCTATTGATTGATTGTATTATTTGCCCTTTGAGTCTTTTAATATCTTTTATTATTATGTTTCTGCTGCTGTATGCGTCTCAGTTTCCCCTTGAGATTAATAAAGTTTATGTAATCCATTTAAATACAAACTGACATTGGCATTTGGTTAAATAATGCATTTTAACACATCTGGGGGCCCGATGTCTTGTGCAGCCCAAAAGCCTGTGGACAACAGATTCATTCCTGCCAGTGAGAAGTAATTCCATCGTAGGGTACACAGTTCAGAGATGCCTAACAAAATGACAGTGAGAAATTGGACTTAAAATCAATGTCCAAGAGCAAAGCAAATGAATACAGGAAAGGAAAACTGAAACTGGGAAATAAATGTAATTTTGTTCAACCAGTCTGGTTTCCTCAGTTCTAGAAGTTAAAGTTTCTTCACCATGCTATAACAGAGTACTTCCACTTGTTCACTCTTCTTCTGAATAATTTACCAAATACAGTAACACATACTGTTCTGAGAAGCAAAAAAAAAAACTGAAATACACAAGCCGGGGTTTTCCTAAATTGCATAATCAATATTTTTTCCCCTGATGTAGCATTACATTTTGAGCCAATTTACTGTTAAATAGTGCTTACTGTAGAAAACGAGATCAGGGCACCATTCAGCCATCCATCAGTTTCAAACTGACTCTAATTCAAGGCAGCAGAGGGAGGAACCTACTCTAATATTATCAGGGGCAACTTAAGACAGGGTACCAGCCCATCAGAGGGCACACACACTCATACTCACTCATTTATTACTGTTCCAAAACATTTTCAAACCTGTTACTCCAATCTAGGGTCACAGGGAGCAAAGCCTGTTCTGGAGTAACCTGCATGGTAACTTGTGAGTGCCAGCTGGACTTAACTTTTGGAAATGCTGGGAGAATAAGAATTGATGAGCTACATTGGGCGTAATGACCTACCCCATATAATGTTTTTCTTTAGTTCAATTAAAATTTAAAAAATGATGTAGACTGATCCTAAATGTAGAAATAATAAAAATAAATTGTCGATAGTGGACTATGACTACAGTATCAGAAAGAAGAAAAAAAGGATTGTCCTGTCAAAATTGTACATTTTTTTAAAATGTATGCCCTTGCTTGAATAATGTCATGTTTCTCAGAATAGTAAGCATGGAGGCTGATGCTGTGGAAGAAACACAATTGCGGTTTAACGAGCGGAAACCTACATCAGGAAAGATGGTGCATAAGAGAGGCCATTGGGCAAGAAAAGTAGAGTATTTTCTGACTGTCACAGGAGAAATTGTTGGTTTAGGAAATGTCTGGAGGTTCCCTTACCTGTGCTATAAGAATGGAGGAGGTGAGATCAGATCAGATCTTTTAATAATAAAAAATGACTTAACTTCTATCTGTCTTAGAAGACATGAAAACTCAGGATTTCGGGAAATTAACAGTCCATCATTAAGTAAGTCTTGTACACATAAATAAAAATCATTTAAAGGAGTTCTTATTTCTAGAAATGTACTTAGATGAAATGTGACAGCCGCTGATGGAAAACTTGTAACAAAACATTCACAGAAAGATACTGACTTGAATTCTGTCACATCACCTGTTTGCCTTTATGTAAAGTTCACTGCATGGTTAACTTTTTTAATATATTTGCTCCTGAAATTGCCGCATTACATCAATGTTTAGGACTATTTTCAGCAAACAATTGAAAATGTCTTGTTATATTGTGATTTCCATCTAAAGTAACCTAAATACTACTACTACTTGTGCATATTCTAATTTAGGGCTGCCAAGTACATACCCAGCAGCTATTCAAATGCACTTTTTAATTTGGAGGAAAGAAAAAACTTTGTGTTCTCCACCTGTCTATTAGCCAATAGGGAATGTGCAAAACTAGTTATCTAAAAATCTAAAATGGGATTAAATAGTAAAGGTGCAACAGTCTGACAATAGAAATTAATTTTATCTATTCCATTTTGATCAAACAGGCAAAGCTGAAGTTTACATGAACTACCACTTGTTTTCTAAACCAACCAGGTTCATGTTTGACAAACCTGTTTGCTCATTGTAACCTAAGTGTATAAGACACATAAGGAACCAGTCCAAAAGTCACCCTACACATCTATATAGGTCATCTGACCTTATCCATATGTCTACAATAACAACACTCTGGTTCATTCAGTTTCTATGATGTAGCAAGGTGGTACAGGGAGATGGTAAAAGAACCTTTGGGCATACCTTGAGCACTTGGAACATGGCAAACCATTTTTATCAAATATTTTAGGGTTATTACTAGCAGCAATTACACCCCAGCTCAGTTCTCTTTGGGTGTCAAGTAATGTCTATGATTATACGTTACTAGAAGAAGAAGGATTCATAACAAAATACCAAATACCCTTTTCCTCCACCAAGGTGTCTTCTTAGTTCCATATTTATTTTTCTTGGTGACCTGTGGTGTTCCTCTCTTACTCCTGGAAACATCTCTGGGACAATACACTCGTAAATCTGGTATCACATGTTGGAGGAAAATCTGCCCATTATTTGAAGGTAAGAATCACAGTCTTTATTAATCATTTTGCATATCTACTCTAAAAATGACTTGTCCAAAATTGTTTATAACATGAAAATTAAAATAACATTCTCAAATCCGCTTAATATAACTTAGGGTCACAGGGGGTTCTCACTCACACACACTTCTCATTTCACACAAGTCTTCAGAGTCACCATTGAATCTTTCTATGTACTCCTGGGGCAATAAAACATTAAAAATTGGAGTATCGGGAGAAAAAAAAATCCCTTGTAAATATTTGGAAGATATTACTGGGATTCAAACACCTGCTGAAAATGTCAGGCAGTAGCTTTAAGCACTGCCATTTAAGTATTGACATTAATTAATTCCACAGTTATTCAAGCCAAATAAATGTTTATTGAGCCTCACACAATGCTGTTTCAACTTGACTTTTTCAGTGTCCTGGTAGTGAAAATAAAAAACATACTCTAGTAGTTCACCTGTGGTCATCTACAAATTGTACTGTTACATAAGCATTATCAAAATCAAATTAAACTTTTTAATAGTTCTAGGAAAAAATCACACCAACATTTTTAACTAAAGTGATAGACGTGCTAGATGTTGTATATATTACCGGCAATGTATAGAATGCCTAGGCAATACAGTCTTATGAAAAAGTTTGGGAACCCCTCTTAATTCTTTGGATTTTTGCTTGTCATTGGCTGAGTTTTCAAAGTAGCAACTTCCTTTTAATATATGACATGCCTTATAGAAACAGTAGTATTTCAGCAGTGACATTAAGTTTATTGGATTAACAGAAAATATGCAATATGCATCAAAACAAATTTGCACCCCAACAGAGATATTATATCAATACTTAGTTGAGGCTCCTTTTGCAAATCTAACAGCCTCTAGACGCCTCCTATAGCCTTTGACAAGTGTGTGGATTCTGGATGGAGGCATTATTGACCATTCTTCATTACAAAATCTCTCGAGTTCAGTAAAATTTGATGGCTGCCAAGCATGGAGAGCCTGCTTCAAATCATCCCATAGATTTTTGATGATATTCAAGTCAGGGGACTGTGATGGCCATTCCAGAACATTGTACTTCTCCCTCTGCATTAATGTCTTTGTAGATTTCGAACTGTGTTTTGGGTCATTGTCTTGTTGGAATATCCAACCCCTGTATAATTTCAACTTTGTGACTGATGCTTGAACATTATCCTGAAGAATTTGTTGATATTGGGTTGAATTCATCTGACCCTCGACTTTAACAAAGGCCCCAGTCCCTGAACTAGCCACACAGCCCCACAGCATGATGGAACCTCCACCAAATTTGACAGTAGGTAGCAAGTGTTTTTCTTGGAATGTGGTGTTCTTCTTCCGCCATGCAAAATGCTTTTTGTTATGACCAGATAACTCAATTTTTGTCTCATCAGTCCAAAGCACTTTGTTCCAAAATGAATCTGGCTTGTCTAAATGAGCATTTGCATACAGCAAGCAACTCTGTTTGGGCTTTTTTCCGATCACCCTGCCATACAGATGTTCTTTGTGCAACTTGCTCTGAATTGTAGAACAATATACAGATACATCATCTGCAGCAAGATGTTCTTGCAGGTCTTTGGAGGTGATCTGTTTGTTGTCTGTAAACAGTCTCACAATCCTGCGCATATGCCGCTCCTGTATTTTTCTTGGCCGGCCAGACCTGAGGTTTAACAGCAACTGTGCCTGTGGCCTTCCATTTCCTGATTACATTCCTTACAGTTGAAACTAACAGTTTAAACCTCTGAGATAGCTTTTTGTAGCCTTCCCCTAAACCATGATACTGAACAATCTTTGTTTTCAGATCTTTTGAGAGTTGCTTTGAGGATCCCATGCTGTTACTCTTCAGAGGAGAGTCAAAGGGAAGCACAACTTGCAATCGACCACCTTAAATACCTTTTCTCTTGACTGGACACACCTGTCTATGAAGTTCAAGGGTTAACGAGCTCATCCAACCAATTTGGTGTTGCAAGTAATTAGTATTGAGCAGTTACATGCATTCAAATCAGCAAAATTACATGGGTACCCACATTTTTGCACAGCCAGTTTTTCACATTTGATTTAATTTCATACAACTAAATACTGCTTCACTAAAAATCTTTGTTTCGGAAAACACCGCAGTACTCAGATGTTATTAGGAAATGAAAGACATACCACTGTTATCTTTTCTGTTGAAAGGAGAGTAAATTATTATGCAGGCTGAGAGGGGTTCCCAAACTTTTTCATATGACTGTATATAGAATGCCTGGTGTTTTGGGGTAAAGTATGAAATATCTGAATTATTTTAATATTATATATACTTTCCCTAGACATTGTATGTAATACCTGGGCATTACATAGATTGACAAATGCTATTTAGGCAAAGTATTAAAAGAGAGTCATGAAGAGGCTTTTATTGAAAAGGCATATATGAAAAAGAAAGAAATACAAAATAAAGTATAGGACTTTCTTATTGAGGAAAACAAGAGAAAATAAAATATGAACCTACTTGTTGCAACAAGGAAGGAACAAATTTTATTTTAAATTACACTGAAATGCAAATGGGGAATTCTCTGTCTGAGGCGAGCGTCGAAAGCCACGTGACATTAGAAATGTCATTAGCAGGAGTATTTTCTACTTTTCCGGTTTGTCTTTTGGCATTGCATAGAATGCCTAGGAAATGTGTGAAATGTTAATCATTTCATACTTTGACATCCAATTTTTGGCATTCTATATATTGCCTAGGCATTCTGTACAATGCCTACATTTCATACATTGCTAGTAACATATACAGTTTACACTGCATGAACAGTCTCAGAGCATAAATTTGGTCCTTCTTGCAAGTACATGAAAATTCAGGTACCTGAGGGTGACATCAATTTAGTCATAAATTTATAATGTTCGCAAGTCTCTGTGAGTCCAAGAATACTCAAACTTCATAAGTATTCAAACAATGTCATCAGTATGAAGTTTCCATATAATAGATGCTCTATGTGTTGGTGTGTTTACAACTTCTAAGAGCGGAAATATACTAGATAAGAAGACACTGCTCAAGGAAACAAAATAGAATTAGTATGTAAAATGTTTGTTGTATGAGGTCTTTCTCCTAGAAAGACAGTGAAATAAATGAAAAATAAAAATGTAAATCTGAAGCCATGTCTTCTTATATGCTTTTCTTTTACTGGCTTAATATAAAAACTAAATGCTAATTGCATTTCTGCTCATTTATTAAAACTAAATAACATTCCATACAAACAAGTAAAACCTGACAAAACTAAAATAAATTCATCCCCAACCCATGATTTTGCATATAATTAAATGTTGTTATAATGATGAATACATGAACTTAGGAGACACTTCCTAAATAGCAAACCACCTATCACACACACTGAGACTAGTGCGGGTCCATGTTTATTTTTGTGTGGAAAGAATACATTGAAATTCTTACTTGCATGTGTAATCAGCACACAACTTGTCTCCACTCTCTGGCAGCGCATCAGTGAGTATATACCGTGTGATAAAATAAGAGCACACAGAGACAAGATAAAGAGTTGGAGATCCTCCTTATATACTGGCTGTGTTCCAGTATGGATTATGGTCAAAATAATAAGAATAATAAGAAACATTCGACAATCACAGAATGAATTCAGTGAGCTTTTCTGGCAGTTTTGCAGGAAGTACAAATGATGTAGAGGAAATGACATTGATTATAGAAGCCAGGGATGATGTCAGAATCAGGGGACGGAACTGAGATCATCATGCGGAGACCAGAAGTGTCGCGATTCTGGGAATGCGGAAGGGAGTCTTCAAGTGTGAATGGGATGGAGGATTTGTGCACGTTGTACCAGGCATTCGTGTTTTATTCTGTGGTTTTTCTGTTAGTGAGTTGAGAGAGGCATTAGTGCATTGATCCAATCCTCTAACTTTCGGTTTTCCATGCTCAGCCGAGCCCTTTGGCTGTCCCCTATTTGTGCGTGTGTGACAACAGTAACTAGCCAAACATGGACCTTACCTTTAAAATCTCTGAATTCTTCCTTATCCAAAATGATTTGTTTCGATATGCCCAAAGGATGTTGGCCACCGTGAAATGTACATCATGGTCCAAGTTTTCATTTAACATTTAAAAATATTAAAGAATTCATTATTTCTTAACAATCTTGCATTTGGTGGTAAAATAATCACTCTAACATTTGTGAAGTGTGAAACAATTCATGTGAAACTAAATTTGCATAGAAACTTATGAATTTGCTTTGCAAAACAAACAAATTGTTTTTTTCATAACATGCAAAATATGTGCCACCAGCACATATATTTTCATCTGGTCTACAAAATCTTTCTCCATGTGCAAAAGAATAGAAAAGTTTAGTATGGTGCAGAGCACAGATATGGAGGTGCAGTTAGTTGGACTAGCCATGTAGCATTGACTTATGGAGTTGAGGAAACCAAAAGCAGATGGTGTTACTGGAACTGGCAGTGTGAGTGCACAGGCAGGCAGTACGATTATATTTTACTGTACATCTGCATGTAAGAAGCAGTGAACTTTGGGATGGTACTGTAGGAAAGAGAGACCTTTGGGGAGCAAATCCTCACCTTCCTACCAAAAAAAACGTGAAAAACCCAGGGAATTTCATTTTCAGTGAGCTTAACAAAATGCAAACTGACATGTAATGCAAACTTAACATCCAGCATTTTGTATTCATTTGCTAACCTCATATGTGTGGTTTCAAATGATTCTCTTATTATGTCTTTGTCATTGTAGGTATTGGCTTTGTCAATCTAATCATCACTACTTACTTTAATTTTACATACATCATTATCCTGGCCTGGGCATTTTTCTACCTGTTCCATTCCTTCAGCAAAGAACTGCCATGGGCTAGCTGCAACAACACTTGGAATACAGGTGAACAAAAGGCAAAAATGTGTGTTTGGTGAGAAAATCAAATAAATATTAAATCGTTATTTGGTGGAGATAAAGGGTATTTCAAACTGAAACTGCCCAAGTATAAGTATGGCACATGTCCAACAGTCTACAGTAACTATAAACTATAGAAGGTGTGGTGTACTCTAGGGCATAAAGCATTTATTCTGACAAACAAACTGTACACACAGCACAGGCCTTGAAGTGAATGAGGCCCTCTTAAAAAATTAATTATTACATAAGACATACAATGCAGATGGCTGCATTGACCTCAGAAAACATGAACATTTGATCAAAATAACTACCATTACTTGTAGCCTCAGATGTTCAAAACAGTGAAGCTCAAGCCAAAGGAGACGGTGCCACAGTAAATCTGCACATAGTAAGCAGTGTCTTTTCAAGCATCCCATGTCCCGTGTTTGTCTATGTGGAGTGTGCGGTTTCTCCCCGTGTCTATGTAGCGTTTGTGCATGAGAGCGTTCTTTATGAATTGCCTTCCTATTCAAGGTTGTTTACTGCCTTATGCCCAGTGTTGTCAGCATAGGTTCTGGCCCCTTACAATCCCAAAATGGATAAAGGCTTGAGAGTGCTGTGTTATGAAGCTCAAGCCAATTACAGTTTTGGTGAGAATGAATGAAAGTTTCCCAACACTGAAGGACTGCTTTGATGTGCAACCATTCATAATCAGGAAGTTGTCATCACACCCTGTGTAAGTTTTTCCATTAAAAACGTGTTTTATCCTGATTAAATAAAACTAAAAGTTTTATTGTGGCTCATTATACCATAAAGGGAAAATTGATGCAAAAAATTCAAAAAGAACCAAAACTTATAAAAAAGGTTGCTGAGCCAACTCAGAATTTCAGAAATGCAAAAGAATGGAGTTGAATCAAAATTATATTACGTCAATCTGCCCATTTTAACTTGGACACAGTCTTCATTTGCAAATGAGCTGAGTATTTTCTTTGATTTGCTCGAGATAAGCAAACCATACATTAATAAACCACACTAATGCTTATTCATTCATTTGAATTTAAATACAGGGTTATTGGAATGGAGCAGGCAAAGCCTTTCCAAGCTGCACTGGAAGCCAGGAAGGAACCAGACCTGGATGGCATGCCTGTGTAGTGTAAGGCACACTGACTCAGATTTGGCTACCGTGGCTGTCCGTTTTTTCTGTCTAGGATTTGAAATCACCTGCAGCTCGCAAACCATTTGAACTCTTGGTACACATATGTGACGTCTTCTATCCGCTTTTGGGATGATGACTGACATCCAAGGTTATTCCTCTTTTTCTTTTTCTTTTATTTTATTGTAAAATCAACTCTCGACAGCAGGCAGCAGGGCGGGCATGCATCACATGTGTACTAATTAACACAAAAACTGACTAAATCAGTTTTAACGTGAAAAGATGCCAAACGATAAGAAGCAGGCTGCAAGGGTGGAGAAAAAAAGAGGTGCTCATGAAGGAGCAAGCGCATCAAGCTCTGAGCAAACCAATGCTAAACGTACAGAGTCAGAGTGTGGAACAAGCTCCGGACACAGACAGGCAGAAATGTTGCAAAGCACCACCACACGTTAATTTACAACTATTATTTACAGCTGAAGTGCACACACAAATGCCCAAGACTCCCCAAAGTTCAGGCCTTTAGTCTTCCGGCCGCCTCCACTCCTCTCCACCAAGCTCTGTCCTTCTCCTCACCTGACTCCAGCCATCGAATGCAGGGAGGCGGCCCCTTTTATATCCACTCCATGCTCCAGGTGTCCTCCAGTAATCTTCCGCCGGCACTCTCCTGTGTGGCGGAAGCACCGGCTGTGTACCCGGAAGCACTGAAGGTGTCCCCGATCCTCTTCCCCCCAGCACTTCCGGGTCTGGCAGAAGTGCTGAGGCCCAGGGCTCTCTAGGCATTTGGGCGCCCCCTGGTGGTGACCACAGGCCCCTACAGGGCCTACAGGGTTGAGCTTCCAAGCTCTCTACCCGTGGCCCCCAAAGCAACCAGGGCAGTCACCCCCTCGTGGTCTGGAGGAGGCGCAAGCCCTCCTCCAATCCTCCTGGGCATCCCAGCTGGGTAGCAGCCCCAGCCACTCGCCACAAGAGAAAGAGGATGAAAACTAGGAATGCTCAAGTCAAGTGTATTTGTGCAGTGCACCATTACTAGTATACAGTATATAAGGAACAAAAGAAAAGGGTGAACCTCACAAATGTGCAAATTCTACATAGACAGAGCCAGTTACTGAATTACTTGCACCTCAGACTCTAAAGATATATGGGAACAGCACTAATCACTGTTCTGCAAATCCATGCCAAAAATAATATAAGCAATTGTCAAACACCCTCCCCAGATACAAAACAGATAAAAGTACTATCTACCAACTGCTTTGCAGATCTGCCCACTGACCTTCATCCCCATTGTCCTAGGCAAAATTCATCAGTTTCTGTCAGGCAGCAGGGTGGCCTTGGTCAAGTCCAGCCACAAAATTTCACAGCCCAGCCACAGTCTGTGAGGACTTAGCATATTCTCCTTGTGCCCACATCGGTCTACCAATAGTTTTCTTTAATAACTTAAAAATTTGTGTATTCGGTCAAACACATTTTTCCTGCTATAAGTAACCATGGAAGTATTTGTGTGGAGAAGTCTGTATTTTTGATGGCCAAATTGGATTTCACAGTTTTTTTTACAGCTTACACATGAGTTCAGAAACTATACCTCATTTTTAAAAAATACTCACAATCCCCAAAAAACAGTCACACAACATGGAAAATGTCTACACTTTATTTAAAATCATACAACACTGTTTCTAAAAAAGTTGGGATGCTGTGTAAAACGTGGATAAAAACAGAATGTGATAATTTGCAAATCATTTAAACCAATTTTAAACTGATAATAGAAAAAAAGACAACATGTCACATGTTGAAACTGAGAAATGTTATTGTCCTATGACAATCATATGCTCATTTTGAATCTGTTGGAGTAAGGTAACACATGTTTGATGCAACAATTACAATATATTTAGTTTAGCAGTACTAGGGTGTTGAACCGTGTTAGCCATTATGAATGTAGTGAAAAGTCAAGCAAAATGACGCCTTTTATTGGCTAACTAAAAAGATTACATCTTGCCTGAAGAAGGGGCCTGAGTTGCCTTGAAAGCTTGCATATTGTAATCTTTTTAGTCAGCCAATAAAAGGTGTCATTTTGCTTTAGTTTAGCAGTTACTGTTTATCTCGTCATTAGGTGGCAGTGTATTATTGCTGTTTACTGGAAGAATGTGGAATGTTCCTGTTTAATTCTTGTCGTTATTCATCCTATTTGTAATAAAAACACACATGGTAAGCTGCAGCCATGTTTAGTTAAAAGTAATTGAGACTGTTCTACTTTATTTTCTGTATTGTTTCAAGAATTCCCAATAGGTTATGGGCCCAGTCACAATCAGCTACAGTAAGTAAGGATTATGGCAGAAAACGGTAAAAATGGCAACTAACACCGCTTCAGCGAAGCTTTCAAAAGAAATAGAAAACCTGATGAACCAGAACTATCAGTCTTGGAAGTTTAAGAAAGAGCTAATCTCAGCAGTAAACACTGTTTAAGTAGAAGGCACTACCAGACCAAGATGATGAAAGAACAGGATATGCAGGATTATTTAAGGCATACTTTAGAAATGGTTGAATGGCTGAAAGACATAGGAGAAGAAATAAAAGACTTTCATGTTGCAGCGCTGCTGCTTAGTGGTCTACTTGAAAGTTATGAAACACTTATTACAGCATTTGATGCACACCCAGATGATGAACTGACACTTGAATATGTTAAAGGCATGCTTGTGGATGAATATAAGCGTAAAACAGAAAGTATGAATAGTGAAAGTGCTTCCAGTGCAGAATCTGCTTTAAAGACGAAAAACAGCAATTAGAATAGTGATGTGCAGGAGGAAACCTGTAAATACTTCATACACAAAAGGTCAGGCCATATAAAAGATGATTTTAGCGTCCGGAAACTAAGTAAACAAAAGGCAAAAAGTGTAAAAGAAGAAATAGATGCCGCTTCGGATACTGAGTATGCTTTTCAATCCAAAAATGGCATGGTGTGTTAATGTAGGAGCTACAAGCCATGTGACCAATGACAAAAATGTCTTTACTCAGCTTGATTGAAGCGAGACAGAGAAAATTACCACAGCCAATGTACAATTAATGAAATCAGAAGGAATGAGAGATGGTTTTCGATACTGTCCTGTCTCTCAAGATATCACCAGAAAGATACTCATGGAAAATGTACTGTATGTGCCTGCTTGTTTGTCAGTAAAGAAGCTCACAAAGCAAGGCAATGTAGTGACATTTTGAGGTGACAGTTGTGTCATTACAAAAGGGGATTGCTTACTTGCAAAGGTTAAAATAACAGATGAGCTGTACCAGCTGAGCTGCAGTGAAATGGTTAACACTGACAAAGAAGAAAAACATTCAAACTGCATCCATGTATAGCACAGATAGTCTTTGGCACAGAAGTCATGATACAATAAAGAAAATAGTTGAGGATCAGTATGCAAGTGGTATAAAAATTAATCTGTGTGATCAAAGCAAGAAATTTGACAGCTGCATTAAGGGCAAAATGACAAGAAAATCTTTTTCAAAGCAGAGTAACAGCAGAGCCCAAAACCCCTTGGACTTAATTCATTCAGATCTTTGTGGTCCAACGAAAAACTTGACTCCAGAAAAAAAGAGGTATTTTCTCACATTCATTAATGATTATTCCATATATACCACAGTAAGCCTATTGTACAACAAAGATGAAGTACCAGAGAAACTTCCTCAGTATCTGGCTCAAGTAAGTAATAAATTTTGGAAAATGCCAAGAGTGCTGAGTACAGACAATGGAACTGAATATACAAGTGGAACTACACAAGCTATTCTCAGAAAGCATGGAATTATGTTCCAGACCACTGTACCATACAGCCCAGAACAAAATGGAGTCGCAGAAAGAATAAACGATACTTTATGTGAGAGAGGAAAGTGAATGCTTATATGCCAACAACATATTGAGGATAGGCAGTTATCACAGCATGCTATCTCCAAAACCGCTTACCAGGAAAAGCAATTGAGAAAACCCCGTATGAACTATGAAACAGAATGATACTGAATTTGAGCCATATGAGAATTTTTGGAAGTAAAGCCTAGGCGCATATTCCAAAGGAAAAATGTACAAAACAGGATGCTTGTGCCAAAGGAGGTATAATTGTTGGGTACAGTGAGTCCCAAAAAGGGGTACAGAATATTACATCAAGACATCATCTTCAGACATGGTAACCGTCAGAGCTACCTCAAGGCAAGCATATAATAAGATCTGAATGTGTTTTTAAACCAAATATAACTCAGAAGGCAAAGTCTGTAAGGACAAAGCAAAGTTAGTTGCTAAAGGGTACTCACAAAAATTTGGCAAGGATTATGATGCTACTTTTGCTCCAGTTGCCAAACAAAGTCCAGCTCAAAGAAAAATGATTGTGAAACATCACAATATCAAGACAGCCTTTCCTAATGGTGATATTGAAGAAGATAATATATATGACACGACCAGAACCATATGTAAAAAATGGAGAACAGCATCTTGTTTGCAAACTGCAAAAATCCCTCTATGGACTTAAGCAATCAGCTCAAGCGTCAAACTCAAAAATAAACAAAGTTCTGCTAGATGAAGGATTCACACGAAGCAAAGCTGATCCATGTTTATACTCTAAATGTATAGATGAACAATGAAAGTATCTATTTTTCTATGTGGTTGATTTGATTATTGCTCACAAAAAGGATGAGAAAGTTGGAAAGTTAACTGCAGTACTTAACCAGCACTTTGATATTAAAGACCTTGGGGATGTGACATATTACAGCAACTTCCTGTTGAAACAGAGTGCAAAAATTGAAGCAATTCTTCAGCAGTCGAACATGACTGGAGCCAAAAGAGCAAGCACACCCATGGACACAGCGTATCTAAAGTTGGAAGGAGAAGGAGATCAGTCTCCCTACTAATGAACAGTCCAGACAAGCAGTGGGGGCACTTCTGTATATTGCAACCACCACGTGTCCAGACATGACAGCTGCAATATCACTCACTACTCTACAGATGTGTACATTAAAACACTCTAGACGAGAACAGGCCATTCAGCCCAACAAAGCTTGCCAGTCCTATCCACTTGTTTCCTCCAAGAAAACATCAAGTCGAGTTTTGAAAGTCCCTAACGTCTTACTGTCTACCACACTACTTGGTAGCTTATTCCAAGTGTCTATTGTTCTTTGTGTAAAGAAAAACTTCCTAATGTTTGTGCGAAATTTACCCTTAACAAGTTTCCAACTGTGTCCCCGTGTTCTTGATGAACTCATTTTAAAATACAAGTCTCGATCCACTGTACTAATTCCCTTCATAATTTTAAACACTTCAATCATGTCACCTCTTAATCTTCTTTTGCTTAAACTGTATAGGCTCATCTCTTTTAATCTTTCCTCATAATTCAACCCCTGTAGTCCTGGAATCAGCCTAGTCGCTCTTCTCTGGACCTTTTCTAGTGCTGCTGTGTCTTTTTTGTAGCCTGGAGACCAAAACTGCACACAGTACTCAAGATGAGGCCTCACCAGTGCATTATAAAGGTTGAGCAGAACCTCCTTGGACTTGTACTCCACACATCGTGCTATATAACCTAACATTCTGTTAGCCTTCTTAATGGCTTCTGAACACTGTCGGGAAGTTGATAGCTTAGAGTCCACTAAATCCTTCTCATAATGTGTACTCTTGATTTTCCGACCGCCCATTGTGTATTCAAACCTAATATTTTTACTTCCTATGTGTAATTCTTTACATTTACTGACATTAAATTTCATCTGCCACAAATCTGCCCAAGCCTGTATGCTATCCAAGTCCTTCTGTAATGATATAACGGATTCCAAATTATCTGCTAATCCACCTGTCTTGGTATCATCTGCAAACTTAACCAGCTTGTTACATATATTCCTATCTAAATCATTTATATATATTAAAAATAGCAGTGGCCCTAGCACTGACCCCTGTGGAACACCACTCTTAACATCGGCCAGTTCTGATGAGGTTCCTCGCACCATCACCCTCTGCTTCCTGTGTCTGAGCCAATTCTGCACCCATCTAAAAACATCACCCTGAACTCCCACTTCTTTTAATTTGATGCCCAACCTCTCATGTGGCACCTTATCAAATGCTTTCTGAAAGTCCAGATAAATAATATCATAAGCTCCACTTTGATCGTATGCTTTTGTTGCAACCTCATAGAATTCCAACATGTTAGTAAAACACAACCTTCCTCTTCTGAACCCATGCTGACTGTTCAAAATAACTCATGTCCTTGCCATGTGTTGCTCAATCTTATCCTTAATAATTCCTTCCATTAATTTTCCTGTGATGCACGTTAAGCTTACTAGTAAGTAACTAGTAACTAGTAGGTAAACCCCCGTCCAAAAGACTGGAACTGAATCAAGACAGTAATGAGATATTTCAAGCAAACAAAAGACTTGAGTTTAAAATTGTCTGCAACTGGTAATATCAATCTCATAGGATATGTGGACTTGGACTGGGCAGGTGACCTCAACACTCTCAAATCTACAAGCGGTTACTTAATCAAGTTAGGAGAGAGTCCTATATCCTGGTCCAGCAAGAAGCAAATTTTGGTGGGTTTATCTTCTACAGAGGCAGAATACATTTCAGCTGCCTATGCCAGAAAAGAAGTTGTTTGGTTGCACCAGTTACCAGAAGATCTTGGAGAGTCGACATCCCATCCAACAGTCTTATATAAGGATAATCAAGATTGCATTATACTTGCAACCAGTGAAAAAATCACTGCAACAACAAAGCATATTGTTGTCAGACACCATTACATTCATGATTTAATACAACAAAAACTGATTGCATTTTAATATTGTGAGACTGAGAGAATGATTGCAGATGCTATGACAAAGCCACTCACAAGAAACAAATTTCTAGAGCTAAGATCCAGAATGGGACTGATATAAAGGGTAGTTGTGATATATATATATATATATATATATATATATATATATATATATATATA
>JANRMT010027041.1:36716532-36727114 GCA_026402145.1 Polypterus bichir lapradei | reverse complement strand
AAGCAACCACCTTAGTCAGTTGAGCAACAATCAACTGTGATGGCATCACAGAGCGAACTCTTTACTTTTGTGCTCCACAAAATATTGTAAAGTATTAATAAATTAAATATCTCTATACTTGATCGAATAATAACATCTGTGATTTAAGGATTTCACCATTTCTTTCTCAAATGTGCTTACCTATATCATAGCAAAGTACAGGAATAAACATTTATTTTCCATCTACTCCATTTTAATTAAGTCAGAACAAAGGATAAATAACAAGGCTCATTTTCAATTTATGTTTTTTTAAAAACTACAACATTAGGGCCGTGGAACCCCAAACGTCGGGCTATTAACTATGTTCTCAAGAAAAGATAAGGGTTAATTATAATACTAATAACAACAGCGATAATAATGATACAGTGCAAAAGTGAATATCCATTGAAAGAGCGGGGATCCAAGAGTAAGGCATCTTATTTTGTTTAACTCTTGCTATCGTATAGTACATTCTGCCTGTCGGTGTTAGTTTTTTATATATATATATCTCCAACGTTCACTTATCCAACATTCTGTATTATCCAACGTCCCACCGCAAAAAAAAACAACAAAAAAAGCATCAATCGGCAACAAGAACTGCAAGTTGCAAGCATGAGCGCAGTCTATTTTTAGTTGCTAAGTTCATTTTTTCAGTTAAATTTTTCTGTTGTTTTGTTGTAAAACATGATTACAGTGGATTATGTGGCCAGCCCTCTCTGGCGTGTGTACGTGTGTGTGTGCGCGTGTCTCTCTCGTTTGTATGTGTGTGTGCCTGTGTCTCTCTCGCTCACGTGTGTGTGCCTGTGTCTCTCTCGCTTGCGTGTGTGTGTTTGCGCGCGCGCGCGCATGTGTGTGTGTGTGCGCGCGTGCGTCTGTGTCTTTCTCGCGCATGTGCGCGTGTGTGTGCGCGCACGCCTGTGACTCTCTTGTGACTGTGTGTGTGTGTGTGCGCCTGTGTCTCTCTCGCGCGCGCGCTTGTGTGTGTGTGTGCACCTGTGTCTCTCTCGCGTGTGTGTGTGCCTGTGTCTCTCTCGCATGTGTGTGTGTGTGCGTGTGCACGCATGTGTCTCTTTCTCATGCGCGCGTGCACGTGTCTGTCTGTCTGTGTCTCTCGCGCTCTCTCTCTCTCGTGCTGCACAGGGAATGCACAGGAAGAGAGTGAACATGTGCGGAAATTATCGGCACGCACAAACCAAAAGGGAAACTGGCTCGTTCGTATACCTAGTGTGTGGTCATGAACAGATGCAAAAGTTTGGCAAACTTTTTGGTCATAACCCGATTTGTACGTGTCCAGAGACGTTCGTGAACCGAGGTTCGTAATGTGTAAAATAACATAGTTTGACGTTTATTAGGCTTTTTCTTAACACCTCCCATTATCTGACATTTTTGCTTATCCGACGTTCTGCCGGCCTGTTTATGTCGGATAAGCGTGACTCTACTGTATATATCTATATATATATATATATATATATAATTCACTGAGTCCCTGGCAAGCAAGACGCACGCAAAACAGAGCCACGCCCGCCAACTCACAGAGACCCACCCACCAACTCTAAGACCATGGGATACGACGACAACTCACAGAGCCCCGCTGACCATGGCACACGCACGACAGAGCCACACCCGCCAACAATTTGAGCGAGAGCGAAAGCATTTGCCAAGAATGTTTTCATTAGTCAAGAACATATAACTTATTAAGTTTATTACATAGAAAATCACCCAAAAAATCCCGGACCATCAAGAAGTGTGCGAACTGACGACATGAAGAATCGTCTTCGTACCAAACTGGAATTGTCCTCGCATAAATCAAAGTAAAGTCATCCAGACTAGCTGGATCTGCATAATTAGATCTGGACCACCCTGTATATTGCATATTGGGAGAATGATATGGAGCAATTTTTATTTGAGTTCAGGGCCATGATTGCTGTTGGATAAAAGCTGTTTTTAAGGCAGTTTGTCCTGGTTTTCATTGCTCTGTATCTCTTGCCCAATGGCAAAAGCTGGAAGAGGTAACGACCGGGATGTGATGAACTCTGTGAAATGTCTATTGCTTTTTTGCGGCATCGGGTGGTGTAGATTTGTTCCAGAGTGGGGAGAGTAGAATGAATTGTTCTCTCCGCTGTCCTGATGACCCTGTGGAGCACTTTCCTTTCTGAGGAAGTATAGCTGCTGTACCACACACACGGCCCGTATGTAAGCACACTCTCGATGGAACAGTGATTAAAGGCAAGGAGCAGATTTTTGGAGAGATGGTTCTTTCTGAGGATTCTAAGAAAATACAGTCTATGCTGCGCCTTCTTCAGCAGCTCCTTGGTGTTGGCGCTCCAGGTCAGGTCATCCTCCAGCTCAAAGCCCAGACACCTGAACACCGGGACCCTCTCCACATAGGCCCTGCCAATGATGAGAGTTTGGAAGTCAGTTTTGTTTTTTCTAAAGTCAATAAAAAGCTCCTTCGTTTTTGTGGTGTTGAGGAGCAGGTTATTGACTCTGCACCACTCTGACAGCTGCTCCACCTTGTCCCTGTATGCCAGCTCACCCTCCTTGCCCAAGATGAGTCTGACCACTGTCATGTCATATACAAACTTTATGATCTTTTTGCTATGGTGAGTGGGGACACAGTCATATGTGTAGAGGGTGTAGAGGAGCGGGCAGAGCACACAACCCTGCGGCGTCACAGTGTTGAGGCTGAGGGCAGTGGAGGTGTGGGGACCTAGCCTGACCCTCTGGGAGCGACCAGACAGGAAGTCCAGTATCCAACTGCAGGTGAGTGATGGAAGTCCCAGATCTGCCAGTATGGACACCAGTCGTTGTGGGAGGATGGTGTTAAAACGGCAAGCTGAAGTCCACAAACAGCAGTCTGGCGTAACTCCCCTGCTACTCCAGGTGGGTCAGGGCAGCATGAAGGGCAGTGGCCACAGCGTCCTCCGTGGATCTCTTTGCTTTGTAAGCAAATTGAAATGGGTCCAGGTCTGCTGGCAGGCAGGCAATGATATGACTCTGCACCAGTTTGTCACAGCACTTCATGATGACAGATGTGAGTGCCACTGGGCGGAAATCATTCAGACATGTTCTACCTGTGTCTGCGTGGATTTCCTCTGGGTGCTCCAATTTCCTCCCACAGTCCAAAGACATGCAGGTTAGGTGCATTGGCGATCCTAAATTGTCCCTAGTGTGTGCATGGTGTGTGGGTGTGTGTGTGTCCTGTGGTTGGCTGGCGTCCTGCCCAAGATTTGTTCCTGCCTTGTGCCCTGTGTTACCTGGGATTGGCTCCAGTAGACCCCCGTGACCCTGTGTTAGGATATAGCAGGTTGGAGAATGGATGGATGGAATTAAAGTTGTCACTGAAATAAACAAATGAAGGATGAATAATGCATAGAGATGAGCAACAAAAACATCTTTCGTGACACGTTTAATTATTTATAGTCATATTTCATGTTATTATTTATTCTTTGTCACATTTTACAGTCCTTTTTATTTATTTATGTATGTATTTGTGTCCAAAATGTTCATCCATATGCAACATTTAAATAATTTACTGAATACCAAAACTCGACCCCTACCCAAGAGAAAGAGAGGGGAGCCAGCAACTTATGCTACTCTATGAAAGGAGCAAGAAAAGAAGGGTATCCTTTTCCCCGAAATGGAAGCTTATTCGAAAATGTTATTGATTAGATCATACCATATTTTTAAAAAGTTTTGAACAGATTCTCCAAGTGAGAATTCAATAAAATTGAAAGCTCAGTAGTTAAAAACCAAATCATTTCACTCACACACATTTCATTCATAAAAAAAAATGTGACCATACGCTACGCAAAAAGAAAACAAAATAAATACACAGTAACACAAACTAAAACCCATACAACATCCTAATATAATTCAAAGTATATTATAAACTTTTAAACAATCTTCATATATAACTATAATCACAAAAGTACCAAACGTATGCACCTCTCATCATAGTGCTCCTGTTTAACTGTCAGAGCACGAGACGCATGCAAAGTCAAAACTTGACTTGAACAAAAACAAGAAACCATCCTCCAATGTTAAACTGAAAGAATTTGTGCCCACTACAGAACAACGGCTGCTCGTTTTCCAATATAGTAACATTATATAATTTCACCATCAGTTTATATCACTGGTTGCTCTGAATGCCAGGCCAGGCCAGCTAGCAGTCCACCGGGAAAGCTCCCACTGATTGCAAACGTCAGTCCGGCTATGGTAATAATTAATGTGCTAAAAATAATAACGCCACTTGTTCCTATTACTCTGGGTAAACCTGGCTCTAGAGTGTAACTGGAAGCTGATCCTACCAATGTCTGTCAGAGCACTCAATTAAATATCTCATGAGAGACAAAACACTCCAACCTCTGACAGATACTTTCAAGTTCACAAGTACCCACATACACATTTCAAGACAACCTACATTAATATAATATTCACGCCTCTCTCCTCCTATTCACCTTGACATGTAAATCTTCCAAATGTTTAACAGTACCAAAACCACAACATCTTATATGTTTCATAGTGCAAGGGTCCTAGGGTGACCCTGTTCTCACTTCAATACTCTTTATTACATAGACCTGAGCAGAGTGCCCCAAACCCCCACTATAGCCATTATATTTACATTTAATAGCCTTTTACAAACCAAAACAAGCAAGAGGGAAGGTTTACACTTTTATTTATGCATTACACATTACTTAAGATTCCTACCGTAAGCAAAAACAGAAGCAAAAGTAATATGAGTGTGACAAAATAATACCAATACAACCTGGTGTCCAATAAGACTAGACTGCCAGGTGGCTCTTCATCTTAATGAGGTGATTGGTCTCTGATCTGGCAAAGTCCCTGATGGTGGAAAGACAGAAACACACCTGGTGTGTGATTCAGCATGACCACTGGATTCATGGAATTTAAATGACACTGAGTATCTCTATTAGTCTAAATTTATGCAAAGTTATTGTCTCCTTGCTGTACCTGTTGGACCAGTGAGCCATCATAGTGTAGGTCAGACTCCCTGTTTATGCCTGACTTGGTTTAGGTCAACCTTTGTTCCTGCTTATCCTTGAAAACCTCAACTTAGACTAGCTCGCCACTGCAGCCCTTCAGGCAAGGTCATGTTTGCAACTTGCATGTTGTGGTCAGTTTAGACTGGTTCAGATGTTTTATTCTCTACCGGTCGATCGTGATCGACATATTGGGCACCCCTGGTGTATACAGTATATCTTGTCACTGTAAGCAGTTTGCGCTGTTCAAACATACATGTTACCTACTGTAGGTATTGGCTTCAAAAGCTTTGTTGTGAAAAACTGAGATTTGGAACTTTGTGTTATTTGTGCGTCTTTATTTTGTAAAGATGGTATTTATTTTTACTCATTTTTTATTTTATTATTTGGAAATATCAGAATTTGCACATTATTTTATATTTTTGTCTGTCTTATTACAACATTTCTAAAAAATAAATAATTTATTATGATCAAACAGTTACTCAGTACTTGAGTAGTCTTTGAACCTAGTACTTTTTTACTCTTACTTGAGTAATTTTTTGGATGACTACTTTTTACTAACGTTAACACTACCATTACTTAAGTACAATTTTTGGCTACTCTACCTACCTCTGATTTTATGCAGAGCTTGAACTTGAACTTTTTCTCCAGTCATTACAGTATCTAGAAATTTGTCTCAGTGATATAGCAACAGATATAAAAACAGAAAAACAAAACCAGCAGTGTAATATACCATATATAGTACCTACAAAGAGTATTTACCCCCTTGAAAGTTTTTACATTTTATTGTAATACAGCCTTGATTCACAGTGGGTTTAATTTGGCTTTTCAACACTAATCAACACAAATAATATCCAAGTAAAAACAGATCTCTACAAGCTGGTCTATATTAATTACAAATATACAGTGGCATGCAAAAATGTGGGCACCCTTGGTTAAAATGTCTGTTACTGTTTTGGTCACCAAAAGGCATAAACTTAAAGATGACACATATCTTTAATATTCTAAGCATGATTATTCACAGGTGCAAAATACCAAAAAAATTTAAAAGGGCCTAAAGCAAAAGTTTGAGCACTCGACATGTTCAGTACTTAGTAAGACCCCCTTAGGCAAATATCACAGCTTGTAAATGCTTTTTGTAGCCAGTTAAGAGTTTTTCAGTTCTTACTTGGGGTATTTTCGCCCATTCGTCCTCTACAAGATTTTTGGGCCATTTTGCATGCACTGTTCTTTTGAGATCTATTCTCAGATTTTCAATAATTTAGGTCAGGGGACTGTGAGGGCCATGGCAAAATCGTCAGCTTGCATCACTTGAGGTCTTCCATTTTAGATTTTGATGTGTGTTTCAGATCATTATGTTATTTTTTTTAACTTCAAATCTTTTTACAAAATGTGTGATGTTTGGTTCCAGAATTGTCTGGTATTTTTTGAAATCCATTCTTCCCTCTACCAATGACATGTTCCCTGTGCAACATGGGTGCAGCACAAGCCCAAAACATAATCGATCCACCCCACGCTTAATAGATGGAGAGGTGTTCTCTTTCTGGAATTTGACACCCCCTTTCTCCAAACAAACTTTTGCACATTCTGGCCAAAATGTTCTATTTCTTCATCAGTCCACAGGACTGGTTTCCAAAATTCATCAAGCTTGTTTAGATGTTCCTGTGGCTAGGAGGCAAGAAAGGTTTTCTGCTGCTGACTTTACCATGAAGGTCATATTTGTTCAGATGTCGCAGCACAGCAGAACAGTGCACCACCACTCCAGAGTCTGCTAAATTTTCCCAAAGGTCTTTTGCAGTCAAAAGGGGGGGTTTTAGTTGCCTTTCTAGCAATCCGAAGAGCAGTCCATTCAGAAAGTTTTCTTGGTGTTCAAGACCTCAACTTGACCTCCACAATTCTTATTAACTGTCATTTCTAAATAACATTACAAACAAAGGAAACAGACACCTGAAAACACCTTTCTGTCTTCTTGTAACCTTTTCTTTTATTTATTTATTTTATTCTTTTATTTTTTTTCAGAGTGCTAGGTACCTGCTTAGAGGATGCCATTGCTGCTAATTGTTGGAACAAGGATTGAGGAGTCAGAGTATTTATACAGCTTTGCAATTTACATCACCTGGGGTTACCTAATGATGACTGTGAACAAGCCATAGCCCTAACAAGTTAATTAAGGTCAGAGACATTGGGAA
This sequence comes from Polypterus bichir lapradei, assembly GCA_026402145.1. NCBI lineage: Eukaryota > Metazoa > Chordata > Cladistia > Polypteriformes > Polypteridae > Polypterus > Polypterus bichir. The sequence continues at coordinate 36,719,904 of JANRMT010027041.1, read as the reverse complement.
AAGTTATCTGAGACCTCAGATATCTTGGGGTACCAAACTTTCCTTTTTTCACTGTACAATTGTACAAAACAAAAACAATACACTATCTGTATCATCTTTAACTCTATGCCTTTTCATGATCAGGTCATTTTCTGCTCACTTAACTATTCACAGAAACTGACATTTAAAGCAAGGGTGCCCAAACTTTTGCATACCACTGTAAATCACAAAATAATTAATCCCAATAAACCCCAACAAGCGATATACCATTCAACTCATCATGATGTCTAGTTATGCAAGACATCAAACTATTCGGGGTTCTACTTTTGGCCCTCCAGACCCCAAACACCCTATGTTTTAGGCCATTTTAGGATAATATTTTGTGCAGAAAACCACACCCTTATAATAAGACTAAATCAAACCTGTTTGATTTTGTCAGAGCGAGTCGTTGATTAGTTGGAGTGGGTTGCTGTGTATGTCACATTACATGACTGTTGTTTAGAGGAACACGCCACCAACTGCCTCCGACTTGCTAAGATTATGCAAGTGAAGGCTACAACTGAACCATCCTGGAAAAGTCATCTAATGTGACAAGGCCTTAATGAGTATTGCATTTCTTGCATATTTTTTCTGGTTTTAGATTATTTGTGCTCTAGTTTATGTTTACAAGTTGTGTATTAGGACTTGTAGGCTGTTTGTAATAAACCCTAATTGATAAAGAATTTTTTTATGCTCTCTACAAGTGAAGGTTTTTCAAAAGTTAAGATTTTTGGGACATTTTCGGGACATACTGGCTGAAGCATACAAGTAGAGCTGGGGTTAAACTGTTTGGGGTGAGGCCTATTCTTGGAAAGCAAAGGAGGTCTGACATAGCTTGTGAAGATTTGAGAAGACCTCATACATTCTCTACCCATGAAAAATCAATGCTGGTGTGGATAGAGTCTGTGTGTGTGTGTGTGTGTGTGTATGTGTGTGTGTGTGTGTTTGAGTGGGGGGGGGGGGCTTGTGTGTGTGTGTGTGTGCGCGCGCCTTTCTCTGCATGAGAAATTTAAGGCACAAAATGTAGACCAACTCAATAACAAACTTGGTGAGCTGCACTCATCTAATGATAATACAAATAGTGCCATCATTTATAACCAGGGGTTTAGGATGCAGTGCATGGGTCCTGAAATCCCCTACCATTTCCATCCTTTTTAGTGTATTTAGATCCAGATTACTGAGAACAAGCTTATTGGCCTGCCAATCTATATCCATCTAATAAGACATCTCATCCATTCTGTGATCAGGCTGGTCAGGGTAATGTCACTGGCAGACTTCAGGAGTTTAAAAGACAAGATGTATCACCACTATTGCTCTCTTGGCATTTACTGATGGTGCTGACCAGTGTTTGTTTGTAAATACTTAGTCTAAATAGTCCTCAGCACTTTATTTTAATCCTTCTTTTTCTTGGACTTGATATCACAATAAATTGAAAATTTAACCACATTTACTAACACCTTAGCAACATAATAGAGCTCTGTTCACATCTTATTCAGTATGTCTTACTATCAAAAACACACCATTACCGAAATGATCAGTTTAAATGTATAAACTATTTTTCACAATTATATAAATATACATTATATCAATAATACTTACATTAAGTATCAATGACACATACAAACATAACTTGGAAATATAAAATTAAATTCCTTGAGGTATATGTGACTCAAAAGTTCATGAAATAAGGCCATTGTTTGCAAACACAATTAAATAAATAAGAAAATAAATCCCTCTTTTTCACTAATACCGGTAAAAGGAAAACTGAAACAAAAATAGTACCAGAAATAAAATGTTGCAGGCCTGGTTGAAGCTTGCAAGTGGTGCAGCCTAAACAAATGGCTCCTTTGTCCCCCATACAGCACACCATGAGAAGTGGGTACAAGATGATCTGTATGGCTGACGTTGTGCTAAAGATATGCTCAGTTTTGGTTCACAGTCAGCTGCAGGCAAGTCCGACTCACCTCCAAATTTCATCTTTCACTGAAGTCCCAGCTCCTAAGAGACAATGCTTACACAGTTTACTGGGTTGGCTAAGTCACTATAGTCCTTGGAAACACCTGCAAAACCACATGGTGTATCAAACAAGTTAACTTTGTGTTGGAAATAGGCTACTTACTAAATAAAATAACCTACCATATGCCTTTTCTCCACAACCTTTAACCTGCTCTAATATTTGCTGCTTTTACCTTGTAGTTCAATTTTTGAAGGGCTACAAATACATTGTAGATGCAGTCGCTGGTACATGGGGAGAAAAGGAGAGGAGAAAGAATACATCCCTTGTAACTTGTAGGGTTACAGCTGTGAGTGACTGCCACCTATACTTTCTGAGGTCTGTTTCTCAGAAAGTTAGAGATCTAAGGGCAAGAGACATAGTACTAGTTCACACTGAGGTGTTTGTTTTTTAACTGAACCAAGTCACCAATATAACAGAAATCCGGCAATGTACCAGTTTTCACTGGAGACTAACAATTTCATGGCTCTGATCGTGGTCAACTAACTGTAAGCTACATTCTATTTTTTTTTTCTTCTAACAACATTAATTTATTAAATTAAATTTAAATTATTAATTTACATGTGCTTTTATAACCTGAAACCTAGTTTCTAAAATGACATGTAAACCTTTATTCTGGATAGAGAAAGCAGGTTATTGGTCTCTGAGAAACCTGGATAACAGACACAGATGTCTGTGAATAAACCTATTATTTGGCCATGTTATCTCTAAACTGGGTTACAGTGAAGGATGTTGAAGTCTGAATTTGTACTCTGTTCAAATGCTTAGCTTCACACGTGATTTCGGCAGCAAGAGGCAGAAGCGCCCACAAGATAAATTTCCTGTGGATTCTGTCTGGGTAATTGAACCTAATGTAATACTTATTTTATTGAAGTAAAAATGCCTGCGTTATTATTATCTCAGCAGCAGTGGGTTTAAGACAAGAAGCACACATACTGGTATGCCTTTGTAGGGCTTAATCACACAGCTAAGCAGAAAAAAGTATCACATGAGCAATCCAGAACATAAATCTATAACACTATAAATATCAGAACAAAAATCTAGAAATACAGTGTCAGTTTAGTTTAGCTGCTTGCTATAGATTGTGGTGGATTGCCGGCATTTTACTCCGGCCCTCACCCCCAGGCCGCCAGGAGGAGCTCTCCCGAGAGCATATATGGGCCCCGAATTCCAGCAGGGCCTCATGGACTATGGAGTTTTTATACACAGCCCTGCTGGATACCTTGGGGGCCACTGGGAGTCGCTGTCGGGAAGCCAGTGGACTCATTTGTGCACCATGACCCGGAAGTTCGTCACAGGAAGAGCGACGGGCTTCCGGGGTGAAGAAAAGTACTGTTTAC
>JANRMT010027041.1:36669848-36702185 GCA_026402145.1 Polypterus bichir lapradei | reverse complement strand
CATCCATCCATCCATCCATCCATCCATCCATCCATCCATCCATCCATACATACATACATACATACATACATACATACATACATACATACATACATACATACATACATAATCCCAAGGGGAAATTCACAAACGTAGTGCTGGTGATCACACACCTTCTACCTCCATGATGAGAAAAATTCTTCAGGGGGTATAAGAATGATGAGTACAGTTAGAGAGGAAGTATAAAAAATCATGGATGGTCGATGAACCCAGAGCAGCTTACCTCATATTCAAACCAGGGCAGCTCACATGATCAACCAGGGTGGCCCAGATTTCATCCATAATGGATCTTCATTGTCTTCTTCCATGTCTTTGTCTTTGTCCACCTCCTCTAATCCTTAGGCCTCTTTCTTTACCCCTCTGAGGAATATTTGCTTCAACTCTTGTCTAAACCTAGAGAACTAACCTTATGCCCATTTATAGTGCAAATGTTCTGCTATTTAAGTGAAGGAATTGGCTTCAAGTGTTTACAGACTTGAGAATTAGGTGCAGACAACTGGTCAATGAGTGTAACAAATAAAGGAGATTTCAGTTTTGGTAATTGTGTCTGATGTAGAGAACTGTGTGTAGTGTTTTGTCAAATTTGTGTTTGAAATTCCAAACCGAGTGTTATGCTGAAAATGTGCTTGTAGATCTGCAGACTTGGTCAAAAGATTTGGTACACGGATAAATGTTCTCAGTGATTGAGTCTCAAGTGCCAGTTTATGTGTGTTTGCAATCAGAAAATAAACTGTAAATAGGCTGCTTAATTAATTATCAATCAGTAAGCAAGAGGAAGAAAGAGGCATTGTCAAGGATAAAGGTGGACATATCATATGCTACTGACACGTTAATATTTTTTAAGCAATCCATTGTATTTAACCATTAAATGTATGCAATGGAGTTTAAAAGTTATGCTCAGGAATTCAGAAAAATGAACTGAGTTAAGGACTCCATAAATCCATTCTTGTCTTCTGAAATTTCCTCTGTTACTGTTCTTTCACTTAGTTGCTGTTAATCTGTAGCATCTATCATTTTTCAATATTTGTCTGTAGAATGCTTTGAAGTACTAGTTGAAGTGCTGATAAGAACTATCCCTGTCTCTGAGAGGTAAAACAAGCATGCCTTGCTATATGCTTCTGACCAACTTTAGAAGCATCTGGGTGTGTATATGAACTCCTTTTTTAGGGGACAGGTAGTATTGATGTTAGATGCAGGACATCCTCCCCCAGGAAGAAGCTTGGTGGAGGAAACTAGAAGGATTTAGATTTATGTACCCCAGATCAAATACAAGAAATTGCATTTGGGGAGAGGAACATAAGGAAAAAAAGCTGTATAAATGTAGATGATGAGTTGGCCAGGTGGAAAGCTGACCAGAGAGAATCAAGACTTCATTTAACTACATTTAACTACAAGATTAAGCACTGCCTGAGGGACTGAACATCTAAAACTATCAAGCTGTATGGTTTGGGTAACCACAGTTTAATTTGCTTTTGCTAATGGCACTAACTATTATATTTAAAAATTAAAACTTATTGAGCCTCTTTACCTGTTTATTAATTTTGCTCTAGTTCATCACCAAGGCCTGGGAAACCGAGGTCTTTTTTCAGCTAGGTCACTGAATATTCCTAAAGGTTGATAAGTGTAAGGACAGACAAACAGGAGACGCAATGGAGATGTGATATATAACTGTGGTCCACAGAAGAAGACTCTGTGCATTTGATAAATGGGGATTTATATTTTAAGGAATGGTGTCCCCAAAAATCTTTCCCATGATAAAACAGTTGGTGCTGCAAGGGAGCAGACAGGGTCATTTGTGATAAAACAATGTAGAACAACAAAGATGGTTAGTGGCATGATGATATCATCAGTAAATGCAATGCTAACTGGTAGATGACAGTTATCACTAAAAACATACTGTATATACGACTTAAAATATTATTGCATGAAAATGCTAAAACCATAACCTTCTAGACCATGCTAAAACAAACTGTTGCTGTTGCTCTTTGTGTACTACTTTTCTTTCTGTACAGTTCACTGTAAGGAATTTGACAAAAATTTTTCAACCAGTTCAGCGGAGTTGGAGAATTCAACATCCCCTGCCATGGAATTCTGGGAGTAAGTAGCACTTGTGTTAAAATGCACACCTAATGGACTTACTAATTTATAATTTAAAAGTCAGTGAACTCATTTCACTTTACATATACAGATATATGTTAAACATTTCCAATTCTGTCAAATAACTATTTTAAAACTAGTGAATCAGTAAATAAAGTCTTAAAATAGTAGAGAGTGAGAAGCAGTCTCTGACCTGAAGGGAAACATTCTGATCATTTAGAAGGCGAGTCCTTAACATCTCAGGAGGAATTGAAGTACTTGGCAGTTTACACTGGGAGATGGCTCTCTGCCTCTTGCTTACCTGGATCATCTGCTATTTTTGCATCTGGAAGGGAGTCAAATCGACAGGAAAGGTGAGGTATTTTAGTTCTTCTGATACCTTTTAAGCTGAAAGGAATACAAATACTGTAAAGTAGTCAAGTAAATCTAAGCTTTCCCTCATTAGCAGGTTGCATTAAACAGGTTTCTCATCTTTATAATTCCCTTTCTTACAGGTAGTTTACTTTACAGCAACATTCCCTTATGTCATGTTGCTCATACTCCTTGTGAGAGGACTGACACTGCCTGGAGCCAAAGACGGGATCATCTTCTACTTGTATCCAGAACCATCTCGACTTGCAGACCCAGAGGTATGGGTTGTACTTGATTGATAAAGTCAGTATAATAAAATGATCAACCCCAATAACAGAAATATGTCAACAATTGTATATTATCTATACTAATAAAAGGCAAAGCCCTCACTGACTGACTGACTCACTCACTCACTCACTCATCACTAATTCTCCAACTTCCCGTGTAGGTAGAAGGCTGAAATTTGGCAGGCTCATTCCTTACAGCTTACTTACAAAAGTTAGGCAGGTTTCATTTCGAAATTCTATGCGTAACGGTCATAACTGGAACCTACTTATGTACATATATACGGCAATAGTCTGCAGCTCGGTCGCCGTGTGAGGCGGAGTTGCGTCCCTCATCGTCATGCCTCCCACGTAATTGAGTGCCTGCCCATATAAGGCTGTCAGTCAGCAGCAATCCAATAGACACGCTGCCGCTAAATATTCGCGGGTGAAGGGCTGTGCTTATGCAAAGGAAGATGAGATGGTCAGGGATAGACTAGTGTTTGTCACAAACTCAGCGAAAGTGCAAGAGAAATGTTTAAGTGCCGGGTCTTAGCTAACATTAAATAAAGCCGTGGACATCGCAAGATCGCACGAGATAGCACAAGTACAGCTGAGAACCTTCGATGCATGTACTCCGAGCGGCTCACGTGAACTGACTGTGAACGCAGTACGCAGAGAACAAGCAAGACCTCCAAAGAGCGCGGAGACTTTTGATCACGTGAACGTGTCTGCAAAAAGTGGCGTCTCCTGCCCTGCAAAAATACTATAAAGGTCGAGCAGCCGGCGTGCGTGTGTAGTTGTGCCGGCCTTTGAGACGCTGACTGTGCTTCTGCCTTAAGTGAAAGTAAGCACTTTTAATTTTTTCCTCCTTCCCCTGAGCTATAGCCCAGACAACTGCAAACACGGGATCCCTTTTCTAGACCGCGTCAAACTAATATTAAGGCGCTTTGCACTTTCTTTTGCACGTATATGATTATGAGGTCGCGGAAGACACGCACAGGAGTGGAGGACCGACAGTGCCATCCCGGCCGGTTAATGGCAGGGCCATCTCTCCAGTCTACGCGAGACCCACCGCGATGGTCCCCAAAAGGCGCTCATATCATCAGCGAAGACGTCTCTCTACACTATATAAAACAAAAAGGCAAGTTTCCTTTCTTTACACCTTTTTTCGTTTTATTCCAAAACAAAGCCTTTCTCTCTTAACACTGCAGAGGACACAAAACTAATTTTCTTTAATTGCTGGTAATGCCGGTTAGGCACATTACCACAGGCAGAAATTTGGACGTTCCCATAGAAAATGTAATTTCTATACCACAGCCGTCGTGTTGCGCCTTTCAAAAGGGATCTACTACCGAGAGATGATCCATATACATTTTAGCTGCTGTTAGTACTACTTACCTGTTGTGTTATACCATCTTTAAAATGTGGTTTACCCGAAACCACTCCAGTAGTGCTGAGTGTATCTTTACTTCTTAAAACGTTAATGTTTTACTGTTTAATAACTTATAGACTACATTTTATTTTTTCCCTTGCACTCAGTGAGCGAAGCCAATGGGTAATCAGCTATATATATATATTTTATACACACATACATACATACATATATATGTGTGTACGTGTGTGTATGTGTGTGTATATATATATATATATATATACATATATATATATATATATATATACACTGTATATGTAGATAGGTGTATATATATATATCTATGTGATGCGCTGTGAATACTTTCCAGATGTACTGTATATATATATATATATATATACAGTATATATATACTGTATATATATATACTATATATATATATATATATATGTGTGTGTATATGTATGTGTATATATGTAGATGTGTGTGTGTGTGTGTGTGTATATATATATATATATATATATAAAATATGACAGCAACACTCATAACAGTGACAAAACAATTACATTGACAATCATGTTACGTTATTTTTAAAATGTTTCCTTTTCTTTTTCATAACTTCTTTAACACACTACTTCTCCGCTGCGAAGCGTGGGTATTTTGCTAGTAATGAATAAAAGCAGGTCTTATTACTGAAATTAATTTCAGCAACAGTGAATTTATAGTTTATTTATAGTAGACCATGCTTTCAGTTTAAAATATTTAAGGTGTAAAAAAACATGCTAATTAATTAAAAACTATCAGAATTATGCAGAAGACCCTACTTTTTTAAATATCCTCAAAATGCTAGCACATTAATTTATTTTTTATTATTCATGTGTACCAACCACTAAGACATTAAGGTGAAATCCAAATTAAAGAATCAAAGCATAAGTATTGTATGCTATGAACATATTCAATACTGTCAAAGCATCTACTTTCCCCTAAACAATGTTGGGGGTAATGGGCTGAAAGTCATGTGCATTACTTTGTCAAATTACTTTAAGGAGAAAAAAGTGTCTTAATGCATTACTAATGAGGCAAACTACAGCTTTATTTCACAGAATTGTGAGGTTTATTTGGTATCAATGTGCACAAGTACACTCAAATGAAAAGAACTGAACAAAAGTTATAAGTGTACATTTAATTCTGCATGTGCTGAATGGTAAATTTAATCAACACAATCTAGGGACACAGGGAGCTCATGATTTTCACATCACAACGTAGTGCAAGGCTCCTTTGCAGTGTTTAATCACACAGCCAAGCTGAAAGGAGGTTTCTACTACTGGACTGCATACATCACACTATTAATAAAGTATCATTTGAGCTTTAATTCAGCTATTTTCTATTGATATGTGGAAACAATGTGATCTGGTGGCACAGTGGCCCTTGATCATATTATGAATATTCTGGGTTTACATCAGGGATTAAAAAATTAAATGGATGTCATATACTTCACTGCACACAAAGGACTAAATATATTTATAAAACACAAGAAAATGAACAAATTTGGCTGTGTTTTGGTCAGTTTCATAAAGGTTCATATATGGACTGAAACCTCCCCTGGACCACAATAGGGCAGCTGCCCTGCTCTGCAAGGGGGCCACGGGATAAGAGTTTGGAAGCTGAACCCTGTTGGGGTCTGTGGCCACCGCCAGGGGGTGCCGGGAGGATTGTGGAGCCCTGGATTGCAGCACTTCCACCACACTCTGAAGTGCTGCCGGAAGAAATTCCAGGCACAGCCGGAGTGCTTCCGGGTGCTCATGCGGCACTTCCGCCACACCAGGAAGATCATCACAGAGCACCTGGAGCACATCCGGGGAAGTATAAAAGGGGCCGCCTCACTTCATTAGACAAGCCGGAGTCAGGTGGAAGAGGACAGAGCTTGTGTGTGGAGGAGTGAAGGTGGCAGAAGAATAAGGAGAGTGGAGGAGAAAGAAAGAAAGACAGAGCTGAACCTAATTGGGGTGATTTGTGCACTGTGCTGTGTGTAGGAGAAAAGGAAAGTAAATAGTGTGTTTTCTGGACATTGTGGGTCTGCGTCTCTGTCTATAGCTGGGCTGATCTTTCCACAGGATATAATAACAAATACTGGCCAGTGAAATGATCAGGTTTGCAAACAAAAGAAGAAAGTAATGCAGAAGTAACACACTCTTTGCATCATATTACATTTTATAATTAGTGACTCAGTAATATATGTAACTAACATTTTTTTGTAAGTGATTAATAATGAAACTAAGTTACTTTTAAAAGTAATATTCCCCAACATAGTCTGTAATGGACTGGTTTTCACCTTGTGCTCACTTATGTCACAATAAGCATGACTCCCCACAATCATGAATTGGGTAAGCAGGTCAACAAATTATTAAATCGATGGATCCTACTTTTATAAATCTTCATTAGACTATCATTTTATATCATACAGGTATGGATGGAAGCTGGAACACAGGTTTTCTTCTCTTATGCTGTCTGTTTTGGCGGTCTAACAGCACTAAGCAGCTACAACAAGTACAACAATGACTGCTACAAGTAAGACCTTCAGACTCATCTCTGGCAGTTGGCAGTTTTGATTGGCACTACAAATGAAGTGAGCTCTAACCACTGTGCAGAGTTAAGAGAAGACATGCATTTTGAAAATAACAAGCAGGACACAACAACAATTAGCACCACAAAACCTTGCCTAACTGTAAAATTACTGAAAGCTGTTAAGTACTGCACAGCATCTAGGGCTTGATGATCAAGGAGATTTGCTAAATAATCTGATATAAAACCATTTCCTTTTCTCTGTTTTAGGGATTGCATTTATCTGTGTCTAATGAACAGTGGTACAAGCTTCTTGGCCGGGTTCGTTGTTTTCTCCACATTGGGTTTCATGGCATATGAACAAGGAGTGCCCATCCAAGACGTGGCTGAGTCTGGTGAGCTCCTTTTATGTAAAGCCTACAGTAAGGGAACAAGGCATGTACAAAGTACCTTTAAAATAAACAGATTAAACATGCATTTGATTCAACTACAGCAAGAATCTGTACTCATTACAAAGATAATGACCCTTTATTTAAATAAACCAAATTTAGTAAATTGACGGATTGCTAGGTGCGATTATGGAAACCATAAATTTAAAAAAGTTAATATCTGCAATATGGTTTCTGCTAATAACTGAATAGGTCTGGACCATTGTTTTGTGGAGTTCTTTGTAATAGTTTTGTTCAGTGTAGGGAGTACAACACAGAAATGAAATAAATGACCAAGAATTGAAGAGTAATGTAAAAACAAACTGATTTGATATGGCTCCTAGGGTGAACTTAATGCACACAATTCTAACATCTCATGCTTATTGTGTGGCAGTGCCTAGTTATTGAAGGCACTTGGTTATTTCATACCTCTTCCCACAATGACAACAAACAACTGATTTGAAAAGTTTCCAGCATGTAAAATGATAAATGTGTGTGATTTATAAGCTTAAACCATGTAACATGCCCTTTCGCCTTCCCACTTGCTGTTGTAGAGTATGGTGCTCTTTGTAATAACTTATTAAGCTTTAGCTAAAGAGATTTCATCTGCACACTGTTTGCAGGTCCCGGTCTCATCTTTATCGTGTACCCTAATGCCATTTCCATGATGCCTCTTCCTCAGCTCTGGGCATTCTGCTTGTTTCTCATGGTAATATTACTTGGACTGGACACTGAGGTGAGATAATCTTTTTAATAATTATAATATGATAAAACAAAAAAAATTCCTTTATCATAAAATTGGTGCTTCTCAGTTGCATATGTACATTATGCAAATTTTACAAGGTTTTGTACTTGACTGTCATAGTATTATACAGCAACATGGTTAGACGGCAGTTATTGCTCCTGCCTTACAGTTTTAGCATCCTGGGCTCAATTTTTCACACAGTTAATGTTTTGCAGAGCCCACATTTACTACCCATGTCTACGTTGGCTTTGCTCTGGATTCTCCACTTTCTCTCACACATACCCCAAGATGTGCAGGTTAAGTTAGCTGGTGACCAGTGGTGTCACTGCATTAATGGATATTGTTAAAATAGCACATTTCTAAAATGTTTACTGTATATCAAATCTGTTTCCAGATGTTCTCACCATAGATGTATGTGCATGTGTGTGTGCATGTGAAGTCTTAACTTTCCAGTTCCACCTTGCAACTTGGAAGCCTTGGTTGTTTTATGTGATGTAATTTAATGGGTACTCAGACTTCTACATGTTGCTGTTCTGGAGTAGTCCTCAGCATTATTATGAATCAAGTCAATTACTTATGTACAGTAAGATGTAGAACTTTACCCACCAAACTAAAATGAGAAAGCTTTAAATATCCATTTGTGCTCCTGCTCTGTTATTGAATGTTTTATATTGATGTTGAGATATTTTTTAATACTGCCCTTTGGTGAGTTGTGTTATATGGCAATATGTGGCTTAATTAGAATTTAATGGGTCGTAGTGCAATAAAATAAATCACAACCCCTCATGTGCAATTAAATTAATTACAATTAAAAAATGACCACCATCAATGAGATACCTCAGGCTACATAAAGGATCAATATTTAGAAGTCAGCTTCATGAAATTGAGGCAACAACAAAAAAAAAATTTTTAATTATTTGTAATTTTGCCATAACTTTAAATACTTACATTTTTTGTCATATTTTCCTGTGGCATCTGCTCACTTGATTGCATTCTAATAATGACAATTAAATGACAGGTAACACCCAGGCAAACAACATTGAATGCTGAACGGCTGCACCTACTTTAGTGTTAGACTCACCATTAACCATTTCATTGTGATGTCAAGCAGGCAAGCATGGCAATAATAAAGGTTTGATAAACAAAATCAATGAAGTCACCATAGGCCCCCAACCCAATGGGCCTAGGTGCAACTGTCCCGCCTGCATTGCCTATAGTTATGCTACTGATGACAATATGTTGCTTAAACTTCACTTTGTTTAATTTTTCATTGCATCATTCACCTGACATTTCACCATCACTGCTGCAGGTAGTGTTGTGAAACACAATGTCTCTCCCTCACTTCCCAACGTGACTGATCTTCCACAACTCCTTCCATGTAGTTCCAATGATCTTTTCTCTGTTGCATATGCTTCATGTTTATTCATGCCACCAGTTCATCTTTAGACAACTCAATTGAAATCAGAGGGAACACCATCTGCACTTACTTTCCAATCTCCACCAGATGATACAATCCAAAGTCCTTGCTGATATCGCCAGTTACCATGTACCCAGGCCAATGGAGTTAAGTAGAGGAGAGGGTGTCATAAATTGTGCTCTCTAAGTTCATTCTCTTTCTCTCATTTTCCCTCTCTTGGTCACTTACATACAAACACACTCTGCAAGGCTTCTCAGGATGGCCCTATGTGTGCGTGCGTATGAATGCTTTTTGTAATGGAAAGATACACTGTGTCCTACCTATGCCCGATGCTGCTGGGATAGACTATGGTCAATTTGCAACCCTGTATTGTATTAAGAAATTTGGAGAATGAATGTGTATGGATGTACTCCATATATTCATTAATGTCATTGTATTATATATGTATTATTTGTAGGCACACTGTGCACAGCACCACAAAGATAAATCAAACTCACGATAATTTGTTTTGCCTTCCTTCTTCAGTTTGTCAGCTTGGAAACCTTTATGACAATCACTATGGACATGTTTCCCATACTACTAAAAAAGAAAAGAATGAAGCAGGTGGTTCTGGTTATCACCTGTATCCTGTCCTTCATGATTGGGCTTCTGATGGTTACAGAGGTAAGAAACAGAAAATACACGTTTGTATTTAAAAGTGTTAAGCCAACAATGACAAGAAACATCATGGGGCTCCTTCATACCTTTTTAAGATTAATTAGAACAAGAATTGTGGTTGCTCTTGACAATTTAGCAATATGAATAACCTCAATATCTCATTATGTTTAACAATGGAAAATACCACAATGATGGTGTACATCACGCTCTGAAGAAAAAAAAAATCTTTTTTTGTAAAATTTTAATGGAAAATAATATGATGATACAGGGGCAGCATGGTGGCGCAGTGAGTAGCGCTGCTGCCTCGCAGTTGGGAGACCCAGGTTCGCTTCCCGGGTCCTCCCTGCGTGAAGTTTGCATGTTCTCCCTGTTTCTGAGTAGGTTTCCCCCGGGTGCTTTGGTTTCCTCCCACAGTCCAAAGACCTGCAGGTTAGGTGCATTGGCGATTCTAAATTGTCCCTAGTTTGTGCTTGATGTGTGGGTGAGGGTGTGCATGCCTGGGGATTGTTTCCTGCCTTGCGCCCTGGGATTGGCTCAAGCAGACCCCCGTGACGGGGTGGGGTAATGGATGCATGGATGGAAGGATGATGATACAGAGCAGTGCACATTAACAATGAACATTTAAAAACATAATAAAGTGTTACTAACAAAAAATCCCACACTGACATGTCACAGCTCCCATCCATGTGATTTGAATGAGCTGCACACAGGACTGCCAATCTGAAATACATGGCGAGTCCAAATTATATTAACACTAATGGTACTGCTATGTATATACTTATATACAATTTTTGTGGACAATTTATATGCCACATATGGTACATGTGTTGAACATGATGGCGAACAGGTTGAGACATTCCTGTAACTCATCTTGCACATACAGTATGAAGTATGTTTTGTGAATAAATTATTTCCACCATTCAAATGTTAACATAATTTTGACTCACCCTGTAATCAAGCCAGCAGCACCTTTTACTCTTGCAGGAAATAAATCAACTAACAATGTTAAAAAAAGCAGATTTCTAAAAATACAGGGACAGATTTTGTGGGACTTTTCATCCAAGGCTAAGTTTGTGGCAGTTATGCTCAAAGAGAAGTGCTGCTCTTGGAAAGAGGACTGAGAAAGTGCAGAAAGGTCCAGAAGAGGGTGGATGAAAGAAACTGGGACATAGCTTGCATTAAGGCAGTAACTATGAGACACTCCCAAACATATACATGAAAAGGTACCTGGGGACTTGGAAGAAAAAAGAACGCATAGGGGATCATCAGAAAAACCCAAAACAAAATGGTTAAAAATGGATCATATACCAATGATGTACACATTTAAATTGGGAGATATGTTAATGATTGGGATTTGTAGATGAATAAATAAAGAAAAATCACATCCCAAGCAAGAGAAGTAAGTAATGGAAGATAGGGAAACACTTTCAAACAGACTGAGCTTTACGAAATCATATAATAAATAATATAAGGGTTTTTTTCCCTTTCCTGCATCTGGCTCCACACTCCAGGTCAATAATATTGCATCTTATGTTGGTCTACCAGAGACTCGAGCATGTTTCACAAATAAGTTTAATCTTAGAGGAAAACAGTCTTAATAATTAAAATACTATTTTTTTTGCTGGCTTGCTGCTGCTGCCGTGCCGCATGATCTGCATCTTGTGCGGCGCCTCGAACGTTTAAAAGCCTGTACAGCAGCTGTCCTTTTGTCTCACTGCCTTGTCTCTCTTCTGTCCCAGACATCCTCAAACACTATTCGATCTCTTTTCACTGTTCCGTTATTTCGAGTAATATTTTCCGTTTGTTTGCGCTAATGAGATCTTTACTCTCATTTTTTTGAGTCTTTCGAATTTTCATACTTCCATTATCTCTAACCTGCTCTGCATGTGTATCGCGCCAACATTTTTGAATTCTTTATGACATTCTACTTTGTTATCTACTCTTTTTCCGGCCCCGGACATGGTTAAATCTCTTGGCAGAAAGTCTAGTCTGATGGGATGTGAAAGTGTCTCTCTGAACAGGTCACGTCTCGTCCCAAGTTTTTTTTTATATATAATAGGGAGATATCTCCTGATGCGGACTATATGTCATCTAGCCATTTCCAAACTTTGAAAGTGTATTTTTTTAATGGAATCCTTACTTTGCTTATATTTTTTTAAATGCTGTTGAAGTTACTACTTAAAATGTGTTAATAATAATAATAGCAGAAATAGAAAGTTTTGTGTAAGTACAGCATTTCTACAAGCATACTATTTACATTAAATACTGAACATTTGTTATAGCAACATCTCAGATCTTTCACTTAATAAACAACATAATAAGCAAATGTGAGGCATTCCCTGTGAGCCTTAACTGGAACAATGATGAAATTTAACAAAAGATGTAGAAATAAAGATATTTTGGTAATTGAGAGTGCATAATGACCACTTCTAATATCCAGCTTTTAAAAAAAATATTTAAAATTACTCAGTCCACATACTCATGAGAGTCACTGACCAGGCTAGCAATCAAACCTCAGCACATGCCACTGTGTAGTAATAATAATAAATTATTATGATTATCATTACTATTGATTTGTTGTTGTTTAATTTATATAGCACCTTTCTAATGTTGAATGTTTTTAACAAATAGCCAAAGGAAAACAATACAAATAAAAGCAAAGATGATTTTCTTAACATAGGATACTGACTGATATTAAACATTAATAAATATTTGAAAGTCAAAGTTATTTAGAGTAAGAAATGAGCAGGGAAAAGAAGAAGAATGTGGTGAATAAATAATGCAGTTTTTCCACAATTACATTTTGGGACATAAATGTATATGTTACAATCACCCCCAGCATTAAGTAAAAATTAATAGGATAAGAGCAGAGATTGCTATCAGTTTTAAATCCAAACACTGCTACAAGGACATCCACTATTAAATGGCTATTTGTTTATTGTCTGGTTCAGATCTAACAATTCTAACCTGACCTAGACAGTGCTGCACAGATCAGACGGAATCGCCTCACCTTAATCAGTTCTAATAACCTGATTAAAACTGACCGTGTAAGTCTGACGTGTTTATCGGCTCGGTTGATAACATCGACTGAACACTACAAATCTGCTTAATCTGCCGCTATAAAAGTATTGTCAACAAACAAGTAATACAGTGGGTACGGAAAGTATTCAGACCCCCTTCAATTTTTCACTCTTTGTTATATTGTAGCCATTTGCTAAAATCATTTAAATTAATTTTTTCCCTCATTAATGTACACACAGCACCCCATATTGACAGACAAAAAAAAGAATTTTTGAAATTGTTGCAGATTTATTAAAAAAGAAAAACTGAAATATCACATGGTCCTAAGTATTCAGACCCTTTGCTCAGTATTTAGTAGAAGCACCCTTTTGAGCTAATACAGCCATGAGTCTTCTTGGGAAAGATGCAACAAGTTTTTCACACCTGGATTTGGGTATCCTCTGCCATTCCTCCTTGCAGATCCTCTCCAGTTCTGTCTGGTTGGATGGTAAACGTTGGTGGACAGCCATTTTTAGGTCTCTCCAGAGATGTTTAATTGGGTTTAAGTCAGGGCTCTAGCTGGGCCATTCAAGAACAGTCACAGAGTTGTTGTGAAGCCACTCCTTCGTTATTTTAGCTGTGTGCTTAGGGTCATTGTCTTGTTGGAAGGTAAACCTTCGGCCCAGTCTGAGGTCCTTAGCACCCTGGAGAAGGCTTTTGTCCAGGATATCCCTGTACTTGGCCGCATTCACCTTTCCCTCGTTTGCAACCAGTCGTCCTGTCCCTGCAGCTGAAAAACACCCCCACAGCATGATGCTGCCACCGCCATGCTTCACTGTGGGGACTGTATTGGACAAGTGATGAGCAGTGCCTGGCTGTCTCCACACATACCGCTTAGAATTAAGGCCAAAAAGTTCTATCTTGGTCTCATCAGACACCTGAAGGACTCTGAGATGGTGAGAAATAAGATTCTCTGTCTGATGAGACCACAGGCGCATGTGAGGTGCCAACTTGTAAGTGCCGGTTGCCAGAGCGACCCACCCCAAATGCAGGCAGCAGTCTCACTCAAGTCAAAAGGGGCGCAGGCAGCATGGACTGTTGTTGTGTCCCAGAGTAAGAGGAAGACACGGAAAAGGAAGACCAGGTCTCCAAACAGATTGTAGCGTGAGCCTATGAGCTTTCAGGCAGTGAAGGGCTTCTCTCCGCAGGGGTGGGGAGAAATGCCAACCTTGGCTGGGTGTGAGGCGAAACAGGGTTTCCCGTCCTGCTTTTATGTCCGTAGTCTGGTTTTCGCCCCCTCCACAGTACAGAAATGGCACTTATAAAAATTACTAATGACCTCCTTATGGCAGCTGATTCTGGTTTAATTACTATTCTCATTCTCCTTGGTCTGAGTGCAGCCTTTGACACTATTTGTCACACTACTCTTCTCAATAGATTATCTTCGATTGGCATTACCCACACTCCACTAGATTGGCTCAGATCCTACCTCTCAGGCCGCACTCAGTTTGTTTAGCTTAAAACTTTCACATCCCAACCCACCACTGTTACTTTAGGTGTGCCCCAGGGCTCTGTCCTGAGGCCCCTCCTTTTCATTATTCACCTCCTTCCCCTTGGTAATATCTTTCATAAATATAACATTAGCTTCCACTGTTATGTTGATGACACCCAGCTCTATCTCACTAGCAAACCTACTGCTTCCTTTCCACCCTCCTCACTTACTGATTGCATAGCAGAAATCAAATCCTGGTTTTCTTCAAATTTTCTTAAATTAAATAGTGACAAAACTGAGGTTCTCCTCATTGGTACAAAATCAACATTATCCAAAACTGATCATTTTTCATTTGTTATTGATAATTCCTCTGTCTCCCCTTCCCCACAGGTTAAGATTGTGGGTGTCATCCTTGACAGTACCTTATCCTTTCAGTCCCACATCAATATAATCTCCCGGTCTGCATATTTCCACATGCGTAACATTAATCATATTCGCCCCCCCCCCCAACCCCTGCTATTCTTGTTCATAGCCTTGTCACTTCCCATCTAGATTATTGCAATTCCCTTTTCTTTGGTCTTTCTCGCAAATCTCTGTATAAGCTTCAACTGGTCCAGAATTCAGCTGCCTGCATCATTACTAGAACCCCCTCTATTCACCATATCACTCCCGTCTTGCATCAGCTTCATTGGCTTCCAGTTCAGTTCTGAATTCAATTCAAACTTCTCCTGCTAACTTTTAAGGCTATCCACAACCTTGCCCCTCCATATCTATCTGACCTTCTCCATTTTGCCATTCCTTCCT
This sequence comes from Polypterus bichir lapradei, assembly GCA_026402145.1. Lineage (NCBI taxonomy): Eukaryota > Metazoa > Chordata > Cladistia > Polypteriformes > Polypteridae > Polypterus > Polypterus bichir. Next base: position 36,686,955 of record JANRMT010027041.1, on the reverse strand, counting down.
GTACCCTTAGATCCTCTTCCTACATCCACTTGATTGTCCCCTTCGTCCGTCTTACCACTATGGGGAGCAGAGCATTCAGTTGCTCTGCTCCCCAGATTTGGAACTCACTACCACCTGAGTTTAGAAATATTGAATCATTTTCACTTTTCAAATCTGAACTTAAAACTCATTTGTTTAAGAATGCTTTTTCTCTTTGATTACAATTGCTTTGTCTGATTTTAACTTTTGTATTTTACTTTTGTTTATAATCTGTGTTTTGTCTATTGTTCAGTGTCCTTGAATGTTTAGAAAGGTACCAAACAAATAAATAAAATGTATTATTATTATTAGTACCGTAACTGACGCTCCCTCACAATGTAGGTAAGATGCCTCGTTTGGGACTCCGTGGGCAACTACTCATTCAACACAAAGTCAAACCAGTGGTACCCAAAGACTCTCCAAAGAGACACAGTATTAAAGGAGCCCAGTCTTCATCTCAGGTCACTGGATAGCTCCCATGTCTCACAACCATATAGCAAAACAAGAAGTACAAGGAATCTAAAGACTTGGACCTTCATAATTTTGCAAAGATATCGGAAGCGCCACACAACCCTGTCCAGCGACCCCATGAACCCTAATCCTAACCCTAATCCAGGCGATCACACTTCCCTTTCAGGATATTGACAAGTCCCATTTTCCAGTCATTTGGGAAGACTACCTTAAAACTGATACAGCAACAAGCATACAGGTTGTATACTTATGTAGTATTTCTGCCTGTGCGCCTGCTTATGGTATTACATTTAAATTATTTTGAATAGAAGAATAGTATGCCTTCACTGCCATTCTGCATGTGTTTTTTGTCTAGTCATTAAGAGCTCATTACTAATTTCAGATAAGTGAAAAAAAAAAAAAAAAAAGAGGAGACATCTTCAATAGGATCTGTGCAAAGTTTAGTCTTGGATGAAACTATAGGGTGGTCCAGATCTAATTATGCAGTTTTCATTATGCTATAACTTATTAAGTTTATTACATAGAAAATCACCCGAAAAATCGGGTTCAGAGTCAGTGTGATAAGAAAAGCATTTCCATAATAATTGCACCTTTTTCAGCTCTTTCATTCTTTAAGATTAATTTCTTGATGGCTGCCAAGATAAAGTATGTCTTTTAAGATATTGAGATATTGAGCATACAGTTGAATACCCTGAACCCCAACAGTGTCTTGTGTCTTTTCATCTACAGGGTGGTGTATATATCTTCCATCTTGTCGAGCACTATGCATGCAGTGGGACATGCCTCCTGTTCATTGCAATTATTGAATCTATTTGCATTGGCTGGGTGTATGGTGAGAAGACACAATTAATTCTTCATTTAAAATGTTACAAAGTAAAATACAATACTTTTGAATGTCCTGCATCTACCTGGCATGCCAGTATGTGGCAACAAAGAACAAGCAGGATCCCGCCTACTTTACCATGTATGGATGTGTTCTAAAAATGAACAAATCATCTTTATTGATTCACTGTTTACAAAGGTCAAAGTGCTCAGAGAACTGGTTAAACATGTAATATAAAGGGTGGTCTAGTACATGGGTGGACTGCAAAGCTATAAAATGGGGCATCTGACAGGTACATGGCAAAACAAAACTCCCATTTCGAAAGAGTATCTGGCATGACATTGAAGACATGCATTGTCTTTTGAAGCAGCATAAGGAGGGAGAGTTATCCCTTTATTAAATATGGTGTGCTGAAAGGCTACAGAATAATTATCAAATGTGTTTTGGAAGGAAGCAAATGATATTGTCCAGGGACAGCAGTAGACAGCATACAGTCTTGAATAAGCAAATAAGGAAATAAAACCCATCTTCCATTTGTTTCCTAACTAAAACTCGCTGCCACCATCAGATGTCAACAGGTTTAATTTGTAGTAAAAGAGATTTTGATGATATTATAAGAGAATGAAACATGCTGTTGTTATTTAAATTACAAAAGAAAAAAGTCTTTATAATCTAAAATTCTATTCATCCCTGATGAAATCGTCTACAATTCTTCTTGACCATAAAAAATCTGGGGCCTCATTTATAAAGGTTGTGTATGCACAAAATGAGGCTCAAAATGTGTGTATGTACTGTAACTTCCCATGCAAACACTGGGATTTATAAAAGAAACTTTGAATTGGAAATGTGTATATTTACGATAACTCTGACTCGTGCGTACACAACATTTCGTAGAAACTAGGAAATGATGACACCCTTTACCAAGTACAGAAATGCACACAACCCAACTAAATGATGACTGACATGTATAATAGCACCTCAAAAATCATAAATTTTAAGTTCAAACTGTATTTTAGTTCCCTCTTAAGAGGGCCAATTCTGTGTATAGAGCTTTTTGATTATTTGCCAGTTTACATAGCCTACTCCTTGTCACTTCTCAGGAAACTGGCTGACAGGTCAGAAATATTTCAGCCGAGTTTTATTCAGTCATACATGTTGTGCTGGAAGACATTAACCAACCAGCGAGGCAGTGCATGCAGTTTTTGTATGATGTGGCAGCACATGCATAAAATAACATGTTTTTGCCAACATAAAAAGTCAGTTTGTAGCAGTGTCCAGTTATCCTAATGTAATTAGTGCAATGTGCTGTACTCATATTGCAATAAGGACACCTAGCAAGAATGAAGGTGCTTTTTGTTAACCGTGAGTAGTTACATTCTGTTAACACAAAGGCTGTCTGTAATTTTTAGCCTTTTTGATTTTATATTGGGTTCAGGAAGTCAAGACTATTGCCCTACATACCAAAGTAAATTGCATGTCAAATGCAAGGCAGATGTTTGCTTATGCAATTCCACAGTCTTAAGATTTTTTTTTTAAATTGTGCTAAATGCTTTCTGATTCACACCCCTTTTTTTTAGGTGCTGACCATCTTTACGACAACATTGAAGACATGATTGGATATCGGCCCTGGCCCATTATTAAATACTGTTGGACTTTCTTGACACCAGTTATTTGCATTGTAAGTTCACAGCCTCATTAAATGTGCAAAAATATAACTTGTCATTACTTGTCATTTCATCTTCTACATCAGGTAAATCCAACAATGTCTAATACTAGCTTCGGCTCCAGTCCTGCCAATAACCCTAAACAGACAAAGCCAATGAAGCCAGTTTCCATTGCCGAGGTCTAGTCCATCTGGATTTATTCTATATATTACACAATTCATACCTTTCACCTAGCATTAGATGAGTTAGAGTACATCTGTAAGCATATTTTACAGGCTGATCTCACCTAAACTGCACAGGTAACCTGCCCACCACTTCCAGAATGGATGTCACTATTCTGGCTTCCCTTTTTCTTGTCACAGCCAGAAACTGATTCATTTTTTGGATTGTACTTAATCTGCTGAGTCCCCTTTGGTCAGTTTACCAATGGTCACTCTCAAAATAACTGTCAGAATTTGCAGTGCACCCAAGCCCAACCCTCCACCCAACTATGGTATATTAAAATCAAAATCCTTGGAGAGGATGACTGGATTATGCCAAGTATGATTTAGGAATAAAAATCTTTATTGTATAGCTACTATACAGTATCATTTATCTGCCTGTCTTTCCTTCCTAGGGCACTTTCATTTTTTCCCTGGTGGATTACACTCCTTTGAAATATAACAACACATATGTGTATCCATCTTGGTGCAATGTCCTGGGATGGTTCTTATCTTTGTCCTCCATCATGTTGGTGCCCCTTTCTATAGTATTCAGATTGATTAAAGGAAAAGGAAATCTGAATGAGGTAAATAAATATGACAAGGGTATCTTTGTATTGTGTGGTGACCATAAAATACTAAAGACAACTTTGTAATTCTTTTGTTTTATGGTTTCTTCATCAGCGCTGCAGCCAGCTTAGCAAGTCCAGGCAAAAGTGTGAGGCTGGAGAAACACAGTATTCTCTGAACCACAACTTCAACGCCAGCATGAAGGAACAGACTGACCTGTAAACCACAAAAATCAAACCATAAGAATATCCTGGAAAAAGTATTCAATAAAAATCCTCTTTTTAAAAATTATTTGTTTGAAGTGCCTATTTTGTGTTGAAAACTTAATTGAGTCGTCGACAGAGGGTCCATTCATGGCTTTGAAATGGTGATAATCAACAAGCTTTAACCATGTTATCTGAATATTGACAGTCTGCATTTAACAAACCTACAAGACGAATTCAGAAAATAGCACTGAGAAACCTGAAAACATCACCATTTTTTTATAAGAGATATAAAAGTGCATCTTGTGCATCTTAAATATATATTAATATAAACATATCTGAAATGTGTTTTCAGATTGCTTAATTACAATTCAACATAACTTGAAATAGCATCCAGAAAATGTTCAGACATCTGCAGTGTGTTTCCACATATCTTAAAACGACTCCCTAAGCATATCTGAAGTGTCTCAAATACATTTCAAAGTACTTTAAAATTAACTCCAGTAATTTATGATACCTCAAAAACAATTCAAGATAGCTCAAAATGACAGGATTTCTACGTGAATACACTGGAAATTTTACAAGACGTCACTTTAAGATATCTGGAATTGAATTTCAGAAATTTTAAAATTCAGTTTTTTTTTTTACAAATGTTTAGTATTTCCGTTGTCAAAATGCAAAGGAAGATATTTCAAGATCTCATGAAAAACATTTCTGATTAAAAAAAAAGTTTCAGATATCTAAAATTAACCCAGTTATTATTTTAATGTTTTTGAGATATATGAAAACTGTTTTGTGAGATAAACATATTATCAAGTATCTATAATTTATTATAAGATACAGTATGTTAAAAAGAACCTTCAGATATCAGTAAATGTCATTTTGGTTCTCTATAAAGGCAGAGGTCCAGATACACCAAGCATAAAGCAAGCCAAATTAACATCTATCCATCCATCATCCAACCCGTCATATCCTAACTACAGGGTCACAGGGGCCTGCTGGAGCCAACCCCAGCCAACACAGGGTGCAAGGGAGGAAATAAACCCCGGGCAGGGCGCCAGCCCACCACAGGGCACACACACACATAAACCCACACACCAAGCACACCCAAATCAACATTTGTTAAAATTTCCTCTACAAAGATCTGGAAATCCCATCTTTTTAAAGATATCTCAAAATGCATTTGAAATATCTTTCAATTATGTTTCAGGTATCTGAAAATGATACATATTATGAATCACTTTCTGTTTTCTAAATTATATCTGAAAATGTATTTAATATATTTTAAATAAAATTTGAGATATTTTGAAATATACAAATATTTTACAAATATAAAACACAAAATAATTGATTGTATAAGTTTTAAAACTCTTTAATATGATCCAACTAAATCATCAGTGGTGCAGCCAACTGGTTTTACAAGTCCCACAATTAGTTCAATGAAGACCACCTGTCTGTAGTCTAAACACCCCTGTGTGTGCAAGGTCTAACTTGTAATCAGTCAGTATGGTGGTCTAACCCATACAATGAAGACAAGGGAACACTCCAAACACCTCAGTGAAAAGGTGATTGAAAAGCCCAAGTCAGAGGATGGAGAAAATATCAAAGTCACTGAATATCCCTTGGAGTCCATTTAAATAAATCATTAAGGTAGGGAATGTGTACAACACAGCTGTAAATCTGTACAAAGCAGGCTTTCCACAAAACTGAATGATCATACGACAAAGCTGATACACAGGACATGACGTTTTTAATCCAAGGTGCCATTTAACAAAATGTGCACCTAATCTTGTCCCACTGTAGGTGTTGATAAGGGCTGTCCTGACACTTCATTGAGGTTGTCAAGTGGGCACCTACAATCCTTAACATTTCTCTGATTGGCCCACGGCATCTTGGGTAGATACAGCAGTGAGAGCTGTTGTCTCAGACCCATCCCTTTCAATGTCTTGGCAGCCCTCTTATTAACAGGCCCAATTGTGGACATTGTACTTGATCCATAGCCACACCTAGTTGTTCACACTTGTCGCTATAATGGACAGTTGTGCCGGCCTTGTTCCTCTCCCGGACAAAAAGCATTGGCTAAAAGGCCACCAAATGACTTATGAGAATTCTTCAAGAAGTTGCAAGCTGCAGTGGCTCAGACTGGGGTGACTGGACAGACAGCATCAGTTACCCGAGAGTTTCACCAATCGCAGCTTTATGAGAGACTGGCAAAGACAGAGCAACTGTTAAAAAAATTGATATAACATATTTAAAGTTTGCCAGAAGGCACTTTGGAGTCTCTGAAGTCATTTGGAATAAGATTCCATGGTCTGTTGAGACGAAAACTGAGCTGTTCAGCCATCAGCATAAACACAATTTTACACTGGACATTACTAAAAAGACACCATCCATGCCATAAAACATTGTGGCATCAGCATCATTATGTGGAGGCGATTCTCTGCAGCAGACCCTAAGACTTGTGAGGGTAATATGAATGCACCAAATTAAACAGGGAAATCTGGGAGACAACCCTGACAAAGTCTGCAAGAAACCTGCAGCTTGAGAGAAGATTTGTTTTCAAGCAAGACAACAACATCAAGCATAAAGCCAAAGCTACACAGGAATAACTCAAAATCAACAATGTTAATTAATTTCCTGGAGTGGCCAAGTCAAAGTCCAGATGTCAATCTAATTGAGAATTTGTGGCTGGACTTGATAAAGCCTGCTCACTCGTGATCACCATGCAACCTGATAGAACTTAAATTGTTTTACAAAGTATGCAGTGTCCACATGGGCAAAACTGACAGACCTGTGCACACAGACTCAAGGCTGGAATTGCTGCCTAATTTTTTTGTTTTATTGTGTATAAGGAACCACTTTAGATGGGATTCTCTTGTTGTATATCTTTTAGAGTCAGGTTGGGGATGAATGTTGAGTTTCATAGAATTTGTTTCGAACATATTATGTTGCTAATTTTATTATTTTACTGAATTGTGATTTGCTACTGGGTTTCGTTCTTTAAATAAGAAAAAAAAATTAACATGTCTCCCTCTTCTCCTTTAGTACAAATCTGGAACTGAAATAAGGATGCACTTTATTGTGTCCGCAAAAAATAAATCACTGCTGGGACTGATACCAGTATATCTGCTGCATGCCCCAGATTAGTTGAAGGACATGGTGATCTTGTTAAATAATCAATCAATCAAATTCATCACTTACCTCAACCATGAATAGAGCAATTGTTTTCCAGCCAACACAGAGAATTGTCAAAGCACCTTGTGCTTTGCCACTTCATGCCGTGCACAACCGATACATATTACTCAAACACTGACAAATATTCTCAGTAGTAGTGCACATGTACTAAAATCACAGATTATTAACCTTTTTAAAAATTAAACATTTTTTGCCTTTAAAATTTGTCACTACCTACAAGCTGGATCTAGCAAGTACTCTTTCTTGACTTGAGTATAGTCCACAGTGGATGTATGAGCTTTTATGGCAGGCTGAATTAACAGATATCTCAAAATGAATTTCAGACATCTTAAAATGTAAGCTGCATTTTAAGATATCTGAAACTCACTTTGAGATATCTTAAAATAATTTCCATTACATTTTAAGATATCTGTAATATATGTGAGATATCTCAAATGCATTTCGATACCTCAAATACATTTTCAAATGTCTCAAAATAACTGCACCTAAATGTCATACATTTCAATATATGTTAAATGCATTTCAAGATATCTCAAAATCATGTCCTGCAAAACTGCCTATTCTTTCAATGGGACTGCCTGTTTATCTCTATATATACAGTTTCTTGAAATGTGATACACCGCTTGCTTGACTTGGCAACCCTGACGCTCCTGCGCATGCTCAAAGTGATAGTGCGCGTCTGATACGAGTGCAAGAAAAGGTTTTCCCATATTTGCTGAGTGAAGCCGCTACATTCATCCAAGAAAAACACCGAATTCATCATTAGGAGTTTAAATCTGAAGTGCTTGCTGTAAACGTAGCACTTGATGGCTTATTATTCACCAATCAAAAACCTGTACTCACTAGAACCCGCCCCCTCAACTTTGATAAGTGAAAGTGACAGTTTTGATTTCAGGCATAAATATTGTCATTAAATTAAATTATAGAATAATTGAATAATGTGTAAAGAGAAAAGCAACAAAAATATATAATTCGTGACATGTTTAATAATCTCCTGTCATATTTCATGTTATTATTAGTATGAATTTATTGTCACATTTCAATGTCCTTTTCAGATATTTCCGTATTTATTTATTTATTTATTTATTTATTCGTGTCCAAAATGTTCCTCCTCCTTATGCAGCATTTAAATAATGTACTGAATACAATGAATACTATTTTACCTTAATTAACTATAATAAAAAATTGTCACGACCTTATCAAGATGCCGATGCGTCGAGCCCTTCTTGTAACATTACTTCCGCTTCCTTTTGAAAGTCCAATCATGGCCTACCTTTCTGATGAGGAACTTCGTCGGCAGCTGAAATCGTTTGGATTTTGCCCAGGTCCAATCTCAGATAGTACACGAAAGCTATACCAAAACAAACTCCAGAAGCTGTGTTCAGAGGACAGAAGCAAGGCGCGGAGCTACTGGACGCCACGAGCGCAGAAGCACGCGTTTAACTACACGGAGCAGCCGTATGACAGCCTGAGACAGGTGCGGACTAACAGCTCTAGTCCCCTTCACAAGACTCGCTCCCGCATTCGAACCCGTACTCGTACAAGGACTCCCTCTTTTCAAGGCGACAGCGATGAATCGGAGGAAGAGTACGAGCAACAATCCTGGCGGTATACGACTAACACCGAACCTCTCCGGAGGCCCGATTGGCAGGAACGCTGTCAAAACGCAGCTCGGCGTAATGTGTTTTTGGAGCGTCAACTTTCGAGATGTCTGGTTGCCTGTACCATAGGGTTGGCCGTTTTACTGGTATGGCTCGTCTACGTGAAGACCGTGGGTTTAGGTCAGATTGGAGATGTAAACAAAAACAGTAAGTGGCATGACTGTTTCTCTCTTTTTAAGATTACAACCACATTTAAATACATCAGGTCTGTATAATATGCTTGTGTAGTAAGTAATGTGCTAAAAATAATAACGCTACTTGTTCCTATAAATCTGGCGCAAGAGTATATCTGGAAGCTGATCCCAACAATGTCTGTCAGAGCACTCCATTAAATGTCTCATGGGAGACAAACACTCCAACCTCGGACAGATACTTTCAGGTTTACAATTACTTTCAGACACATTTTAAGTCATTAATTTTAATTTAATGTTAGTATTGTGGTCTGACAGTTTCTCGCATCAGAATGCGACCATTATTCCTGAAGAGCAGTTCTTTTTATGTTATGAAAGTAAATATCACATTTCTGCTTTTTCCCAAATGCAGAATATGATGAGAAAAAAAAGCTAATTAAATAATAAGATCAATTAAAAGTTGAAATTGGTTGGAACAAAAACCTTTAGCCACAAACCACGGCTGACATAGGAAACCACTTAGAGTTGTCTTTTAATCTCTTTGATTTCCGTGTATTGCGGGGGCCGTGTTTAGAAAGTGTTGCCATTTCTACATGGTGTGGCCAAAATGTGTGCGAATATCCGTAAATTAATGTTTGCAATGGGCGCTTTAATCACGTCCAAATTGTTTGATTTGTAATTTTAAACCGTGGAGCAGAGAGAGAAATCAAGGAAAAATGTATCTTTGTCCCATTATAGAGGCCTCGGCAGCTTTTCTCGTTTTCACATTTCAGAACTTCTGCCTGAAAAGCTGGGAAGCTGTGCCATATTTTAAACGGTTTATTGGTCTCTTTCTGTATGCTTGTACATCTGATTAATTGTTATGTGTCAGTAAAATAGTCATCTTTATGCAATGACATTTTAGAGCAGTAGGTGACTGTGCCCAGTGGTGAAATGATCTTTTAAGCAGTAGTTATTTTTTAACCATTCGGTCAATTTTTCAAATATGTACGAGGTGTGTCTATTAAATAATGAGACTGATTAAGTAACTCACCTTTATTTATATGTATTACAAATTTAATGCTTGTCCCCTTCAGTATACTCCCCATATGCACTAATACATTGCTGCAGTCTTGTTTTCCACTGTTTGAAGTAATGGAGCAAATCAGTTTCTGTCAGCTGTTTTAACACATCCGCCGTTTTCTTCTTTACAGCATCAACTGACTCAAAACGTGTCCCTTTAAGCACTGATTTAACTTTTGGGGAAAGATAAAAGTCGCACGGTGCTAAATCGGGCAAATTTGGAGGATGTTCAAGTGTATTAATGTGCTTGTCGGTCAAAAACTGCTTTACAGAAAGTGCTGTGTGAGCAGGCGCATTGTCCTGGTGAAGAATTAAACCATTTTCCCACACATGCGGCCGTTTTTTTCTGACTTTTTCTCTCAGCTTTATCAAAACTTCCTTATAATAATGCTGGTTAACTGTTGTGCCTTCTGGAACCCATTCTCCCATCATAATGGAAGATCCTGGCTTCGTCACAAGTGATTACTTTATGTAACAGGTTTGGCTCTGCGTCAAGTTGCTGCAGAATATCAACACAACATTCCTTGCGACGTTCATTTTGCTCTGGTGTGAGAACCCTTGGTACCATCTTTGCACAACTTTTAAACTTATAATTTTTCGGCACACTACAGAAAATACAATCAAACTAAATGGCAACTCACAATCAATTGAACATCATAGAGTATTTCGGCTTGTCATGCAGGTTCAGACTTGTTCAGGGTCACCACGCATGCAGTTATAACCGGTTCTGACTGCTTTGTTTACTGGGTGGAATCACAGTCTCGTTATTTAATAGACACACCTTGTATATACACAGTATATAGTATGCACATATGACTTTATAAGAGAGGCTTATCACATTGATGCTGTTTGTATTATATCTTTAAGTCCTGTAAACGTTCACCAAGTTCAAAAATTAAATTGATTTGTCACATCTTTATTAAATTTGTCATCCTGTCATTTTCTTAAATGCCTTAGCAAAACATGAATCACATATCTTTTTATGTAAGATCTGATTTCAGAACTAAATCATTCTATTCATCTATGTTAATTCTTTTACTGTAATCTTATTGGGCAATGAAAGTCTCAATTGAAATTTAAAATTGGTTTTCTTTTGAAAGCACAATAAAAATAATGTAAACAAACATAACAATATACTTTGGAGTCTGCATAGTGGAGATTTTTTTTTTTTTTTTTTGCTGATCTTGGCCTGTGCTATGTTTGGTTGTTAATTAGATAGCAATAGCCACACTATAGGAACTCTAAATTGTTCTGCTGTTAGTGTGGGTTTGTCCGTAAATATGTCCTGTGATGGACTGGCACCTTGTCCATCATGTTTGGTTCCAGTCTGTGCTCCCTGGATGTGCACAGCCGCCTTGTAAATAGGATAGAATATTCATGAATGAATACTTTTGCAAGACACTAGATGCATGTTGTTCTGTTTGTGTTTTTCCCACAGGTGTTTTCTAAAAAAAAAAAACAATACCATAATCTTTGTTTTATTTACTATTTTTATAGCAGCAGTATTCAGGTTGAAAATATTAAATCAGACTTTAAGGTCATCTTTTGTTTTCTTTTAGTTCAGTTGTTGGCAGTGGACTGCAAGGGCAAAACGGACTCGGTAAGTTTTATTTTCAGTATTTTTGCATTTGAATATTTTATTCGTATTTGTAATATAAGAATTCTGTGAAGTGGCCAGTTTTGCCGGAGACCTTCTTGTACCTGAAAGGTGTGTTTGAAACCATAATGCTTTTGTAAAATACTGTAGTCAAACAGTGCATTTTTAATCTTTACATTTTCCAGTCAATTGGCTTCCTGTCCAGGGATTATTCCTGCCTTGTGCACAATGCTTACTGAGATAGACTTCAGCTTCTCCATGACCCTGCTTTGGATAAGCGGATTTAAAAGATGAATGGATGAATAGCCTATTCACTCAAGAATAGTTTATTATTCTCTCACAGAACTAAATCAAATCCTGATGTGTGTGTGTTTTTTTTTGTTTGTTTTTTTTCCCCAAAATCTTGCCATTTTTAAACTGGTGTACACCTGAAGTGACAGATATGCAAAAAAACAAAAATACTTTTAATGCCAGTAGTGCAGTATCCCCATATATGCAATATGACGTCTGTCCATCCAGCGTCCGCTAGATGATGAGGATGTTCAATGAGCAAAGCCAAGTGAGTCATGTCGTCCGATGTCCACAACAGGTCTGGAATGTCTGACAAAGAAAGGTGGCACGAAGCACAAAGAAAAGGGTTTGTAAGGGCTAGGTTGTCCAATGAATAGAAAGGCAACAAGACATACAAAAAAAGAATATAAGGCATTTTTGTTGAAAATAGATTTATAAATGCATGACAAGATGGAAACGGGCAGACTTGCAATTGTACCATTAAGCCTGTTTCGTTATGCTAGTAAGTTATTTAAACAAGAAAGAATATAGAAGAGAGAGTACAATTTTCACATGTTTACTTCTAGAGTCTTTTGCGGTCCAGGTTTAAAAAAATGTGGCTCATTTAATACACAAATAATGTGATATACAAAGAATGGAGTCAGCCATCTTGTTACTCATATGATGGCAGTGTTTACTTTCTCCTCAGTGCCAAGATGTGCATGGATGAGGAAGAAGAGTCAGCAGTAACAAGGATTGATTATTTTTGAAATATTAATACATTTCAATAAATATTTCATCCACTCTTGTTCATTTCAAGTTGATCACTCTGTGCTGCCTGGAGACTGATGCAGAAAAAAAAATACAATTTCAGAACTCCCATCTCAATTTTAACTGTTAGAATTCTATCAAAATGCAAATCCACATAACATTTTATCTTTTTTTTTCCATAAAGTAAAATGTGATCAAAATGAAAATGTGAACAAATCAGAGGTGACCAGTACATCCCAATTTATTTAATAAGCATATGCATGACATTTTAGAATGTGCAACATTACTTAGGATTCAGATTTGTTTTTTTATCATTAGTACATCAGATTATCTTCTCACAATAGCTTTTCTTTTTTTTTTTTTAAGTTTTGTGCAGCAGAAGAAAACAGGCTTCAAATGCAGTTACTGTCCAAATTGTACAACTTTCTTGCTGAGGTGGCAGGTGGGTTGGTATCTGAATTCAATTCTGATACATGTATGCATTCTTACATTATGCTGACTAATCACATCTTATCACATTTTAATTTGTTTTATTTCAGGCGATTTGCTATGTGGCAATCCTTCAAAACTGAAGAACAAATGTGTTTGTTTAGATGATATAAAAACTTACTTTTCTGTGAGTGATGTTTATTTCTATTTCGTCAAGTGATTATTTTTAACACTTTTAATACTGAACTAAACAAAGATGATGATGTACAGTTCAACACTGATATTTGCACAATTTTTAATATGTCATATTGAGGTTATAATTGTTATACAGTGTATTTGTAACATAGTTGTACAGAGCAGATTCGAAATACAAATTAAGAAACGATGCATTTTTTTTTTCTTCTCCAGGTTTTTTACCCGGAGTACTTGGATAGAATGGATGATTCTCTTCTTACAGTCTTACAAAGCCGTAAAGACTTTGGCATACGGTTAGTGAGTCCCCTCCCCCTTTTCAATGAACATAATGTTAAGTTTCTTTCAAGTAGTTCTCACTTTTTATATGTAAAGTATTAAAGAATAAATACACATTAAGTTTGTGATTTTTTTCACAATTAAGTTATATAATAACTTGCTGTAAATTTTTTTTTTTTTTTTTTTTTGGATAAAAAAAATTATCACTTACTAAATTTGAACACTTTCAAGTAGCAACGGTTGAGATTTCAGAAACTATGCCTTCTGTGTTTCTGATGTATACTTACTGTAGGACAGTAAAAGGAAATAAGTAATACATTTATTGCAGATTCTTTTCCTAAGTTAAGGATATTCTGTTCACAGTGGAGCTTTCCTGTTAATAAGAAAATAAAGTTGTGTAAAGTCACATAATTATTTGAAGATGTTTATTTAGCATGACATTATTTTTCCACCAAAATGCTTTAATACTGTGAATCCTACCCTGTCCTATACATTGAATGGAAAGGAAAGATATTAGCACCATGTTTTTAAATGTTTTTTTTTTTCTTTTTCTTTACTAATGAGAAATACCAATAAAATGTGTTTCTCGATATTGTGCTATGGTGTTAGTTGCATTAATCTGTACATTTTAGAGCATTTCTAAAGGTTTCAATAAAGTATATATCCTTATTTAAGTATTTTAGCTTCTAATTCATTTCATGATAAATACACAATGTTCATAGGCATAAAATATTTAAAATTAACAGTAAAGAGAAACTAGCCAATGAGCTAAACATATATAGTGTTGTCCTGGCAGTGCCAGGAATAAGATAAAATTTAGTTGGAGACTAGTTCAAGTAGTAGTATCTGTTTAGTGAAATTTAGTGCTCAACTAAAATTCTATAACATTATTATAAAAGTCAAGAAAAATTACACCTTTATTGGCTGACTAAAAAGGTTATAATATGCAAGCTTTTGAGGCAGCTCAGGTCCTTCATCTTCTTAGTTAGCTAGTAAAAGGTGTAATTTTGCTTAACTTCTCATTGCTTCTATGAATATATGTACATGGTACACTACTACTACTATAACATTTAAAAACTGTTACAAAAGGAGTGGTAGCATTGGAGTTTTATTACCAATAAGTTGCAGGTGTTAAAAGAAGCAGTATTGCTTGTGTTTTATCAAAAATCAGCTTCATCAGTGCAGCACCCTTTTCAACCGGTAACTGATATCATCCTACTATTTAGTAAGAAAGTCCTAAGCATGCCAGAGACAAAGATGCAGACTCTATAAAAGCTTTTTATATGAAGATTTAGTGTTTAGCTTCTTTCATACATGTTACGTTTTACCACCGTGTAAAGCATGTTCCAGTCTTAAAATTTGTCAGAGTGGCATTTTTAAGTCATGGTCAAAATTTTGTGTGCTATTATAACTGCCATTTTAGTATTCTGAATATACAGGCAGTACATATAAAGTACATGTTCTTGAAGCTCTGCTTGTTTGGAGTTCTAATTCTCCTCACTGGAGATTGTGCCTGTTGGAGTGTTTTTTTTGGGTTATTAAATGACACACCAGCAAGTTTATGTTTTCAAATGTAGATATTCCTGATAGAGACACCTATTATCTCTTACACCCTGGAGGCATTTTGCAACAATTTCCACCCAGGAATTTGAAAGAAAGACTTATTTATTAAAAAAATAAAGGCAGGGCAGTCATTTTTTACTAAAACCTGACAGATAACTTCTCAAATGTGATTAGAATCTGTGTTTGTTTTAGATTTAAACATTCCTTCACTCTGAAACTGCTGCTAAACTATGGGTGGGGAACAGGCATTCACGGTACTATTTTCTGTTACAGTATATTTCATGCACAAGTAATGTCTGGGAACATCTCAGAGGTGAAAAACCTGCCCTGACATATCAACATGAAACTTAAACAGGTATAGTTGACAACACAAAGAAATAAGTAATTGCAGCATATGGCACCATGGGTCCGCGTCCCCTTATCCAGGGGAATCTAGGGTCAGAACGTTTTTAGTGCACATAAAACAGTGAATCATATAAAAACTCTGACCCCTATCCCCTAATATACTCTTACACACAAGTACCACCTAGCCCATCTATACATTTATATGAAACTATTTACAATTTTTCATTCCTGCTTTAAAGAGTGTATTTTATGTCCTTAGTGCTTGTTATGCCTGTCCCTGAAATAGTTTCTGTTTGAAACAAAGCAGAGAGCAACCTCACACTTGGTGCGGTAAACCAGAGTTTTTCCTGACAGTGGTCATAATTTCTTCTGGCTCGTGTGGCATCTTGTCCAAAGTATGCTGGCATGTAATGTCCTCGTTTGGGTTGGTCAGGCACCTGTGACATGGCTGCATCAGAAAGTTCCACCATCAGCAGCTGACAAAAAGCTTTTTGTGAAAGTGGGGTATTTATCACTGTCTTTGGAGATAACCTCCAAAAAACTTGCTCAAAGTACAGTTTGATCAACTTGAAGCCATTTTTTTTCTGGAACATAATCAAAATGGATGCTCTTCAGTGCTCTGCTGCTCTTTGTCTGCTGATACACCATGCCTCTTTTAGACTTCGTTCATTACACAAGCCCTTTGCTGTGTCTCATTATGTCCATCTATGGACATCTACACATCTTTGGAGACGTCACAGTCGCTACCATCCAGTGGTTTACTGGTGTGTGACCTATTGAGTAAGAACTAATGACACAGAAATGTGAGGTGTTATTTGCAAAAGGTGTCCTTGTGCCTCCTGTTATTTAAAGGATATCTCACAAATGATGCATTGTATAGTAATGTTCTTAAACTTGTTTTGATCAGGAGAATCTACTGTAATTACTCCTGTGTCTCTTGTAGATTTTTGCTGTTGTGTTGTGAAGTGATATGTGAGGGCACACGAAAAACCAGAAGAGCAGTGTAATACGATTTCCATCAGCATATAACTCACGTTTCCTTGGTGTGTCACTGAGCCATGTAACAAATGATGCACTGTATTTTATACTTTTGTTTATAAAGAACTGTAACAAAATGTATTTTTAATTAAGTTTTTTTTTTTTTTTTGTAATTTGCCTTATACAGTGTGAAAGGATATGCACTAGTTTATTTCATATGAACAGCTCTAAATTACTGGTTATATTTTTTGATTAAACCTCTTTTGTATAGTTCTCTGCTATAATTAAAATGTAGCTTTGTCAAGACAGGTGAAGCATTTGATGTCAAATTTGGAAATTAGTAATTTAAATCAAGAAGCTACTAGTAAAATACAAGCATGTACTCCGTTTCTACAGTTAGACTTTTTGCAGGCTATTTTTATTTCTTTATCCTTTGGCCCTTTGTCATTCTACAGAATTTGATGGTGTGTGTGTGTGTGTATATATGTATATATGTGTGTGTATGGATATACCTGTGTGTGAATGTATGTGTGTATATATGTGTGTGTATATATGTGTGTGTATATATGTGTGTGTATGTATGTGTGTGTATATATATATAGATATAGATATAGATATAGATATAGATAGATAGATAGATATATATAGATATATATAGATATATATAGATATATATAGATATATA
>JANRMT010027041.1:36541637-36664848 GCA_026402145.1 Polypterus bichir lapradei | reverse complement strand
TTAAATCATAAACAATTGCAACAGCTCACAGAAAGGTACAATATAATATAGCTAAATGTTTCTTTATGCAAAATGATTCACACAGTACTCAAGTGCTTCTTGTGCTTTTCTTTGGGATAAATGTATTTAACTTATCAGATATGAATAGCACTATCTAATATAAAATTATGAAAACTGTGTGCAAGGAGAAAAACACATAAATGGATGGTTTTTTTTTTTTGTTTCTTGCGTGTTCACTATGTACAGTATAATACTGTACATATAAAATGTGTGTACAGAGAGAGATTAAATTGTACCCAGAAATACTGTGAGCTCAGTTAAGGTACTACTCGGTAGAGGTTTTTGTAGATGTAATCTAAGGGAACATCTGTGGTATAGCATGTCCACAGCTCCCGTCTAAAAGGCCAGTTTTAATAAATCACCGCACTTGCGGCTTAGCGAGGGGGCGTGGTGGTAGTGTAGCCGAAGCGGTTCCTGAGGAGTTCGTGATGTGGGCGTGTAATTGCACAAGTGAGAAACGGTCCACATCCGTAATTGTTCCCAGGGGCTGCTGATTGCTACGACTACCACGTCCTCTTAATAAATAGAAGCGTGAGTCGGCTATGAAGGGAAGGAAGAAGAAAGGAAAGAAAGAAACGGAGGTTGCAGAAGAAGGCGGGAGAGAGAGCGAGCGAGCGAGTGCAGGCTCACGTGTAGCTTAGCACGGAGCCTGGTTGTTGGGCCAACACCCGGGGAGTAGTCATGGTGGTCGCTCCCACTGAGTTTATTTTGAAGAGCGGGAGTGACCGGAAGGTGGATGACTCACCGGGACTCTGGACTTGTGGTGTGTATTCCCCAAGCCAGGGGTCGGTGAGGTGATCCAATCAGCTGAAGCAGGTAGAGAGAAGACCAGCTCCGGGTAGGGCGACTCCCCTGTTGAGAAGCCCAGATGGGAGAAGCAGCGGAGCCGCCAGGTAAAGAAGACACCGGGCTTGTTTTGTTTTAAAGGATTGCTTCCTGCATTGTTTTTAACCTCGTTGTTTTTAACATTTTTTCTAATGGATGTTAACCTCCACTTTTCACTTCCGTTTTTATTGATTATTAATTTATTGATTTTTGAAGCACTGCACTTTATTTAATTTGAATATTGTTTTTGATTATTGTTCTAATAAAAAGCACTTTGCACTTTTGCACCATCCCCTTGCTATGTTGTGCCTCACTGCCTAGCTCATTGGTAACATTACCGACGGTGTAGGGTTCAAGGGCTCCCTGGGGCAAGATGGGAGCATGGAGCGAACCTGCATCGTCACAACATCTTAATGAAAATTACAAAGCTTGGTTAATTTTCACACCATAACGTTCATGCTCTTTATTTCCAGACGGCGGATGAGAGGAATTTGGGATAAAGCTGTAGAATTTTTAGCTTCAAACGAATCACGAATTCGAACAGAAACTCATCGAATTGCAGGGGAGGATTTTCTGGTATGGCGGTGGACTCAGCCCTCGGAGATATCGGACTCCAGCTAGCAGAAGTAAAACCACCATTGGACTCCTTTTAAGTACTCTATGAGGGAAGACTGATTAATTTATGGGACAAAAATAATGAGCTAACTTCTTTCTTTTTATATAATGAGAAATTTTCCAAAAAAATTCAAAGTGTCATCAACACAAACGGAGGATACTTTTTTGTTATACAATCTGTTTATTTATTGGAAAAAAGCACTAATGTTTTTTTTTAATCTCCATTGAGACTTGCTGGTGTGTTCTCTTGTTATTATGTACTGTTCACTTAGTATCAAACAGCTACATTTAGGTTGTGCCGTCTGTCCTGTTGACAAGGACTATACACAATCTTAATGTCGTCTGGGGTAATGCCCAGCCTCCTGTTGTCTTGTACAACTTCACACCATTTAGTTCAACACGCAGTATTGTAATGCTTAAGACAGCAACCTGAAAACAGGATAAATCAGGCAATTGTTTAAAAGTACAAAACCGCCAGTTTATTTTCTATTTAACCTATTTTGCCTTTTACTATATATAGGATACTTTCTTTTGTTTAAAAACATAATATATTAGAATGTGATTAAACATTACTTCATTGAACAAACTGAATTCTCTGTGGTAGAAAATGCAGTTGACAAATATAACAATTTAAATAAAGAGTTAAATTAAAGTTGAAAGCAGTTTACAAAAATAAGATGATTTGCTTGGCATTGTGCCGTCTGTTTCATTGTGTTTTAGCTATGTTAATCTTTAAAATGAAAAACTTTTTTTAAAAAAAAAAAAAGAACAAAGTGACACTTGTTTTGAGTGGTCTTAAACACTGAAAAATTTTATTTCTACAAAATGTGACTGGATGAATGCATTTTTAAAAAATTCTTATTAGAAATGCTGTAAATAATTTGGAATAGTGCAGCTGCAAATGTTTACAATAAATGAAAGTTGTGTGAGCTTTGACTGCACGTGGCCTCGGTTCCTCTGAGGTAGGTGTCCTCGTGCACAACATGTACAGAATTTAGGACAGGTTGGAGTATTTTTCAGGAAACTTGCAAGTGGGAGTCATTATTTTTATTTATTTATTTTTTTTAAATCTTTCTAATGTGATATCCCTGATTTTTTTTATCTGGGATATAATCTTCTCTATGTTGCTGAATTTTAGTCATTTTGGATTGAATTTCACATGACATTTTGGATTAAGCAAGTTTGAGAATGTTAAGCTATTCAGGTGGCTATAAATAATATAAAAGTGCATGGTTTTATTAAGCATGGTACTCTAGTACTGAAAGAAAATTCTGATTGTGTGAAATGTTCTTGCCTGCATCTCTGTTTGTAAAACAGATCATTGCCATTCACTTAGCTGGAAGGTGTGCCGCCATGTGAAATGATCACATTTTACAGAATCTGTAAACATTTAAGTAAATTTTAACTGTTTTGAATTTGTGATTCAAACATTTGTTTCACTGATGTACTGCAATGTTTTTTGTTTTTTAAATTATCTGACATGTTTATAGAAATCAGATGTACAGACATTAAATAATGTTGTTGTTATTATATTGTATTTTGTTACAAAATATCTCTCTATTATAAAGGAAAATTCTGAGATAAGACAAGACTATTTTTAAGAGCTTTTTTCAAGTTCTGCGAGATGAGACATTTGCCATTATTCTGTCCCCCCCAAATCCCACCCTCCTCTCAACCATATTCAACCACGCGTACAGTCCTCTCACCTCTCATTCGTGTGAAACTTTTGTCAGACACAGTTCCTGCTCTCTCAGCTGTTATAAATTTTTATGTTTTCCTCACTTTAAGATCCCAAATAAAGAAGACTTATTATGTCCGAATCTTATTGCAGAATTTCATCCCAAACGGTTATCAACCAAAGAAATGGGTACATGGGCAATCCTAGCACCAAGAAACGGTGAAGTCAAACGAATTAACGCGAAAATTGTTGATCGGTTACACGTCAAATTGGTTAAATGCGTATCAATAGACTATGCTGAAACAGTTGGTGGTGATTGTGTGGAAGATGAAAACATCAACTTACAATATCATGAAGAATATCTACAACCGTTAACACCGTCAAGTGGCAGAAACACAACATGGCTAGTGCGTAGCGCCGGCCCAGAGGTTGTCAAGCAAAGTGAGCCAGGGCCAAAGCCCCCTAGTTTAGGAAAATAGAATCAGGCCTTTAGTAACTTACAGGTTTATAGGGTCAGTACTGTCAAGTTTACAGAGTACAGTTAAATTCTTACTTTCATGTGCTGCCATTCTGAGGCTCTGAATGGATTATTCAAGCAACACAATCAATAAATCAAAACAGTCAGAAGACATGGAAGTGTATATAAAACAGTCAACAGTTACCCAACTAATCACTACACAGTAACTTCTGAAGCTCAAGTTGTCACTCTTTTATCTTATTACACTAAATGGCCAAAATAAACTGAAGGCTATGACTGAAAATTTCTAGAAAAGTCATGCAATGTGCCAGAGGTTTAAGTTCCAGTTTTACCTAAAAGCAAGGATTTTCATGGGTGAGGTACGGCTCAACTCTCATCGACGAACTGCAGAGGGTGAGGCTGCCTTATCCACTGTTTCAGGATAATGGCATATTCAGCTGATCGCATTCTGCCTGTACCCGCGGGGGCTTACCTTATTTATCCCAGAGATGTAAAGGTTGGTAGATAGATTGGTCTGGGGTGAGTGTGCCCTGTGATGAGTTGTCCATCCAGGGCCAGTTCCCACCAGAGAGACTCCTTCACCCTCCAATCCTGAATTGAATTGTAATGTGTTTGTTGCCTTGTGTGTAACCCAGTTCTTGATACTTTTTTACCATCAGAAGATGGGAATATAGCGAAAACCCCTTAAGTCCATGTATCTATCCTCGTAGGACTCAACTGTGCTGGTGGTGTAGTGAGGTGGGCTGTGTTAATGAGACTAGTGCTACAGAATATCTTGATGTGATTACTGATCAGGTCAATCCCTTTATTGCAGAAGTGTGCCAATCTATGAATGAACCTCCTTAGCAATATAAAACCCTATGCCACAATACGTGGAAAGTTCTGGACATAAAGATTAATTGAGCCTAATGCAGAGTCTTCTCTAGTCAGCAGGTTTCAATCCAATTGATTAGCTGTAGGATGAAATGGAATAAGCTAGCAGAAGTAAAAATCCGCTACCAACTTACTGGCAGGCAAATCATGGGCATATCAGAGTCAAGTGCATTAAACTACAGTATGCAGAACACCTGATCAGGCTTCGCTGAGAGCAAATGGGGGACCAACTCGCCATTAGGTAACTCTGTGTGAATGCTGCAGCAAAATAAAATACTGGGGCTTCATTAATCTAAGCTAATTGACAAAGACAATCTGAACAGACAAACTATTTTGCGATATTTGAGGAGTTCAGTTCACAAAACGTGCCACTGTGCCATAACATTGGCTGCACAATACTTTGGGAACCTTTCGTACAGAGTTTCTGTGTTCTTCCTGGATGGAGAATGGTGTCTCTACTTGGGTCTTTGCTTTGCCCTCAAAATCCAAAGAGTGATGGGACTTTGGTGCGTTTATGTGTTCACTATGCAGTGAAGAGCAACTCTGTCTACTCCAATCTCCTTTTAAAGACGAGAGCCTGTTTGTTCAGCTCATAAAATGAAACGCCGCAATGTGTGTGTTTTTAGTTGATAACAATTAAGTGTAAAATTAACTGAAAACAAATGAACACTCTTTATGAAAGGAACTATATCTGCAATGAGAAAGTGATACCACAAGGTGGCAGTGTAGCGCTAAGAAGTTTGAAACAATCCAAAAATCTCAAACTCGTTTAACCCTTACAAACTCTTCAGATCCAAATCCACACAGAGCAGATTGAAAATTGTCTGTCAGACTTTATCTAATGGAAAAAAAGTAACGATTTGAGTGTTGGCCAATGTAGCGAAGTAAGAGTAGCATTTCTTCTTCACAAATGTACTCAAATAAAAGTAAAAAGTATGGTGCAGTAAAACTACTCTTAGAAGTACAATTTTTTTAAAAAGTTACTCAAGTAAATGTAATGGAGTAAATGTAACTCCGTACTACCCACCTCTGATACTCAGTGTGTGTATATATATATTAATGTAGGTAGATCATTTTTGCCTGGTCATTTTAAAAGTAGCTCGCATGCCGAAAAAGTGTGGGCACCCCTGTTTTAGGGTATTGAGTGTTGCCTAATGAAAAAAAATGAATTTAAATGATTTTAGCCAAAAGCTACAAAATAGCAAAATCGAAAAAGGTGAAGATGTCTGAGTACTTTAAGACAACTGTGTGTACGTGATATTTCATTTTTATGATTCACTGTCCAGTAAACATTCAACTTCTGGGTAGAAACTGCCCCTGAATCTACTGCTGCCCTTTACCATTTGTCAGAAGGCAGGAGTAGTGAGGAAATGGCTGTGCAGGATGGCTGGCCTCTTTAATTGTCCTGTTTGCCTTTCTAAAGCAGCGAGTGTTGTGTATGACCTGAACAGAAGGCTGCTGGGTGCTGGTAAAGTTCTGTGCCGCTTTCACCACTCTGCAGTGTTTTGTGATCTTGAGTCGAACAGGTGCCTTACCAGGAAATGATGCGACCAGTTAGGATTTTCTCCACAGGGCATCTGTAGAAGTTTGTGAGAACAGGTGGAGAATTATAAGCTACCCTCAGACATATGAAAGTTCATCCAAAAAATCAATCAATAAAATACTTTAAAAAAAAAAAAGGAAATGAGTCCATAGTCCAAAAACATGCAGGTCAGGTGAATTAGAGATCTTAAATTGGCCCTATTGTGTGTTTGGTCTGTGTGTGTGTGTGTGTGCCCTGCAATGGACTGGCACACAGGGTCTGTCCACTCCCTTGGGCCCAGTGCTAGCTGGGATAGGCTCCAGCAGGCCCCCGTGGCCCTGTTCAGGACAAAGCACGTTATAAAATGACTGACTGACTTTGACTGCAGGATTCTAGAGTTTCCAAGATACCCGGTTATACAAGTATATTTAAGACATGGTGCCATAAATTCCTCCAAATAGACTGGAAGGCCCCTCTGCTTCAGATGCACTCCAGTTTATTTACAACTATGTAAGCGCCAGTTACTGCATTCTGAACATGCCGTGCAGAGGTGGGTACCCATAAAGATCAGAGCACAAACATTAGGAAGTTTTTCTTCACTTAAAAAACCATAGACTCACTGGAATAAATTAGCAAGTAGTGCGGTAGAGAGTGGGACTTTAGGGCTGTTAAGATCTCAACTTGATGTTATTTTGGAGAATCCTAGTGAAGAGAATTGACAAGCTTGTTCAACTGAGTGACCCGTTCTCGTCACAGATGATTCAATGATTTAAAGTTTCAAGCATAGCGATGGTGACATGAGAGAATGTGAAACGTGGTGCTTCAGAGGCATTTCTGCAATAGAGGTACCCCATGTTTCACACAGAAGTAATTGGTGAATTTGTTTAAGTAAATACCCACGACTCGTTTAACTGATGATTCTGAATTGTGAATGTGATTGTGTGCATGGGTGAGACTGGCAAAGCGTTTGAGGATGGGTCCTGCGTTGTGCCCATTTCTCTAGTTTATTGCAGCCCTAAATTGGATTAAGTTGGTTTGACAATGTTAATACCGTATTAATTAAAATATACATGATTTAAGCCAATACACTATGCATAGCTTTTATAAGCGAGAAACAAACAGGTTTACAGTTTTATGACTGAGCTCTACTTCGTTTTTTTAGTTCTGTAACATAAATCCCATCTGCCAAAGACCCAGCTGGCAGATTAGGCCTATCTATTCGCTTTTTCTAATCTTTCCTGGAAGATGATCCCAATTCTTGGCAGCCAGACTGTGGATTTCATTTCCAAGTAATTGAATTCAACTTTGACTACTTCATGATTTACTGTATTGGTTAGCAGTATGTCAAATGATTTGATGATTATTTAAAACCTTTTAATATGTGAAAAAGCATGTTTTGTAACAAGCATTTTTTTGTGAATTAACAGTCTTTTGCCACTTAATGGTGTGATAGACATTTCTGTGATTTTAAGTATATTTTGCATTTGCCATTTTAAGGTTGATGGTTTGCACCAATTGCTGCCATACTTTATTTATTGTATTTTTTACAATTTTTTTGTTTCTGTGATTTGCCAAATAAAACTAAAGTTACAGATGCAAAATTGATATGATTTTCTTTAAAAAAGGGGTTGTTTGTATTTTTTACTGACAGACAAAATCTGTTAAATAATAAGAAAATGTCAAATTCCAGTTCAATACTGTTTTTATACAAGAAGATATCAGTTACTTGGAATAACATGAAAATACTGTAACATGTGATTGTTTTCTCTGTAAAAATGTTTTTTTTTGCAGTGCAGCATGTAGTGTAGATACCCCAAATTTCTGGTAATTTTCAATGGTGTTTTCACAATCTTCTGCAGAGCAGTTGTCAAACCAGGGTGTGTAACGCATCCCGCGAGGACCACCTCCACAGCACACCTGTAGAAACTGGGCAGTGCTCAAGGAGACGTCCGTATCAGATATCGGTAAGCCTTCTAAAAGATAACTGCTTTGTGCTCTTTCCACTTGAGGTCAGTAGTGAGGTTGACCCCAAAGAATTTGAAGCCCTAGACCCTGTCCACAGCATCACCCCCAAGCAGATGGGAGCATATGCTGCCTCCCATTTCCAACAGTCAGTGATCAGCTGCTTTGTTTTGCTGACATTGAAAGTAAGGCTGTTGCCCGGACATCACTCTGCCAGTAGTTTCACTTCCTGGCGATATGCAGTCTCCTCACTGTCCATGACTATAGCGTCATCGGCAAACTTGATAATGGAGTTAGAGCCACATCTTGCTACACAGACGTGTAAACAGGGAGGACGGTTGGGGAGTAAGCACTGATAGCGTGTTGCTGCACCCACCACATGACGTACCACCTGGATTGGGACCTGACTGCAGCAGGTGACACCTCAGCACCACACTGGAGCAATGGGAGTTTTTTTTTTTTACGGTGGCTGGAGTGTCAATCCTGCCACCAACCCCCAAGTTTTCCCTGTAAGATGGAGGACCTGTTTGCAGGGCTGGATGCAGATTAGCGTCATATCCAGGATGAAGCAAGTGCAGGTTAAGGGCCTTGCTCAAGGACCCAACAGAGTAGAGTAAGGGGCTAAACTACGCACACTGCCCTGTGGAGTATCAATGTTAAGAATCAGGGTGAAGGAGCTGGTTTCACAAATCCAACCATGCTAGGATCTGCTATTCTCGAAGTTCTGAACCCAGTTGCAGACGGCAGACCTGAGGCCTCAATCTAACATCTTACGAATGAGTTTGGCAGTCATAATATGGCAGTCTTAAATACAGACCTGTAATCTACAAACAACAGCCTGACATAATAATTTTTGTTTTCCAGGTGGGAGACGGAGGCATGCACTCCATCTCCTCCAGGAGGCGCTCTCTTGGAGCACTTTTAGGCACAGGCTCATTCCACCATGGTATGCTAAGAAGTGCCTTTTGGGGTCTTTCCTGCCCACTGGTATCAGGCAATTCAGTGCTTCCTCTCAAAGTACTTTGATTTTAAAATATATGTACAATATTTATTTATAATTGATTGATTGGTTGACTATATTATTTATTCTGTAAATCTGTTTTTATGTGACTGTTGCTGTATGTATCTGAATTTCCCGTTGGGATTATCAGAGTTTTTATCTAATCTAATCTAGATTGAAGTGAGATGGATATGACGTCCTCTATGGGTCCGTTTTGGCGATATGCAGATTGCAGGTGGTCTAAATTGTCTGGTATGAGGGCTTTATACATTGTCATTCATTACTATTGTCGTTTTGCAAGGGAAGGAGTACACAAAGTAAATGTTGGGCCACCAACCCAGTCATCCCTGTTTATATTCCCTTTTCAAACATAAATAAACAAAACAAGCATTTATTGGCGCAATAAGACAACACAAAGTAAAAACAAAAAAAATTAGCCCTTCTTGGCTTGAACATGTTCTTATATCTCTGATTATATGGAGCTACCACCCTGCAGGTCGCTCTGGTCATCGACTCCTCTGTCTGGTGTTTGTATTTTATGGATCCCCAGCTGGAAGGGGTAAAGTCAGTTTCTTTCAGTGGGCATCTTCTGTGGACTGTGATGGGAGAAGGAGATGGCACAGTTCAGAAAAGTTACGAAAACCTCACACCATGGGATGGCATTAGTACCTCACTAGCTGAAATGCCCAGCATTGCCCAGGAGGCAAATAAAGTTTTTTTTTTTTTTTAATTGTTTGAGAAAAATCTAATTTAAAAAAAAACACAACTTTAAAAATAAATTAACAATCAATAAAGACTCACTAATCTGCTTGTCTTGCGGTCTTGTATGTATGTTATCATCCAGTTGATGCTTGGAACCAGCCAACTCTATTTAATTTGAAAAGCAACTGGCGCACTGTGTTGTTCAAACATAAAGAATGCTGCCAGTCACCTCCAGTTCGCCCTCTGGTGGTCGTTCCGAGTGTCAATTGGATGATAACATACATACAAGACCACAAGATTACCCCCCATCCTACCAAGAAGGGGGTGGGTTAGGGTTGATTTCACCCTACAGTATTTTTAGTTGACATATGAGAAACGTGTACCAAGTTTCATGAAAATCGCTCCAGCCATTCGGACGTGATGTTGGAACATACATACATACACACATTGACTTTTATATATATATATACAGTTAGGTCCATAAATATTTGGACAAAGACAACTTTTTTCTCATTTTGGTTCTGTACATTACCACAATGAATTTTAAATGAAACAACTCAGATGCAGTTGAAGTGTAGACTTTCAGCTTTAATTCAGTGGGGTGAACAAAATGATTGCATAAAAATGTGAGGCAACTAAAGCATTTTTTTAACACAATCCCTTCATTTCAGGGGCTCAAAAGTAACTGGACAAATGACTCAAAGGCTATTTCAAGAGCAGGTGTGGGCAAGTCTGTCGTTATGTCATTATCAATTAAGCAGATAAAAGGCCTGGAGTTGATTTGAGGTGTGGTGCTTGCATGTGGAAGATTTTGCTGTGAACAGACAACATGCGATCAAAGGAGCTCTCCATGCAGGTGAAAGAAGCCATCCTTAAGCTGCAAAAACAGAAAAAAC
This sequence comes from Polypterus bichir lapradei, assembly GCA_026402145.1. Taxonomy (NCBI): domain Eukaryota; kingdom Metazoa; phylum Chordata; class Cladistia; order Polypteriformes; family Polypteridae; genus Polypterus; species Polypterus bichir. Next base: position 36,654,237 of record JANRMT010027041.1, on the reverse strand, counting down.
CCATCCAAGAAATTACAGCAATATTACGAGTGGCAAAATCTACAGTTTGGTACATCCTGAGAAAGAAAGCAAGCACTGGTGAACTCAGCAACGCAAAAAGATCTGGAAGTCCACGGAAGACAACAGTGGTGGATGATCGCAGAATCATTTCCATGGTGAAGAGAAACCCCTTCACAACAGCCAACCAAGTGATCAACACTCTCCAGGGGGTAGGCGTATCGATATCCAAGTCTACCATAAAGAGAAGGCTGCATGAAAGTAAACACAGAGGGTGCACTGCAAGGTGCAAGCCACTCATAAGTCTCAAGAATAGAAAGGCTAGATTGGACTTTGCTAAAGAACATCTAAAAAAACCAGCACAGTTCTGGAAAAACATTCTTTGGACAGATGAAACCAAGATCAACCTCTACCAGAATGATGGTAAGAAAAAAGTATGGAGAAGGTGTGGACCAGCTCATTATCCAAAGCATACTACATCATCTGTAAAACACGGTGGAGGCACTGGGACACTAGTGTTTATTGATGATGTGACACAGGACAGAAGCAGCCGAATGAATTCTGAGGTGTTCAGAGACATACTGTCTGCTCAAATCCAGCTAAATGCAGTCAAATTGATTGGGCGGCGTTTCATGATACAGATGGACAATGACCCAAAACATACAGCCAAAGCAACCCAGGAGTTTATTAAAGCAAAGAAGTGGAAAATTCTTGAATGGCCAAGTCAGTCACCTGATCTTAATCCAATTGAGCATGCATTTCACTTGTTGAAGACTAAACTTTAGACAGAAAGGCCCACAAACAAACAGCAACTGAAAGCCGTTGCAGTAAAGGCCTGACAGAGCATTAAAAAGGAGGAAACCCAGCATCTGGTGATGTCCATGAGTTCAAGACTTCAGGCTGTCATTGCCAGCAAACGGTTTTCAATCAAGTATTAGAAATGAACATTTTATTTCCAGTTATTTAATTTGTCCAGTTACTTTTGAGCCCCTGAAATGAAGGGATTGTCTTAAAAAAATGCTTTAGTTGCCTCACATTTTTATGCAATCATTTTGTTCACCCCACTGAATTAAAGCTGAAAGTCTACACTATAACTGCATCTGAGTTGTTTCATTTAAAATTCATTGTGGTGATGTACAGAACCAAAATTAGAAAAAAGTTGTCTCTGTCCAAATATTTATGGACCTAACTGTGTATAGATAGATGAGCCTGGGAGGTGATGCACATGTGTGACACTATATTCTTTAAATTGAATCTTATATAGCGTTTGCTTATAAATTATTTCAGCTATATTGCTATCCTGTATTGTTTATGCACTCAAATATATTCTCAGTTCATCTTTTTTTCTTTATTATGTACATGAGGGTCTTTAATTTTGTCTTGTTATTGTAAATAGTATCTTTGTTTTCATTGTACTCTGTGAAGGGTGCTGTATAAAATCAGGTTTAATGGTGACACAGTGTTTAGTGCTCCTACTTCACAGCTTCAGATTCCTCAATTCAAATCTTAGCCTGGTCTCCGTCTGTGTGGAGTTTGTGTGTTCTCGTTGTGTTTTTTTCTGGGTACCCCAGCAGTTTTACTCCAAAATCCCATACACGTCATGTTGTCAGTTTGAGTGAATGCGGACCTGTGTGGCCTATGATGAACTGGTGACCTGAAGCCCTGAATTGCACGAGTAGGTTAGAAAATTGATGGGCGGTCAAACACAACATTTGTCACATCCAAACTTATCTATTATCAGAAAATTTTAAGTTATGTGGATGCTCTAATTTTGTCTGGTAAGAATGAGTTGAGAGTGTGTCCTGTGATGGACTGGCACTTCCGCCTTGCACCAGAAGATGCTGGCATAGGCTCCATCTCTCTGCACCTCTTACAGTAATAACAATAAGCAGGTCAGGATATGGATGGATGTTCTATAGATTTACTGTATTGTGAGATTTTTCAGACCCTGATGACCTCCCAGCTGCACTGTCCTGCAAAACTCTGTTAACAAAGGCAGGGATTGCTTGTCCATCCCTGAAGCAACCGCATGGTTGCAGCTTCACCACGTAACGTGCCTCTCAGCCGATGATTGATGTGAGGAACAGTGTAACCCGGCCACTGACTTGGACCCATCACTGTTTGTTTGCTGTGTCTATGTGAATTAAAGTGGTAGCTCCTGTTTGAATAAAGACCCTGACTGTTCCTGTTGTAATTAGAATAAAGTTGGTTTTCTTGAACCGTTTGGACTCAGCATCTTCTCTTTGGTGCAAGACAGTGACTCACATGTCACAGTATGTGTTGGATTATGAATATTTCTCTTCACTAAAGAAAGTAAATTTGAACTATTTTTAGACAACTCTACACATTTTAGATGGCTAATGAATATTTTATTTTTAATCCACCTTACAGGGAATCTGCAAAGCCAGCCACGGAGTGCCATAGTGGCTGCAGAATTTTTGTTCCAAACCAACTTTGTATTTAAAACCAATCCTTGAAAATTAACAGGTCTTATTTAAATGTATGGCACATTAGGGTTTTAATTCTGCCATGTCAGGTCATTCTTACTGTATATCGTGGATGTTTTTACTTCCAAGGATCGCATTGAAATTATTTGTAGCCTGAAGAGGATCACTACTTTCAGTTCTTCACGTTTTTCTCTTCATTTTCCTTCCAAATATTCTTATAAACTAGATAGTTCATGATGAATACATGCAGGTGTAAATGGAAACAGGTTATCATATCACATTTGATGTTTGTTCCAGGGATTTTAGTCCTAGCCTTCATTTATGTAATGTTAGCAAGTCAGAAGCTGTTTATGGCACACTCACATAATGTGACATGCCTAGCAAATCTCGGTCCAACTAGTCTGCAAGTCGCTCCGATAAAATCATACAGGTATGACTTTTGTCATGGGGTGGTTTCTGTGTGGCATTACAGCCGACAACTAAGGAACGCTCATCTGGAAGTACAATGTATGTAATGCAGCTATGAGGAATAAGGAAACCATATGTTTTGGTCCTCATCAACATAAGGAAAGCTCATCTGTCTGATGTCTCAAGTTTTACATACCACAACCAAATGTAAAAAAGATACAGTAAATAAAGGGCTCAGATTGCGGCTGACCTCGCCATACCTGTTAACCCTTTGTACAGCACTGGCTCAATCAGGCAGCACGTTATTGGTGGTCACAATAAGAATCAAGGACATCTGTACTGGATATTCATCACATAGTCAGTAAATGTGACATAGCCAGCAATTTTCAGCCATGTAAATTGACCTGCTCCAGTGCAAATACAGTAAGCAAGTCTGACATAACCCACAACTACAAGTTGCATCATTTGTCTTTAGGTTTTGATGAAGAACTGCTAGTTCCTTCGTTATTTGCATCTTTTGCTAATTAGGAAAAATTAAAAACACAATGAATGTACCTGTTTAAGACTAAAATAAGCCATTAAGAGTGAACACTCTTAAGTGAGGCAATTAAAATGAAGCATAAAAATGTTGCTTGAACATTAAGTGCTTCAAATGCAGTAACTGCAGTAACTGACTTTCATTAGGGAATTGGGTTTAAATGAAAACCTGCAGCCATTATGGCCATCCAGGACCAATTTGACAACGCCAGCCCCATACAATGCTCAGTTGTTGCCAGCCATTCATTCCACTTTCCCTGACCTCATTTCACTGTGTTTTCAGCCAGGTTTCTCTTTTATTTCACAGTATGCCAGTTACTTGTTAAGACTTTAGACTGCTCCACTGACAGACTGAGGAGGTCGCTCCTCCACCACACTATGCAACTCTTCAATTCCACCCGGGGGAGTAAATGCTAACATTACTCAAAGTTATTGTCTGTCTTTACATGCATTTTTATTACTATTTAATTTAATATTGTTTTTTGTATCAGTATACTGCTGCTGGATTATGTGAATTTCCCCTTGGGATTAATAAAGTATCTATCTATCTATCTATCTATCTATCTAGACACAATACAAGTTACAAAATGCAAAACTGCCTTTCCACCTTGCTGGTTGTGAGATTATATCCACAAGGTGTTGTGAAATCACTGGTTGTTTATTAGAAGGAGAAAATGTCTTTCCTTACACAGAGTCTGTAATGTCAGTAAATCCCATGGGCACTGCTGCCTGCTGTGTTGCTGTGGTTAATAAACAATTCATTTTATTTTTATATTGGTAGTTGCCAGTGATGTTTTAAATGATGTCTGCCTTCCTAAACTAAAGCACTCGTTCTGCAGCTAAATAGTTTCACTTGCGTCAATTTCAGGACACACTTTTGATGTTTATTAAAGGAATATGCCTCCTAAAACATTTCTATATTGTTCTTAGTCTATCTACTTTACAGTGGTGGCTGAGAAAAAATTTAGATCTTCAGTCCCTACCTTTCAATGATCCAAGAAGAAATCGATATATCAGACAAGGAGTGGAAGGTAGCAATGCAGAGACTTCACTCGAGCTCCATATGTGCAAAGCATACAATTATTCAACTCAAAATTATATATCGAGCACATCTGTCTCGCTTAAAACTGTCCAAAATGTTTCCAGGGCAAGATCCAACCTGCGAATGCTGCAATCAAGTCCCAGCCTCATAGGGTCACATGTTTTGGCCTGCACCAAATTAACATCATTTTGGACCAAAATTTTTAAGTGCCTTTCAGACAGCCTTGGTGTCACAATCCCTCCTAATCCACTAACAAACAAACTGTGATTGCCTTCACTACACTTTTGGCACGCAGACTGATTTTGCTAAATTGGAAGAATCCTAACTCTCCTCTTTTAAGTCAGTGGGTAACTGATGTTTTATACTATTTGAAATTGGAAAAAATCAAATTCTCAGTTAGAGGATCTGTACAGAATTTTTTCAAAACCTGGCAGGATCTAATCAATAATATTTTAGAATAAGCTCTTAAAGCACCGAGGAAGCAATTCTCTCATTTCTTTTTCTTCTCCATTCATTTCTATTGGTCTATTAAACTCATCAATTTAGGTATGTTTACAAGCCTTAACTTTCACCCTGTTGGCCATGCTCTCTCTCTCAGTGGTGGGGATCGACTTATTTTTCAATCTCAATCCTATTTTTTGTAAAAATTGATCAATTTGTATGGAATGATTACAATAAAATTATTAAATAAAAAAATGTAGATCTTATTTTTAGAAGAGCATGGGGGGTTTATGAGACTGCTGGGAAAGGGGTGTGTGGCATTCCTGACATCTTTGCAAAAGGATGAAGTTCTACGTCTTTAGAGTCCTGGTGCTTCCTGTTTGATTGTGAGAATAGGATGCTATCCAGTGACCTGAGACGAAGACTGGACTCCTTTGGTCTCTTTGGAGAGTCTTTGGGTACCACTGGTTTGACTTTGTATTGCTCACGTAGTCCCGAATGAAGCACATGACCTGCATTGTGAGAGAACGTCATTTATGGCACTACAGCCATGTGGCGCCATTCCCTGAGGGTGATCCGGCCCGCAGGATGCTCATTGCTGAGCAGCTGGACCAGGCCAAGGGTACACCCACTTGTGTAACACCTGGCTGCAGCAGATAGATGGTCATTTCAGGAGGGTGGGACTGGACTGTGTGTTTGCCTGGGATGTTGCCAACCAGGATCTCGAGTTGTCTCATCGTGTGGTGGGTACGGCCCAGCCTAACCTGACCTAACCTATGTTTCTTGGAGAACATACATGAATGAGATTCTCATAAATAGCTGACCAACAATGGCAGTGGCAAACACTGTAAAAAACAGCAAGTAAAAAAGAAAAAAAACAAAACCCCACATTACTCGTGTCCCATAGTCCACACGTCTTTTATACAGTCTTTATCTCAAAACATGAAAAACGAATGCACTTTTGCCAAAATGTTTTTAAATAGTTACGTTTTAAGTTATCAGGTGTTGTGTACGCAGGAGACTCAAAAGACACATGGGAGGGACTTTTTGAATTGAAGACCAGACTCTCAATCAACAAATGATGAGGAGAGGTGGGTCTTCATGTCAAAGAATCCCTCCCATCAGTCATTTTTGAGTTTTCTGTGTACACAACCCCTGATAATTTAGGAAGTAACAGTAACAGTCTAGGTCCCAGCTAGAGTATATCTGCACCAGGGATCTTCTTGAAGTCCTTACCTTTGATCTGGTTATGGATGTCCTGAATCAAGGGATACAAAAGTAACGTTGATACAACATGGCATTGTGTTTAACACCAGAAAAGAGGAAGTAAAGAGAAAATTGGACAAATGGAGAACACAGAGGACTTGAAGATAGCCCACATAAAAGTGAAGCAAAATGAAGAAGAATTAGCAGAAAAAGCATTTGTTTTGCATATTTTAAGCTAGTTACTATATAAAAAAACACGTGGATTATGCAACACAAGTAAAATACATTTTTTTTCTTTTTTAGATTGACATTTTTCACAGGTTGCCACTGTCCCGTAGTGGTCACCTATGGATCCCAATTATGAGAAACTCTCTTATGTACTTCCTCCAAGAGAACATTAAGTTATTTTTTTTTTCAGCCACCACTACAAAGTACATATAAGTACAAGTAACATTTAAAAAAATATTGAATTTTTATTTGGAGTATTCCTTAAAATATTATTTTGGATAGCATATTTTTATATACAATACTATTTTTTTAAATGCTGCACCTTGTGCAATGTATTTTAAAGGCTCTGTTACATTGCCATATAGAGATATGTGTGGCTAGTTAATTTGGTAATGTGAGCTAATCCAAGAAATAAAAAAATCCTCCTTTGCATCCCCTGTTGCTGTCTGGGTTCTTGAGCTCAGATACTGTAATAGTATCAGTCTCTTTTTAAATGTTATGTTGCCCAGCACATAAGAGGTTTGGCCAGTGTCCTGCTCAGGGATAAATCTGCTCCAAGTCTCTGTTGTTGTTGTTTTTTTGTAGACTACAGGAAGGCTTTCGTCCCAAGTTTCCTTGGTTTTTCAACTATTTTTGCCATCTGGCTTAATAGATATTTTTCAGGTCAAGAAACAGAGAAGTGTTTTCATAGCTTGATGCTGCTATTACCAATATTTGACTGTAAGGATGTGGTAAGAGATGACTGGTTTAACAGAAGCCATGAGGACTAATCATTACTACACCAAATGCTTTAAATATATGGAAAAGGGTGACAAGGAAATAAATAGCAAATCACTTGAAAACAATCATTAATACCAATATCCAAGCTTTCATATGCCCATATGCTCAAAAGAAATAGCATGAATTGAGAACATTAACAAAGAGACTAACCTCAAACTAACCTCAAAATACCTAGAAGTCTCCAAACCAATACTTTACTATAAGGGAAAAAAGTAAACATAGATATACTGTGTAATGTGGGTGTACTACTGTGTTTTAAGCAAATGCTATAAACGGGAATCCTTTCAAAAGTAATACCATGAGTAGTTTTTATTAATCAATAAACTTTCTAGAAAGTGCAGGAAACAGAAAAAAACTATAAATAAAATTAATATTTGGTGTGTCCACTGTTTGCCTTCTTCTGGATCCAATGTCATGCAGTTTCTGAAGGTACTCGGAGATATGCAGGTGGATGAGCCTGTTGTGTCCTGGGTCCTCATGTATAACACTGAACATAGATATCTATCTATCTATCTATTTATCTCTCTGTCTGTCTGTCTGTATTGTTTTCTTCTCAATTAATCTAGCAATATCTTGCAGGATATAGCTTTTGTGGAAGAGTACAGTTTGTCACTGTAGAGACTGTCTGATTTGTCATAGCAAAAAAAAAGGAATTCTTCAAAAGTTATTCACTTTACATTTTTTTTATAGTCCATCAAACATTGTTTTAATCTCTGCATCAAAAAGCTTTTTTAGGTTTTAGGAATCATCAAATACATACAGATACTGCAATACAGCAACAGAGCGGTGCAGAAGATGTAATGAATCCACATTTGGGTTTTATGGGAGTCATTGTGTCTCATTTTAAGAAACTTTTGAATTATTGCACCATTGCCAGTTTCTGTTCCACACATACATCTGATAGTTATTTTATAAAATGGAGTTTTCCACCAAATTCTGCAAAAGGCAGGCCAGGGACCTCATGCATAACGCTATGCATAGAGTTCACATTTAAACATGGCATAAGGACAAAAGCAGAAATATACATAAATCCAGATGCATAAATCTGTGCATACGCCAACTTCCACATTCTTCCGCTCCATAAATCCCGGTCAGCGTGAAAAGTAACACACGTGCACGTGGCTGCTGCCACTCCCCAACTCCTCCCAGAATTATACCTCTTTGAATATACAAATCAATATAAATAGCCCTTAAGAATAGCGTTCTGTGAAAAGGCAATGGCAAAAGCACAGGGGAAAATAGAAGAATTTCAGCAAATACCAAGTGGAGGCAAGGAAAAACGTGCTATTTGTTGGTTTAAACAGTGGTATAAACAACAAAAGGAAGTTGATTGAGTGACATAGAGTGTCGGAGAAACTCGAAAGGTCAAGTTCACAAAGTCGCACAGTGCCCAAAATAAAAAAGAAGCTGTCAGATATCAAAGTTGCCATTAAAAGGTGAGTCGTAGCCCACCATCTGAGTGTCATATGAAAGCTTATTAGGGTACAGAGAAAAAAAAATAGGCACACAGTGGGGAAAAAAGCTTGAAATGTCAACTTTAATATCGAAATTTCCACTTTAATCACGTAGTTTATTTTGTCATTAAAGTAGAACATCATAAACTTCAACTTAAAATCATTTCATTTACTAGTTTCTCAAATCCCATCGTAACTAAAGTAGCACGTTAAATGCTTTATATTGTATGTGTTCTTCTATGTACTCTTATGTGTGTGAATCACTATGTGCTTCTTAAACGAGCTTTCTCTTCCTCCGACAGGACACAGAATTCATTACATTCGTGATATTACAGCTCTCTGAATAATTTAAATGCTGAGATGTTATACTTGATATCATTTTCATGATGCTAGGAGTTAAAGCATATTATTAAACATGGGAACACAGTGGCGCAGTGATAGTGGTGAGCCGGCGTCCTGTCCAGAGATTGTTCCTGCTTGCTGCGCCATGCGCGACCTTCGATGCAATAATTTATTGCAGCAGTACTGTCTCTTTCAAACATACTAACCCCCAATTCCTGTCCTTCATTTTCTTTCTCCAAATACCCAATCACCACACAATCAGCTCTGTAATAGACATTAAGCCATCTCTAACTTTAGAACGCTGATTAATCAAAACTTTTAAGAAACATTCAAATATCTTCGTAGTACATGTTTAATTATTCTATCCATCTATCCTTCCAGTGTCGCACCAGCCCCAGCAAGAATAGAGCGCAAGGCAGGAACAATCCCTGAACGGGGCACCAGCTCCTTGCTAGCACTGCAACACCGTGTCCTCACATGTTTAATTATCAACAATATAGATTATTTAAATGATGTTAACATTTTATCTGTATAATAAACGTATTTTGCTGCATTTCATCTTAAAATGATATCGTCATCATGAATATGCACTAAAGTGGCTCAGGTTGACCAATATTATAACTTGTATCGCAAGTTTACAGTGAGGTAACTGTACTTATAAGTACAAACAGTTCTACAAGGAGCACTTGATGGAATGATTAAGTGCGTTTATAGTTCTTGGGATGAAACTGTTTCTGAACCGTGAGGTTCATACAGGAAAGGCTCTGAAGCGTTTGACATATGGGGAAAGTTTAAATAGACAGCATGGCTGAGGCAGCGTGTGCTTGATGCTGTATACCAATAATTCTCTTTCCGATCAGCTGCTGTACAGCTGTGATTCACACTCAGATACACCGATATAAATACTCCGGGTGGTGCAGTGAGAGTAATATGGAAAAAGATGATCGGCTGTGGCAACCCCTAACAGGAGCAGCTGAAAGAAGAAGAAGAAGAAGAAGGTGCAGTGAGAGTAACAACACTAAAGCAGCTATGGTATTTGGAATAGTTTGGTCATTCCGTGGACCATTATATTGTTACAGGTTAATAACAATCAGATGCCTTAAACTAATAAACAATATGCGGTTAATTTCAGTGTATATGATAAAGCCGCGTCAGGGATGTGGATCTAAAAAAGAAAGGGAAACCACACTGGAACAAAAGCACTGCTTTGACGCTGGGTGCCACCAGTTTGCAAAACTGAGCAGACAACTTGCGTACGCAAGGGATTGAGCCTGCGTGAAAATGTGCGTGGCTTTACGCCAAGCTTAGTTTTTGTACATCGCGATGTGAGTGTGGAAACGGGCATACGCAACATTTTTGTGTGTACACACCATTTATACATGAGGCCCCAGGATCTTTACAACCCTGCCCAGGGGAGACACAACTCATCCTAGCAAGGCATCAAATGCTACCTGATGAGGAGCTGCCAAAGCAACCCTAAATGTTCAAAAAGCCCTATAAGGCAAGGGATGACTGCAAACCTTATTCCTGAAATAAAAAAAGAAAAAAAAAATTATAAACTGAAGTTTTAATAGTAAAATACAATTAAACGTTTAAGAGAGCAAACATTGCCAAATGTATTCGTTTAGAAAGGAAATCCACAGCAAACAAGCCCCCAGATGATACCCAAAATCAGAAGAAAAAGAAAATCACAGCCCAGCACAGACTGTAGTACAGAATGCCTAGGAGGGGGTGGACGGCTGTGTTCTGTCAGACAACTTGTCAGAATATTGGATCAGATCAGGATTTGTACTCATAGCTGTCCTTCTATTCCATTGCGTTGATTACACATGGGTGCAAACCACAGAGGCCACGCCCCTAGCAATGCTGCAAGCAGACACAACACTGTTGGTCTTTGAGGATCCAAAATCATAGTAATTTATTACAGGCTAGGTTTCTAGGACTGTGACTGTGTCTTACTTTGTCTTTGACTTCCTCTCTTACCATTTTCATTTCTGCTGTCAACTGGCCATAGTTTAACAATAATTAGTCAAAACATATTGTTGACTTCCATTATATGTACTAATTCTGTATTTAATAATTAGCACATAAATCAATACTTGTATTTTGCCTGAGAATTTGTCACAGAACTCTGTGCCTGCACGCAATGAAGACTGCTGTACAAAGTTAAATTGTATAGTCATCATTTCATCAACTTCTTCAGAGAAACCTTGCACTCAGCATTGGCATGATAAGGTCTAGCTCCAATTGTGATTAAATGAGTTTGAAAATGTTATATTATGTTAAGTTCATATTAGACTGAGGAAAGCATACTTAGAGGGAGACTAAACCCCCTCAAGAAATGCCTACAATCATAGTCCATATTCAAACAGGCAATGTCCCTTAGACAACTGAAATCATTATGTGCCTAGTATTCAGACCCCTTCACTTTTTACACAATTTTTTCTAGTCTCTTGCTAAAATCATTTAATTTTTCCCTTATCAAACAACACTCAATAAGCAAGAAGTTTGCAATGTAATCCCAGCAATCACCAACACAAACGGAGACAAAATCATTGACCATAAAAATATAATGCACATATTTAGAGACTACTATAAATCCTTATATTCTACTGAGTTTAAAGATGACAAGACACAATCTATTGCATTTCTGGATGCATTAGAGATACCACAAATAGATACTCTTAGTCCAGAGGAATTGGATAAACCGCTGGCACTATCAGAATTATTAGAAGCTATAAAGTCACTTCAGAGTGGGAAAGCAGCAGGCCCCGATGGCTACCCTGCTAAATTTTATAAGAAGTTCTCCACTCAGCTAGCTCTCATCCTATTCGCAACATTCACGGAAGCTAGAGACAATAAAATTCTACCTAAAAACGTTTCACCAAGCATTAATCACTATCTTTCCTAAACAAAATAAGGACGTATTACAATGTGCATTATACAGACCAATTTCACTTCTGAATAATGATATTAAGATATTCTCCAAAGTCCTAGCTAGAAGGATGGAGAAAGTGCTGCCTTTGGTAATATCACAAGATCAAACTGGAATTATTAAAGGCCGACATTTAGCGTCCAGTCTTCGACTCCTGTTTACTGTAACATATTCACCCACAAAGTCAAACATCCCAGAGATTCTATTATCCTTGTACCTTTTCACTACATTGGAGAAATTTGGGTTTGGCCCGAACATTTGTGCATGGATCAAACTGCTATATACCAATCCAGAAGCTTCAGTTTGTATTATCAACATTAATTCAGACTACTTTAAACTAGAAAGTGGTACCAGACAATGATGCCTCTTGTTACCACTACGTTTTGCAATCGCCATTGAGCCACTGGCAGTTCACTGTCGAAATGCTTATGAGATAAAGGGGCTTATCAGAGAAGGACTTGAACAGAAAATTTCTCTATATGCAGATTATATGGTACTGTATATATCAGACCCACAAAACACTGTGCCTGCGGTCTTAACAGCACTAATAGAATGTCAAAAGATTTCTGGTGTCTGAATTAATTTGAGTAAAAGTGTGCTTTTTCCAGTGAATTCTCAAGAACACAGTATTAGATTGGATACCTTCCCTTTCATCATTGCAGATCAGTTTAAATATCTAGGGGTAAACATCACAAGTAAACATAAAGCTCTTTATCAAAAAAATGTTGCTGTCTGTATGGAAAAAATTAAAGAAGACTTGCATAGATGGTCAACCCAACATCTCACTTTAGGTGGAAGAATTAACATTATTAAGATGAATATATTCCCTAAGCTTCTCTTTTTATTTCAAAACATCCTAATATACATCAATTAATCATCAACCATAACCACATTTATTTGGAATTCAAAACATCCACGTATCCAAAAAGTGACCCTACAAAGGCCAAAGGCATGGCTCTACCTAACTTTCAGTTTTATTACTGGGCAGCAAACATATAAACTATAAAAACCTGGACATGGACACAAATAAATGAACATATACAGGCTTGGTCTGCAATAGAAATAAATTCCCGCATTACTTCTTTATAGTCCTTGCTTTGTGCCCCAATAAATGCAAGTTATTGTCAATGTACTAACAACCCAATTGTGCTTCACTCATTCAGAATATGGAACCAATGTGGGAAGCATTTTACAATAGAGAATCTTTTATCGGTGGCACTTCTGCACGAGAACCACCTTTTTCAACCCTTGCAAACATATGCAGTTTTTAATGTCTGGAAAACATTTGGGATTTAATTACTTAGAGATCTTTATATATACAACATCTTTGCATCCTACGAACAATTACATTCTAAATTTAACTTTCCAGCAACACATTTCTTTCACTACCTTCAAATCAGAAACTTTGTTAAACAGAACCTGCCCAATTTTCCTCACCTCCCACCTCCTTCTATGCTGGAAAAAGTATTGCTCAGTTTCAAGGACTCAAGACAGCACTTGTGCAATATATAAAACCATTTTACAGTCCCTCCCTTTCAAAGATCCAAGAGGACAGTGGGAAAAGGATCTCTCACTCAATATCTCAGAAAAGGAGTGGAAAGAATTCACTCGAGCTCCATATGTGCAAAGCATACAATTATTCAACTCAAAAATCATATATTGAGCATATTTGTCTCATTTAAAGTAGTCCAAAATGTTTCCAGGGCAAGATCCAACCTGCGAATGCTGCAATCAAGTCCCAGCCTCACTGGGTCACATGTTTTGGGCCAGCACCAAATTAACATCACTCTGGACCAAAATGTTTAAATGCCTTTCAGACAGCCTTGGTGTCACAATCCCTCCTAACCCATTAACAGCTGTGTTTGGTGTTCTTCCAGATGGGCTTAATGTGGAGAAGGACAAATAAACTGTGATTGCCTTCACTACACTATTGGCACAGAGACTTATCCTTCTAAACTGGAAGAATCCTAACTCACCTCTTTTAAGTCAGTGGGTAACTGATGTGATATACTATTTGAAATTGGAAAAAATCAAAGTCTCATTTAGAGGATTTGTGCAAAAATTTTTCAAAACCTGGCAGGATCTAATCAATAACATTTTAGAATAAGGAAGCAGATTCTCTCCCCATTTCTTTTTTTTTTTCCATTTATCTATATTAACTTATTAATTTATCTGTTTGTTTATTTTTATTTGGTTTAAGTTTTATTCTGCTGCCCATGCCCTCTTTCTCAGGGGTGGAGTTGATTTGTTTTCAATCCTATTCTTGTAAAATTGAACTATTTGTATGGAATGTGTGATTTCAATAAAACCAATAAAAAAAACAAAAAAAAAACAAACAAACAAACAACACTCAATAGTCCGGAATGACATAGTGAAAACAGAAATTTTAGGAATTTTTTGCAAATTTATTAAAAATGAAAAATATCACAAAAGTATTCAGACCTGTTACTTACTCTTGGGTCTCGCATGACAAGCTTCACACACCTGGATTTGAGGATTTTCTGCCACTCTTTCTGCAGTTCCAATCAGGCTCTGTCAGATTAGATGGAGACCATCGGTGTATAGCTATTTTTGGGTTTTTCCAGAGATGTCCGATTGGGTTAAAGTTTGGGCTCATGCTGGGCCAGTCAAGAACATTTATTGAGCTGACCCTATGCCACACCTGTGTTGTCTTTGTCTTGTGCTTAGCGTCATTATCCTGTTTGAAGGTGAACCTTCAACACTGTCTGAGGTCTAGAGTGCTCTGAAGCAGGTTTCACTAAGGATACCTCGGTAATTGTTCAACCTTCTCTGAACCCTGTTGAGTCTCCTAATTCACTGAAAACAAACGTACATCATGATACTGCCACCACTGTGCTTCACCATCAGAATGATAAAGTGCAGGCGATGAGCAGTGACCGATTTCCTTCAAATTTGACATTTAGAATTGATGTCAAAAGTCAAATTCCTGGTTTCATCAGACCACAAAATATTGTTTCTTAAAGTCTGAGAGTCATTTAAATGTCTTTTTTCAAACTTAATGTAGGTTTTTATGTTTTGTCTGGTGATTAGTGGAGAGTTGCAGTGGTGGATGTCCTACTGGAAGTTTCTCCCATCTCGACCCAGGTTCTCTGGAGATCACACAAAGTGACCATTGGGTTCTTGGTCACCCCTCTTACCAAGGCCCTTTTCCCTCAATTGCTTGGTTTCGGTGGGGCTAACACCTCTAATTTAGTTGTTCCAAACATATTTGTATGGGAACCTTTAGTGCTGTATACATTTTTATAGCCATCCCCAGACCTGTGCCTTGACACAATCCTGTCTCTAAGCTCTGCAGGTAACTTCTTGTTTTTTGCTCTGATACACATTGTCAGCCTTCTATAGACATGTGTGTGCCTTTCCTAATCACGTCCATTCAATTGTATTGACAACAGGTGGACATCAAACAACCTGCAGAAACATCTCAATAAAATGGGATGCCTCTGAGCCAAATTTCTAAATGCTTGTATCAATGTGATATTTCAGTTTTTATTTTCAATAAATCTGCAAAAATTCCTAAAATCCTGTTTTCACTTTGTCATTCTGAGGTATTGAATGTGGCTTGATGAAAAAATGAATTTAAACGATTTTAACATAACACTGCAACATAGCAAAAGGAGTAGAAAGTGAAGGGTACTGAATACTTTCTGGAAGTGCTGTATGCCAAACAAATGAAAAAAATGAACTCTCCAATTTTAGAAGGAGGCTTATTGTCTTGAACGCCTCATGTTTGCCTTCATTGGTCCGAGGGCATTTCAGAAAAGCAGCTTGTCCGCTCTACCACAGGGCGTGGCACTGTGTCACATAAACTGTGAATTTCCCAGGCTCACTCTTCATGAAGTCTATATACACTTTCACATCTGATGACAAGCAGGATGCATTAAGTTCTTATTAACTTTGCCAACTTCAAAAGGCCTGCAACTGAATACACCTTCCCTGGTATGTCTCTTCAGTGGATTTCACACCATTTTGAGAAAAATGGAAGGTGCCAAAGAGTCCTGTACTGTTCCTTTGGGTTTCTGCAGTCACCCCAAATGCCTCAGCACTGTTTAAAATGAGATGTTCCAGCATCAGGTTCCACTCAGGTCATGTGCTCGCTGGTTAAATATTTCAGCTGTTGCTATCACTGGAGAGGCAGACAGCGGCTGGAAGCTCATAAGGTACCTTGTCTGTTCACAGAATTAGTTCAGTCTGATGTTAGGAACAAGAAAACAATCCAGGGCAACAACGTTGGTACATATTTACCACACACCGCAGTCTGGAGCCATTTTTTATTGAACTTCACCAGTTTGGAGATTTGCAATGCAGAGGAACACTTTGGTCTTGCTTTCAGATTGAGGTATTTATATTATTATTCACTTACTCATCCTGAATGTAATATAATGTATTCATTTACCGAAATTCAACAATTATACCTCATTGAACTGTCTAACTATTAAATATACAGCTGCATTTAAATTTAAATAGTTGTGTTTGTGTGTTGCTCTTGTGATTAGAGTAATTAGCATTATTAGATAAAAGGGATACTTGCATGTACAAGACAGGATGGCACCTTTGTACAGATCCGACTTTAAATCCTAGCCTAGTCATGGCCTCTGTGTGTGCTGTGCATGTTCTCCCTGTGCTCGTGTGGGGTTTTTTTTTTTCCCCATGTGCTCTGGTTTCCTTCTCACATGTTTGCTAAGCTAATCGGTGGCTCTGAATTGACCCCACATGGGTCTGTGAGCGAGTTTACCCTGGACTTGTTGGTTTCGGTGTCTCTGGAGATCCCAATTAAGCAGGTTTAAAATAAATAAACATGCATTCTCTTGTTATATATACACTAAAACTGCAGAACCTTCTAATGTGATAGCAAATAAATAGATGTTTAAGTCTGTATTTGTATGAGACCTCTGGTACTGGTGTAATGACTGGGTACAGTGGCCTTTTAGTGGCTTGTGGAGCCCACAACATTTTAAACTGGGCTTCCAAAGCAGCAAAAAATCAATGTATCATTCAGACTCCGACATTATTTCAGTTATCTTGTCTTAAAAGGTTGTTGGAACTACCCTTGAAATTCTGTGACCCAGTTGGTTTCTACAGCAGTTGTATTGACCTCCTGCATATCTGTCTGGTATAAGGGGTATGCAGGGTGCCCCAGACTGGATTTTCCTGCAGATAGTGGTGACAGCAGCCTAGAATATCACTGACACTTGTCTCCCATCCCATACAGGAACTCTACAGCAAACACTGCAAATATAGGCCTACCAACAGCATCAGAGACTCCACTTAACCCCACATTGGGCTGTTTGCTCTTCTACCCTCCGGCACCGAAGTATAAATTGCAGAACTGCCAGATTTCATAAATGTTTTGTCCCACAAGCCATTAGACTCGTAAATAATAACCTGTCTGTTAATTAAGTGCATTATATAACTTTCCTGTGCAATATGAACTTCTGTTATTGTTTAAGTTAAACGTATGTGGTGGATAATGCTGTATTGTAGAGTGTTTGTATGTAAATATGTTGGAGATTCTCTGTTGTTTATCCTTGTCTATTCTCATTATTATTCTTGTTTATTTTTGTTTGATGTTTTTGCACCTAACTAGTCGGGTGACAAAATTGCATTCTGCTGTGTGTGGTTTCTAATGACAAGTTAACTTGAACCTTGAAATGTACATTTTGTACTTTCTCACTTTGTCTGGGAGCTTTTTATGCCTGGCATGTTTTTCACATTCCAAGATGTGCCCAATAGGTACATTGGCAAATCCAAGCTGGCTACCTGTGACTGTGTGTGTGTGTGATTGAGTGAGTTGCTTCCTCCCTTGCACCCGATGTTGCCTGGACAGGCTTTAGCTACCCAGCCCTTAAACTGGATTAAGTGGACTTGATAATATTGTGTTAAGTTATGAGTATCCCCGATGTGCCAATTTTATTAAAAGAAGCATATTTTGGCAGAAATTCCTCAAATGAGTTTTTCAGCTTTTTCACACTTTGATCAGTGGCGTAGCTCAAGTTCGTGCCGCTCGCTCAGGGCAGGGTGGTGCTTTAATATGCCACCCTCCAACATATCTGAATATGTTAACCTATTTAAATAGAAAATTAAAATGATGTATAGAGAAAAATGAAGATACATTTTGCATAGATTTATTCATATATGGAGAAACAGCAATAATTTTCACATATAATTATTTATAAGCATCAACCAGACAAGAATATCGTATAGACGCACTGATAAGTTCTAATTATTAGTTTAATCCAATTACACTGAAAAAACCAGAACCAGTGGAGTGTACAAGTGATAGGTGGGGATGTTTTCTGCGCAGAGCAAAAATGCATTTGGATTGATAACGAAACTATAAATTGTAAATTAGTTCTTTATCTTCCTAGAAATTATTATCAGTGTAATGTTTATGTTTATTTTTGTTATTGCCTCATGAATTTCAACTGCTGTGTTTGATGTCATCACAGAAGGACAGTCTAAAAATTATTTTTGAAGCATTTGTGGATAAAAATCAGAGAAGTTTACTTTTTTCATTCATGAGTGATATTTTTCTGAACCCTGCTGCTTACACACGAATTGTACTGAGCCTTTTGAGCAATAATGCCGCCCCCAAAAATGTGCCGCCCGGGGCAGACCGCCCGCCCCTAGCTACGCCACTGACTTTGATTCCTTAGTTTCTGTTACTTTTATAAAATGGCACATTTCAGTGGTGTGTGTGTATGTGAATGGATTATTCTTAAATCTAAAGAAGACTTAATCTTTTTGTTTTTAAGTCACTTTGACGGTATGTTTGGAAAATGAATTGCACCCCAAGCCAGAGCCTCTTGTAGATGACAGAAGGTTTGTCTTCATCCTCAGAGTTGCTTTGTTTTACTGTGTGTTTTAACTAATCTGTACCTTTCACTGTGTAATTTGCAGTTTGTAAGTTTATACTTGTATTTGGCCGGTGAGCTTTTCACAGCCTTCTGAGCCTATACACAGTGAAGACCACTATAAACATAAATTGAATTAAACTAAATTGACTGTTGCCACTTTCCAAATATTCACAAGTTTTCCAGATCAAGATACAGAGGAGCAATCATAGTGCATTTGTAATGAGCTAGCAAATGAAAGCACAGTACACACGTGACACTGCTTAACTGCCACCAACCCACATCCACGCTACTGCACCACCTGTTGGAGAAAATGCCATAATCAGTCTCCGAACACACCTAACTACAGTCCCACGGGAAGACAGAAAACTTTGGAGGAATGCCCATTCAATAATTCACTGTTGTGTGAATGTAAGTTGAGGTGACAATACTTTAAAACATTAGACTGTTTAAAAAACTGTTTAAAAAAATTGTAATGAGAACAGGCCATTCAACCCATCCACCCTATTGAACTAGATTGTCCAAAATAAGTAAGTTTAGATATGAAGGTCCCTAAAGTTCTCTTCTCCACCACACTACTTCATAATTTATTCCATGTGCCTATGGTTCTTTAAATAGCGAAAAACTTTTAACACTTGTGTGAAATCTTATCTTAACAAGATTCCAACTGTGTCCCCACACAGAATTTATTTTAAAGGAACAACTCTGGTCTATTGTACAAATCTGTTTAATGATTTTAAACACTTCATGTCCTCTCTTGATCTCTGTTCAGCTCCTTTAATCTCTCCTTATAGCTCATGACTCTTACCCCATAGTCAGCCTAGTTGTTCTCCTTGTGACTGTGGGGCCGCTCCTTGCTCCCTGTTTGTTTTATGGGAGCCTCTTGAACCCGACACCATCAATAATGTAACCAGATGAGCTGAGCAGATGAGGACAAAACACACCAAGCAAGGGGATGGTGAAAAGTGCAAGTGCTTTTATTATAAAAATAAAAAAAAAAGTGTCCAAAAAGTGCAGTGCTCAAAAAAGTTCAGTAAATAAATAAATAAAAAGTGAACGGTGAAGGTTAAAATCAATAAATAGAAAAAAAATCAGTTAAACATACAAGGTTAAAATTCAGACAGGAGTCCTGTTTAAAATGCTCAGTCCCCGGTGCTGCCCTTTTAAAAACCGATGCCTCTCTGGCTTATCCTTCTAGGACCTCACAGCATGGAAAGACGTCTACCAACAGGTGTAGACACCCATCAGTCTTGGCCCATGTCACCACCACCCGATCCACGGTGTTCCACAGGGAACCACCGGACCCTTCTCCCGTGTCCACCGCTGCCAATCCAGGCGCCACCCGGTGAGAGGATTCTCCTGAGCGTAACAATCCGTCCTGCTTCATTGATGCTCAGCAGGAGTGATCCTCGTGCCCCCCTCCTGAGCGCTGGTTCTATGCTACCCTTGAGGCACCATTCCCATCCGCCTGCTTCTCTCCCAAGCACTAGCTCACCACTGCTCTTGCTTTTCTCTCTGTTCTTGATCCGCCTTCATACTGTGTTCGTTCGTTCGTTCGTTCGTTCGTCCGTCCGTCCGTCCGTCCTTCCTTCCTCTCCTTTCTTGTCTTTCTTTCTTACACTCCCCTTTATAGGCTGGGGAGCTGTTGCAGGTGCGATCGTTTGATTGCCTCCCCAGGCTGATAATAAGGCAATCATACTGCCCACACATGCTGGCAAGGCAACACACGGATGGCTGACTGCCTCGTACCAACCCGGAGATGGGGCGTCTTCCCGGCAGATCGCTCATACTTGCTCCCATTCCCCAGCATGAGCGCGTTCATTATTTATTCATTAATTTAAACGGCCATTCTTTTTGAGCCGCGGACATGCTATATCACACTCCTCTGGACTTTCTTTATGTCTTTTTTTTGTAATATGGAGACCAAAACTGAACACAGCACTCCAGGAGAGGCCTCACTAATGTATTATATAACTTGAGATTAGCCTTCCTTGACTTGTACTTTACACCTCGTGATTATAACCTAACATGTTATTAGCCTTCTTGATCACTCCTGTACACTCCCTGGATGTAGAGAGTGAGGAGTCCACTACGACACCTAGGTCCTTCTCCTAATGTGTACTTTCAAGTTTCAGACCTCCAATTGTGTATTACAATCTACAAGTAACATGTGTTCTTTCTACATGTAATAGTTTTACTAACATTAAATTCCATCTGCCACAAATCTGTCAAATGTGTACGCTATCCATATTTCTCTTTGACAGTTTATCAAATTGTACATTATTTGCCCTTTCAGCTAGGTTGGTATCAATCAATTGACTTTATTGGGAGGAGGCTTCAGGGGCTTAAATCCCCTGATTTCTAGCATCCAGCCCCTGATTATCCCAAAATAACCCAGTGTCCCCCCACTGTTCGATCTGACTGACATTCATGACTCGCACAGCTCCAGTGCACTTCAGTCTAATGTACTCATACAACTTGCGTGAATCCCCAAGAGAGACCCAAACCCCCCCAATCCCCGCTCTTCAATCTAATATAAGAGTAAGACTGTGCACAAAATCCGGGGATTCAAGACCCTGATATCTGCAAATGCAGCTTATTGATTCTATTCTTCTACAGAATGTTCATGTGTATTAAAAGAGCAGCAGCCCTAGCACTGATCCCTGAAGGGCACCACTTTTAACATTGCAAATATACATTCAGTCCATCCTATTTGATCTAATTTGAGGGTCACAAGAAATCAAAGTCTATACCAGTGGTCTCAAGCTCCAGTCTTGGAGGGCTGCAGTGGCTGCAGGTTTTCATTCCAACCCTTTTCTTAATTGGTGACCAATTTTTGCCGCTAATTAACTCCTTTTCCTTTTATTTTAATTGACTTATTTTTCAAGATTTGTTCCTCTGAACATTCCTCTGATTGTTCCTCTGAATTTTCTTCCTTAAATGGCACCCAAACAAAAATGAAATGTGACGTGATCGAGCCAACAGAAGACCAACTAAGTCAGGACCTTCAGCTCCAGCCAGATGCTTAATTAGGCTCTGATTCTTGTCGTTAATTAAACCCATTCTTGAATTCCATGGCATGTTGCTGCTCTCATTGTGCATACATTTCTGAAATTGTTGATTTTCTCTTTTCTAAGAGCCCTGGTAAAATGTTCTGGGGTCCTGAGCAGATCAACATTCCGGAGACCTTCACCTGTCTTTATTTTCAGATATTGTATGATTGACACCGTTTGCTGGACATGTTTTTGCTAATTTTGTATCTTATTATTGTTTGGCTGATAAAGAAAATGAAACAATTAAAAGGTTGGAGTCTTCAAGAGCAAGTCAATTAATTCAAAAGACGTTAAAGAGCAACATAAACGGGTCACTAATTAAGAAAGGGGTTGGAATGAAAACCTGCGGCCACTGCGGTCCTCCAGGACCACAGTTTGAGACCACTGGTCTATACCAGGCAG
Organism: Polypterus bichir lapradei; assembly: GCA_026402145.1. Lineage (NCBI taxonomy): Eukaryota > Metazoa > Chordata > Cladistia > Polypteriformes > Polypteridae > Polypterus > Polypterus bichir. The sequence continues at coordinate 36,632,093 of JANRMT010027041.1, read as the reverse complement.
CATTGAGTCATTGGCTGCTTAGCAGAAACAGCCCCGGAGGGGGCGCCATTGTATCACCATATCTGCTCACACACCCTCATTCAAACAGTAAAGAGCTGACAAGTAACCCACCTTACAGGAATTTACTAAACGGAGAGAAAAAACTGCTCTGTAGCATCTGGTAGTAAACGTTTTTTGTAATTTCTTATTAACATATTCATAGCATTCTATTCATCCACTTATTTTTTGTAACTTCTTAATGCAATCCAGGGGTCACCGGGACTGGAGCCTATTTTAGCAGAACCTGGGTGCAAGATAGAAGTCTGCCGTGGATGAGAGGCAAGTCCTTCACAGGGCACATTCATATTTGTAAAGATGCCAATCAGCTTAACCTGCATGTCTTTGAGATGTAGAAGAAAATTTGAGAGTACCAGAGGAAAATCTCAAGCAGAAACAGGAAGAACATTCAGATTCCACTGGGTCAGGGTTGAAACTCCATCTCTTAATCTGTAAGGCAACAGCACTAACCAGTGTACCATCTCGCTATCCTTATTTAAATATAATATGTGATATGTTACGGTGTCAAGATCTCTATACAAAGACACGGACACGGCTGATAATAGAAAATGTTGAAAACATCTCCACCTCAGTCAGTAAATTGAGGGGGTCCCGAACAAAGTGTGCCTGGTATAACATAGTTTTGTTTCTTCTGTACATGTAAACAGTAAATATGATACTTTGAAAAACGAGAACACTAGTTATCCTTACTGCAGAGTGAGTCACACTTCAGAAAAACAGCTATTGCAAAACATGACTTTTGCACATGTTGTATGCAAATATTCTACAGTTCCTGAAATATTGCTTAATTAGCCCACTGACCTGAAAAACTTGTTGTTCTGTTGGAATGGCACAGTGATTAGCAAAACGAGTCCTAGGTTCAACTTCTGTGGCTGGTCACTAGCTACAGTATGTAATATCTGGAATCTCCAGTTTCCTCACAGATTTCAAGGAAACATGCTATTAATTTATAATTGTAGTCATTCCATGTAGATGTGTACGTATGTTGGCAACATCTAAAATGAGTTCCTGCCAGTGACATGCTGCATTTTGATCAGCACCTGCAAGTCAGAATGTCACTGTACCTTTTACACATGACAGTTATGAACCTTATGTCCAATGCTTTAATAAGTTGAAATGTACTGTCAAGTGTACACAGTACAATGTAATTTACTTGCATATCCACCGGATATACGAGGTGTGATCAACAAGTACGGTGAATGTTGATGCAGAGCAACAGGTTCTGACAGGTTGTGACGATGCGGGTTCGGCTCCACACTCCCATCTACTGTTTGGGAGCCCTTGAACCCAACACCGTCGGTAATGTCACCGATGAGCTAGTCAGTGAAGGGGATGGTAAAAAGTGAAAAAGTGCTTTTATTAAAACAGTCAAACAAAACCAGTGTTCAAATTAATAAAGTGCATTGAGTCCCAAAATCTTCATTAAATAAATAATCCATAAGAAATTGTGGAGGTTAAAACCAATAAATAGAAAAATCCTCTAAAAACAACGAGGTAAAATAGTACAGGAAGTAATATGTTAAAACCAGAAGCCCGGTGTCTTCTGCTTCCATGGCGGCTCCCCTGCTATGCCCATCTGGTCTGCTCTACAGGAGAGTCGTCTACCTGCAGGATCAGCTGCCCTTCAATCATGTCCAGTAGCCCTTCGACCCTTGGCTTCGTTAGGCTCCCAACCAGACCAAGACTTGGGTTATTTCCGAGCGGCCAAGGCGCTCACGCTGGGACAACACCAGCCCAAAGCCTTCTCGACTCCTTCTCGTCGATTCCTCCACTGGTCACTCCAGCTACTTAGTCGCTCAGCTGGAGCGACCGCTTTCTCAGCCCCACTGAGTGTTGGCCAAACACTCCCTTCGTGGGCTCGCCTCCCAGCTGCCTGCTTTCTCCCTTGCTCGCTCGCGCTTCCGTACCGGCGCGCTCTCTCTTACTTCCTGCTTTCCTTAGCAACCTCTGTCTCTCTCTCACTCCTTCCGTTTTGTTCTTTTTTTTTCGTCTTTTTTTTCCCCCCTATCTGACTCGCGCTTCTTTTTATATAGCGAGGGGCCATAGCAGCTGCAGCACATTAGCCACGGGAACAATGACGAATGTGGGCAGTCCCTCACCTGTGCACTAGGTAAGAAACGCCCAAACCGCAGATCGCCCCGTGGCTTGCTATGGCCCAACGCCCCCTCGCTAAGCCGCCACGAGAGTGGTGATTATTTATTTAAATGGCCTTTGCTAAACGAACTGTGGACCCATAACACCACACAGGTTCATCCTAGAGCTGAGTTTGTGACAAGTTTCAACTTGTGTGATACTGTCAGTCGCTTGTGAGCCACTGTTGAGTTTAAGTGTGTTTTTCAAGTGTGTCGTTAATAATGTATATCGAGCAACGCATTAACATAAAATTTTGTTTCAAATTGCAAAAAATTGCTCAGGAAACCCATCAGATGTTAAAATCGGCTTATGGTGACACTGCACTGACAATTAAGACTGTCTATAAGTGGTTTGATCGATTTCGTAATGGATCTGACTCGATTGAAGACGAGAAACGATCAGGACGTCCTTCAACATCAATAACCGAGGAAAATGCTGAAACAGTTTCATTCTTCATCATGACAACACTCCTAGTCACACATCCCTTCTAGAGCGACGATTTCTGTTGAATAAAAACATTACACTGTGTCCGCATCCACCTTATTTGACTTCTTGTTGTTCCCTAAATTGAAAATGACCATGAAAGGCAAACGATTTCAATCCATTGAGGACATCCAGGCAGCCACGACAGCCCAACTGAAGACACTCTCGAAAGAAAACTTCCAGAACTGCTTCGCAAAGTGGCAGGAGCGTTGGGATCAGTGCATTCAAAGTGGAGGAGAGTATTTTGAGGGTGACTAGTAGTCGTAAATCTTTTAAACGTTTCTTTTTTAAAACATTCACCGTATTTTTTGATCACACCTCATGCCAGTACCAGACATGAATATAACCTCACATGATAAATTAAACATCAGATGCTACACATAAGAAACCCACTTTAGGTCCACTCTTGCTGTTGTGAGAAGGAGTGGTTGCAGAGTAGCCTGTTAACCTAATGACTTAAACAAACGGTCTTTAATCTAGCGATGTGAATGCTAACGGCCCGAACTGAGAAAGAAGAAACATGACTGTTGCAGAAGGGTGAGAATTTTTAATAACTAATGGTGTTTGACTATTCTGAAGCAGTGTGTTAAATATTCTGGACTGACTTCACTACTCCCTTCAGTTCAGTGCTTTGTGGTCCTGAGCAGAACAGCTGAATTGGATTATGCAGACTTAACATTCTGCAGGCAGTGTGGTGTAGTGGTTAAGGCAAACCCTGAGGTTGTGGATTCAAATCCCGCTACTGACACTGTGTGACCACAAGCAACTCACTTGACCTGCCTGTGCTCCAATCAGAAATCAAAAAAAAAAAATGTAACCAACTGTAACATAAATGAGGGTAGCACGGTGGCACAGTGGGTAGCGCTGCTGCCTCGCAGTTAGGAGACCTGGGTTCGCTTCCCGGGTCCTCCCTGCGTGGAGTTTGCATGTTTTCCCCGTGTCTGTGTTGGTTTCCACCAGGTGCTCTGGTTTCCTCCCACAGTCCAAAGACATGCAGGTTAGGTGCATTGGCAATCCATTGTCCCTAGTGGGTGCTTGGTGTGTGGGCGTGTGCCCTGTGGTGGGCTGGCGCCTTGCCCAGGGTTTGTTTCCTGCCTTGTGCCCTGTGTTGGCTGGGATTGGCTCCAGCAGACCCCCATGACCCTGTAGTTAGGATACAGCGGGTTAGATAATGGATGGATGGATGTAACATAAATGTTGTGAGTCACCTTGGATAAAGGTGTCAGCCAAATAAGTAAATGTAAATTTGTATTTTCTTCTTCAGACAAACAGAACACCATTATCTGCTTTGAGAACTGGAGGAACATGCCCAGCTCACTGGTCTGGAGCATTAAATTGGGTAGCAGATTTTAGCTCAAGATTAAGGCTATTGGTGCTTTGGCTCAAAGTGTGCTCCGATTAAAGAAACCCCTGTCTGACTCAACAGTAAAAGATTGTAACGTACACAAAAAAACAAATTATTTGATCTTCACAACTTATGCAGACAACGTGTGCATCATTTTCTGAATATGATTTAGCTGCCCCCTTAATTTAGAGTGGTCACAAATAGCTACGATCACCACAATTAACAGTGCAATAACTGAAAATGGATTTATATCTACTGACCTTCTTTGGATTTAACTGAGCGTCTTAGCTGGAAATCACGACCGTCTCTTCTCCGCACGTGGTCTGGGAATTCATCCAAGTATTTATGTAAGCAAATATTTAACATACTCCTTACCGCCGGCTGCACAAGATGAACCCGGTGTTATTAATATCTTAAGAGCAAGCAAACTCGTTGACCTTCCTGTAGAAAACTTCTTTTCAAGAGTTTCATTGACTCCCCATGCCTCATACAGTATATAAGTCCTTCACAGAATTCAAAGTCAGTCTTCATTTTCTAATGAATGCAAAAAGAAATTGAATAAGTAGGAGGGAGACTAAAAAAATAGACATATTTTACTGAAAAGTGCTGAATGTTTGAATTGGGACGCATGGTTCTACAATGTCCGTTGTCCATGTGTCTTCGTGGGGTTTTCTTATTGCTTTGTTTTTATTCCACATCTTAAAGACACCTGAGGATGTGCATGGCAGTCCCCAGCAGTGGACTAGCATCCTGTCCCGTGCTGATCCTGAACAGACCCAGTGCCCCAGGACAGGCCCCCCCTCCCTATCACCCTGTATAATAGAACATCGGCCTGTAAAAAACATGTTGGAAGTTGTATTTTGTATTTCAAAATTTCAATATGGAAGTCATGTTGCACAGTAGCTATCACGACTTTCTCCTATCACCAATGGTCGGGGTTCAAATCTTGCCTTGGGTGCTTACTTTCTTCCTTGTTTGTGTGGGATTCCTCCTGATGTTTCAGTTTATTTCATCATCCAAAGAACATGCAGATAAGTTTGATTGGCAGCTCCAGACTCTCCTGGTATGGACGTGTGCATGAGTGTGCCCTGCATGAGGGTTTTGTTTCCTGGATAAGCCCTTGTGCCATGTCACCCTACACAGTGGAGTACGTAGGTATAGAAAATGCATGAAGTAAGGAGTACATGAATCTGTCTTTCAATGATGTTCCTTCTGTTCTGGAGGAAACTAAATAAGGCAGCATATGGTATGTGGAGCCGGCACGTGATGAGTGCAAAGATGTCTTATGATGTAAATGCCATATAGCATTTAGTTCTTTTTTTTTTTTGCATATGTGTAGATAAGATAAGCTTCTCAAATGAAAATTACTTCTTTTTCCATTTTTGATTTTCAAGCACATCCAGATTGTGAAGCCAAGCAGAGACATTAAGTCTGAGAGGCTTTTTCTGGAGGACTGCAGGTGGATTGCAAGCAGAATTTGAGACCTCCTTGGCAGGACTTCTCCACAGACACTCTGATCTGCCCTGACAGATCTTGCTGAAGAGAAACGGAGAGTACAGTAACGATGGTTCTGTTGGAGGGAACGGAGCTAGATGACAGAAGAGGCCGTGTCTGGTTGCGGCCTTTTACCCATCAGGTAGGGGGCCATGCCGGAATTATGTGCTACGACAAGACCACCATTTGCAAGCCCCTCGTGTCTCAAGAACAGGTTTTCTACGAGTCACTTCCTGCGGATCTGCGACCATTCACAGCGCAATACAAAGGTAGGAATGTATGGAGTGGCATTACTATGAAGGTTATCTTGTGGTTTTGTATTTTTTTTTTTCTTTGCTATTTCTATAAAATGTTGTAGCTTTCTTCTGCTTTATGAAGGTTAAAGTCTGGAGAGCATTTGGGAATGAGGAATTCTCTTGGTTGCAGTCAGGCCACATAACTGAATATTTGGCTGAAACCTCTAAAGTGACTTACAAGATCAAAATGTGGTAACAACTGTTTGCAAAAAATATTTAGATGGATTACAGGCAGGTTATGTGACTTGCTAAATGTCACGCATGGAGGCACGGGGGAAACTGAACCACCACCCTTGAGATTTAAAGTCCAGAGGCTTAATGGCTTCATCATGGTGCCTACCTTATTTATAATACTCTAATAATAAAAAAAATGATAAAATGAAGACACAAAGGGGTACAGGGTTTAATACAGTTCCAAAACCCTGTCTGTGTCCAGTCTGCATGTTGCCCTCATGTCCAGTGGGCACTTAGATTCCCTAAATCCTTCCCAAAGATCCATCCATCCATTATCCAACCCGCTATATCCTAACTGCAGGGCCACAAGGGTCTGCTGGAGCCAATCCCAGCCAACACAGGGCGCAAGGCAGGAAACAAACCCCGGACAGGGTGCCAGTCCACCACAGGACACACACACACACACACCAAGCACACACTAAGGACAATTTAGGATCGCCAATGCACCTAACCTGCATGTCTTTGAACAGTGGAGGGAAACCGGAGTACCCGGAGGAAACCCACGCAGACACAGGGAGAACATGCAAACTCCACGCAGGGACTTCCCAAAGATTTGTAAGTAAATTGCCTTGGTGTCTGTTTGTGTGAATGTGCCCCGAAATGAACTGGTATCCCAGTGAGAAAATTAATTTCTAAATATATTAAGGTGCATAATAAAGTCTAGTGGTCTCATTTGCAGCGTATACATTGAACTATATAAGAATTAGTTTGTGAAAACCACTGAAATGGGCAAGTAAATAAAAAATGTACCAGAAGAAAAGTTGATTTAATACACAAAATGTACACCTACAGCAAATAAAAGAGGACAATGAGTACATCAAACAAAAAATCAGATTTATAAAACCTGGTGTTTGCATATTTCTACACAATTTACCTTTATAAATGAGAATTGTTTTGTAAATGTACAGACATGAACATTCCTCAAATCCACCACCAGATATGTACTATGCTAATGAACTTTGTACATACGCAGTCACAAGATCTGCTGCAGATCTTCATTGGCTAGTTGAAGAGCCTCCCACCTGATGTGTCCAGCCACAGCCAATTGCATTTGAGGAGTTCTGTGACACGCTCTGTATGGCATAGTAGCAGCTGTCCTCTGCGTTCTGCGGGTGAGAAACATGCATTAGGCGCCACCATCTGAGCAGGTAGCCACTGTTACTTGGCACATGTAATGACATGATGGCCGTTATAATGAAAAGTACAGGCAATATGAAAAACTGCAGGTTCAGCCAGTTATCTTACCAGCTAGCCAGCCATGCATCTTTAACAAGTTGGCTGATCAATGCTACTCTGGCATCACAAGATGACTTGTACATTAATGGAATGGAACTAACTGCTTACAGTTAACAAAAGCAGCTTAATTCTCACTAGGTGCCATTATTGCAATATCCATCCATCCATCCATTATCCAACCCGTTATATCCTAACTACAGGGTCATGGGGGTCTGCTGGAGCCAATCCCAGCCAATACAGGGCGCAAGGCAGGAAACAAACCTTGGGCAGGGCGCCAGCCCACCACAGGGCTTATTGCAATATGAGTGCTGTCAAATGCCACGATTAGGTTAAAAAAATCAGGAACAGCAAAAAATGTCCTTTTATGTTGGTATGTACAAACAAACCATATGGAAACTGAATGTAGCACCTCATCAATCATTTATGGCTTCCAGCAGTCAGCATAATGTAGCTGAAGCTTGGCTGAGATTTTCCTGACCTGTCGGCCAGTTCCCGCTGATAGGTGCCTGTTGCTAGAAAGACAACTGTTCTTAAAAACTGCATATGAACTGATTTTGAGCAGTCTGTGTATCTAATGGAGGGGCCAACTCAGAAAACACTTCCATAGAAATGGCTTTTGAAAGTCTATGTAAATCATCACATAAGCCAGTCATTATCATCATGAGCAAAAAAAATTAAAATCCAGCTGGTCCCTTAAAGCTCGATTTTCTTTGTATATTACCATTTGCAAATTATTTAAGCAGTGCCAAACAACAAATGTAGTGTCAAACCATTAGGGGCTTTAAATTGGCTGGAGGGCTTGATGTTAACAGCTTTCAGTATGCATGGAGCAAATCCCCGCCTGTGGTTTTACTGTGCTTTGGTTTCTAATTCTTAGAAGTGACAACTAGCCAAAATAAACTGACGAAGGGTGCAAAGGGAACTAATATTAAGTCTATACATCACATCACTTTTGAGGTTTAACATGCTGGTCATGTCAACGCACATTATAATATTTGCTTGGTTTTATGAATCATTAGAAGTGTAAGTTGTATTTTGGTTGGCTACATTTCCCTACTTGATCGAAGGTGTCATCATTTTCCAGTTTCCTTGAAACGTTGTGTACGGATGGGTAGGATGGCCAGTTTTCTCACCAGTTTTTCATTTATAAATTTCTATGTTTGTGTGGAAAGCTTCATGCGCACATTTTGAGCCTCTTCTTGTATATACACAAGTTTTATAAAACTTGACCCCAGGTGTTTACCCATGCGATGGACTGGTGCCCTGTCCTGGGATTATTCCTGCCTTGCACCCTATTCTTGCTAGGATAGGCTCCAGCTTCCCTGTGACCCTGTTCAGGATAAGGCTGATTGATGGATGATGTAGTCCACATTTTATTTTCCCTGTGTATTGTGGAAGAAATTAAATGTGGATTATATTAAAACAAGAAATGTCTTCTTAAAATTAGAACCTCTTACTATTAGAAACCAGACAGAAGAAGAATTGCTGTATGCATCCTCAATATCACTTCATGAAGAGGGAGCATTAATTACTTTTTTATTAAAATGATCATTTTTATTTACACAGTACGAGTTACAATTCATTAACAAATTATTTTATAATATAAACAAATGCAACAAATTAAGTGATTGTTCTTTACCATCACAAGCAGTCTGTTACAGCATGGTCAGAATGGTCAAAACATTAAGGGTATATAGGGTGGTCCAGATCTAATTATGCAATTTTCATTACGCTCTAACTTATTAAGTTTATTACATAGAAAATCACCCGAAAAATCCCGGACCATCGAGAAGTGTGCGAACTGACGACATGAAGAATCATCTTCACGCCGAACTGGAATCGTCCCACATAAATCAAAGTCAGCCAGACGATCTGGATCTGCATAATTAGATCTGGACCACCCTGTGCAGTTGGTCTTTTTTTATAAGCAACTGAATTTACATGACTGTGTCAATCGATGCGTACATTTACTCTGGTTGGTTCATCAGCTTAAACCCAGATAACTGATTTAAAATAAAAGTCTGTTTTATTATTTTTCTGATTCTTCTTATACCTTTGACTTGAGCCACCACCCTTGAAATTTCTGTGTATGTAACAACTGTCCATTCTGGTTGTTTTCAGGACATCTCTTAGTCATCAGTACATTTTGTGTATTAAATTAACTTTTCTTCTGGTACATTTTTCATTTACTTGCCCAATTTCAGAAGTTTTCCAAAACGAATTCTTATATATTTCAATGTATACACTGCCAACTAAAATACTTAGCTATAGTTATCTTTAAATAATGTTACCTCTAAATTATTCTTTCACAGCAACTTTTATATTGCAAGTTCTTAGTGCTTGTTCTCTTAGATAAAAAAGCATCATTGCAGTCATCAAACAATGAGTTGTCCAATATGCATAATAAAAAGAAACAATACTATGGAGTACAGCAACACACACAATGTAATGCCAAAGTCTGGTGCCAAGCCACCTCTGTACTGATAAACTGGAATCGGAGCTTTTGCTGTTCATTTTAGGTTAAGTAAGCCAGTATGATATCGTTATAATAAGTTATAAAGTGCACATTAAGTAACACAAATTACATTTAAATTGCAGTAATATTCTTCTTTACCAGTATTAATGCAGAGCGTTCACCATTTGTAAGCATCACTATTTATATCAGAGACAATTCCTGTGCTGCCCAAAATAGCAAACTTCAAAGGTGCACAAAATGGCCGACTAAATTCTCTCTGCGTGCGAGAGCTGCCTGTTTGCAACCCGATACATTTGAACACGCTAATGTGCCCATGACTGGAGTGCCTCTCCTGTTTCACAAGTCAAAGGAGTTGCTAGGATGTATAAAGGGATGTATTTAGCAGAAAGAACCAGACTCGAAATTGAGATACAGACTTTTTGATGCTTCAGCAGATAGTTTGCCTTCGATATTTTCTACTACAACAACTGGAGTAACAGGCACTCTCTGTTTTTCCCCATATTGGCTGACTGTCTCTTACAATTCACTTTCCATAATCTTAGGCATCATTATTGGGAAGAGTCCTCCTCCTCACATCATCTGGCACCTATTCAATCATAAATCTTTGGTGGTCTAATTCTTCTGCTGCCATTTTACACCTATTGTTAGAGCCTGATTCACTTAATGCGGTAAAACTTGTTACTAAGATCGCCTTCATTTGCCCACTTGTTTCTGGAGCAAAGAGTGCATCCAGCAGCACCTGCTGTTTATCCTAACGGGCAAAGACTAAAAGATTCAGATTACAGATGCAATATCAATAAGGAATGCAGTCTGCAGGAGTAACTCTGAATCATGTCTGGTGTTTCTAGATGTGGGAAATGTGATCACTGAATTGTGTTGAAATATGTGTGAAAACAACAAAGCATGAAGCATTTCATCATAATCAATGTGCAGAAGGAAAACAGGATGTACGTTAAGGAGACGTAGCACTTAATGAAAGCAAACATTTCATAATAACACTAATTAAAACAGGGTGGCATGGTGGCGCAGTGGTAGTGCTGTTGCCTCGCAGTTTGGAGACCAGGGTTTGCTTCCTGGGTCCTCCCTGCGTGGAGTTTGCATGTTCTCCCCGTGTCTGCGTGGGTTTCCTCCCACAGTCCAAAGACATGCAGGTTAGGTGCATTGGCGAACCTAACATTGTCCCGTGTGTGCCCTGCAGTGGGCTGGCACCCTGCCTGGAGATTTGTTCCTGCCTTGCACCCTGTGTTGGCTGGGATTGGCTCCAGCAGACCCCTGTGTTAGGATATAGCTCAGGGGTGTCAAACAGTGGCTGCAGGTTTTCATTCTAACCCTTTTCCTAATCAGTGACCAGTTTTGACTGCTAATTAACTCCCGTTCCCTTCATTTTAATAGCCCTGTTCTTAACGATTCATTCCTCTGAATTGATTCCTTTCTTCATTAAATGGCAACCAAACAGAAATGATGCATGAAACGAGCCAACAGATGACCAGCTAAATCGGGGCTTCAGACTCCAACCAGTTTCACAATGAGAAGCAGATTCTTGCTGTTAATTAAACTCGTTATTTAATTCCATGGCTTGTTGCTGCTCTCATTCTGCCGCAGCAGACATTTCCAGAACTGTTGATTTTTCTGTTTTTTGTAAGACCACCCTCACAATGTTTTGGTGAGCTGAGTGATCAGCCTTACTAAGACCTCCATCTTTCTTTATTTTCACATATTTTGTGATGGGCACAGGTGAGCTGGACATGTGGATTCTTGTTTTGTGGCTCGTTATTGTTTGGCTGTGTAATAAAAAGAGACAAGAGACATGGCAAAGGTTTGGGGCAGCCACCCGTATAATTCTGTATCCTGGCTGCAAAAAGTAAATGTTTAAGTTTGAGTCAAGTTTACAAGACAGAGTCCAAAACAGAACTGAATTCCAGGAGGGGAAAGGAGTGAGGGTTTATAGGAAGTCCGGGGAGGGGCCAGGACCGGAACTGATGTTGTCCTCGGGGCCGGGACCGGAAGTGGCGTATCCGAGTCGAGGCAGTGGCTCCTGGTGGGATTTCCCGGGAAAGGTCTACAGGGAACTTAGAAAGAGTGTCAGTGCACCCCGGCACCCCCTGGGCAGATGTATTTCCATTCTTCTCCAAGCCCTTCAGCTGCCTCCTATTCACACGTGTGTGACAGTTGCTAATTAAGAAAAAGGAAACAACTAAGAGGCCTGAGTCAAGGTAATTAAAATGAAGGCAAAAGAAGGTAATTAGCAGCAAAAACTGGTCACAAATTAAGAAGACGGTTAGAATGAAAACCTGCACCCACTGCGGCCCTCCAGGACCGGAGTTCGACACCCGTGATATAGCGGGTTGGACAATGACTGACTGACTAATTAAAACAACTGCACTAAAAATAACGAAGTGTGGGAGTCAATGTACAGGTTTGTAGTGTCAGTATTGCCACATAGACACAGTACAGTGAATTTAAGCACTGACTGATAAGTCTTGTCTCCGGCATCCATTTATTTTAATTTTTGATGACACCAATAAAACATGTTGATCCACGGTACTAAAATAAATAAAGGTGGTTCGTATAGAGTGAGCTGTACTTTTCCATGTTGGCAGCTCATTCTTTTATTTTCCACATTAAAAATACAGCTTCACAGTGATCACATTGGGTATCTGACTTTCCTAAGCAGCGCTCTTCAAACAATCATCAATCTAAGGATGTAAAAGCAATGCTTGTATGTGGTTGGAGGTTTCCAGTATTTGACAATCAAACATCTCTATTTTGGCAACACATGCTTTTGTTTTCAACATTAAAAAATACAGACTGACATTGATCACACCACTTATGTAGCAAATTAGCAGAATAATGGTCTCTAAAGAAACACAAATGTAAAGATGTAAAAGCAATGATTTCATATGGTTGGAAGTTTTGACCATTTGACGGTGTTCTCCATTATCGCCGTGTATTTCCTAAGCACATTGTTTTAAGATGGTAGAGTAAGGAGCCTTTCACATTAAGGAGTGTGTTGTGTGATACAATAAAAATCTAGATCTAAACTAGCAGTAAACTTTCTACCAGTTGTTTACACACGTAAGAGCTCACACTTTCTGGACTCTAAACATGTATGTGACGATCGCATGCATTTCTCCGTTTTTGTCATTCTTGCATTTTATATCGCACACTTGACGCATTTGATAATCACATGCATGGCTTCATCTTTGTCATTCATGCATTCTGTATCCCATACTTAACATTTAGTAGATGGAACTGTGGTTCTTCTTGTTCTTCCTATTATGGTGTTCTTCATCATGTCATTGGCCTCCTCAATCTGCTTGGAGCTCAGCAACTGTCGCTGGTGTTTTTTTTTTTTTTGCTTCGCCATGTCAGTTCATTTGCCAATCACTTTGCCATAATAAACTCACAATCAGAAGTCAGTTTCTGAGGTTGCCACCACCACAGATTTTTTGCATCTTATTACGTATTGGGTCATGGTTTCAATCAAGACCAAGATCAAGGTTGTAGCCCCAGTAGTTTACAAGTAAACGTGTGAGAGACGGGCAGACCTTAGCATTTTATATGTATATAGACAGATTATAAAGCTGGCACATTACTGCAATGGTTAGCGCCACTGCTCCATAGCCTGAATATCCTGTGTTTGAAACTCATGCCGTGTCTGTGTGGAGTTTCTATGTCCTCCCTGTGTTTGTGTGGACTTCCTACCACATTCCCAAAGCTGTGCATATTAAGTTAACTGGCGACTCTAAATTTGCATGTTATATGTAAGTAGACCCTGTGATGGACTGTATCTCTTGTGTCGTTGGCCTTGCACCACTTTGAATTAGGTTTTCAAATATTATGTGAAGGTTTTATAAGTTACATTACGAAAAATTAGTTACAAGTCAGTCAGGCAACATCCTTTCTTACCCACCTGCAGAGCAAGAATAAGAAGATTTACTATGAAACAATACCTAAAAGATTCTGATACATTGTAAAAGTTTCAGGAGATCTGGCATGATTCAAGGTTAAAATTTGTATTTTTCAAGTTATTTTTAAACAACTGTGGCATACATTCATTTTCCCTGAAAAACTGTGTTAAGTGATACATTTTCTGAAAGTTTCCCAGCAGCTTAAAATGGTAGTATATGGGGCACCAGGGCAAGAATGAAACAAAAGCTTCATGTCTTGGGACAAAATGGCTTCCAAATGCATTATTGTTCATAGCTAGCTTCATGAATACTGCAGTTGCAATCATACTCTGATGGAAATTCATAGGTTTAGATGGTCAATATTGTCACATCTACAGAGTACAGCGTGCTAATGAGTATGCAAAATGCTGCCACTCTGCAGGGGTGAGTATAACAACCTTACTTTGAAGTTTACCTCAAGACCTCATTCTTCCTTACTTCAAAACTTCTACCATTCAGGCTATACTTTTTTCCAGCAAAATTCTAATTTTTCTAAGGATTTAGACAAATAAGATCAACCTCATCTGTATGAACTAGTATACACCAATAAGGAGCTGCAAAAGACTGAAGATGAGAGGAAAAAAAAGACAAGAAAAGAAATGTACAGCCTGAAGCTACAGCAAGGCTTCATACAATTGGTGGAGAAATGGTGGATAATTCATATGATGCCTACCAAGGAAAAATGCCTTTGCTGCAGAGAGAGGAACTTACTGGAAATCAGACAAGTCTGAGGACGAGCAAACTTCATCCTCTTAGGTGTTATAAGTTGATACAGACTCGAGTATGTTAGTCATTTAAATTTATTTTGAACTTTAAAAAAAAAAAATAAGTGTAAAATTTGATGATAATATTTTATTTTAGGAGGTATTTATTTACATTTGGTTTTATTTTGGAATTTTCCCACAATGTCATCCTGTTTTCTTTTAGTGTGTACCTGTTACGGCTGGCTCGTAAGTCGCAACATAAAACTGGCACAACACCACATTCTTGGGGAAAACTCCATTTATTTACCCAAAATAAGAAAAGTTTACATAACAAAACTAGACGTCTAGGGGTGTAAAATAAAATTATACACGCGCGAGTATTTAATAGAAAAGCTAAAAAGAGGGGAAAGAAAACACACAAGCAAAACACAAAACCGGACTCTCCTCCAAAGAAAAAAAACCAGGTTTTTATACATCGTGACCCTCCCAGAGGCTTAATCAGTGATTAATATCACCTGTTGCCCAGCCAGCGATTTCACTTCCCGCAAAGCCAGCAAAGGGGGCAGTAAACAGGCGTAACATACCACCATTTTGGATAGAGGTTTTCATGACATGGCGACCTGTTGGTAGGGGCCCGGTCTCAGAAGTCACATATGATGACTTTATAGGCTAACAGTATAAACATCTGCATTGTAGTTAGCACACCACTCAAGACAGAGTATACTTTCTTAAAGATTTCTGATGTGTGTTCTTTAAAATTCTTTGGTTTTTAAACTTATGGCTACGACTGTTTTTGAGCCCGATTTTTGGTTTATGAACTGGGCTTGTTTGAAAGATCACTGGACTTCCTGGTTTCGACCCCATTATTTGTTTTGACTACGATTCATCTCCTGGTCCTACCTCTTGCTTACTGTCTACCCTTTTTCGATCCTATGGCAAATCACTAGGCTGCCGCTTGTGTTACTTATGGGGAAGATTTCTCAGCCATCATTAGTAATGGAGTTCTGAAGAGAATAATTCCATTTGGGACAATCAAATTGGAAGAAGCAGTCAAAGCTGGAAGGACCAAACACACAGCTTTTCTTAGAGTAAGTTTGTGTATCTTGTTGGCTGCAGCAGCAGCAGCAGCACATTGCTTATTGTTAATGCCTCAGAGCTCCAGGTTATGTTCTAAGGTTTGCATACAGAGGTTCCAGCTTCCCAAAGAAATTCAACTCATGTGTTTACATTGAATGAAAGTGAAGTATAAGGGTTGATGGAAACCGTAGCCATGAAAGGCAATATCGTGCTAGATAGATGCAGATACATGCTTCACTTTGTAGTTCTTCCCCAGCACTTCATGTTTTCATGAAAATGTCACCACAACAGTCACTGTGAACAGAGGAGCAAACAAGTATGTGTCCTTTACAAAGGAAAGATAAAGCCAAGAAACTGTGAAAAAAATTAGTTCCGTTTTTTGATCATCATAACCCTACTTCTGAACTGCAACATACATATTTTCTGAAATTTGAAGCTTTCTTGCTTTGAAATTTACATATTTGATAAGCCTTCAGGACAAATGAATGTTTGCAACAATGAAACCGCTTGACTTCTCAAAATATCAGATTTCAATGGTGTTCTGAACTTGGTGTTGACTCTGTCATTGAAAACCTGCCCCTGTTTTGTGTTCCCCTTAGGTCTTATCTCAGTGTATGCAGAGACGGACAGCAGCGGCCAGTTGGGTTTGGTTGCTTTTTCTCAGAATGATAATGACAGCCTAGCAGTACAGACTTTGGCAACTAAGAGAAAGCACAAAAGAGGCAGAAATGGCCTTTCTGAAAAACTTCTACTTGAGGAAAGTCACTTCTTAGGAAAAAGCTGCCATGACAGGTAATTTTGGCTTTCCTGGAGAGGCTCTGGCCCCTTGCAGCAAAACACTGGAAAAATCAGGTTCAGAGAATAAATGGATTTGATCAAACGAAAACAAGATGATTTAAAGAAATAAAGGAAAGAATTCTATTCTTTTCAAGTAGGTGAATACTTTTTATAGGCAATGCATATTAATCATTCAAAACTGAAAAGTTATTTTCTATTCTTTACATTTTCTAAAAAGTAATAAGTACTGAAATATCAGTTTGCGACCAGTGGCACAGTGGAAGTGCTGCTGCCACGCAGTTCGGAGACCCGGGTTCACTTCCTGGGTCCTCCCTGCGTGGAGTTTGCATGTTCTCCCCGTGTCTGCGTGGGTTTCCTCCCACAGTCCAAAGACATGCAGGTTAGGTGCATCGGCGATCCTAAATTGTCCCTAGTGTGTGTGCTTGGTGTGTGTGTGTGCCCTGTGGTGGGCTGGCACCCTGCCTGGGATTTGTTCCTGCCTTGCGCCCTGTGCTGGCTGGGATTGGCTCCAGCAGACCCCCGTGACCCTGTAGTTAGTATAGAGCGGATTGGATAATGACTGACTGACTGACTTCTAAAGGATGAAATGTATCATTTATAATTTAAACTACTCCTTCAGTCTAACTGAACTCTAGCTTTATTACTTGAAAAATAATAATAAAAGTTGCTTCTTCTTATCATGTCAATAAGATATGATATACTTCTGCTAACTGGAAAATAACATCTTGTCCCTTTCTTAGCCATAGATGTTTAAAAATGCAGTTCAGATATTTCAGTACTTCACACCCTTGTAACACTTTTGTTATGCTTTTTCAATTACCTGCGAAATTAAGACTGTGAAGGAAAAATACAGAATAGATTTTAAAAAGTTGAGGTTATCAATAAAAGATCTACTATAGTTTTAATTGGCCTATATGTCTAAAGGTTGAATTTCTTTAAACTCTGCAAACTGCACCAGTATGTCCAAAATCTCTTTAGTTCATCATAAGAATCCATCCATCCATCCATTATCCAACCCGCTATATCCCATCTACAGTGTCACGGGGGTCTGCAGGAGCCAATCCCAGCCAACATAGGGCACAAGGCAGGAAACAAAACCAAGACAGGGTGCCAGCCCACCGCAGGGCACGCACACACACACCCACACACCAAACACACACTAGGGACAATTTAGAATCGCCAATGCACCTAAACTGCATGTCTTTGGACTGTGGGAGGAAACCCACGCAGACACGGGGAGAACATGCAAACTCCACGCAGGGAGGACCCGGGAAGCAAACCCGGGTCTCTTTACTGCGAGGCAGCAGCGCTACCCACCGTGCCATCGTGCCGCCCCATCATAAGAATGTCGGGTACAATTCTCAAATTAACTACATGATATATATATATATATATATATATATATATATATATAGGCAGCATATTGGGGCTGCTGTCTTTCAGCATCCTGGGGTTCAGATTGTTTGCTTGCTAGTTGTTTCTGAGGAACTTGTATGGTCTCTGTGTGAGCTCTCCTCAAACACCACAAAGTACGCTTGAGGTAAGGTAAAGGGTCATTCCAAATTAGCCCTTTTGTGGATTTGCGCATGAATGGGCTCTGTGATGGATTGGTGCCCTGACTTATGCCAGATGTTGCCAGCATGGGCTTGGCTCCCTATGACTCTGAATTGTATTAGGTACATTTGAACGTGTTACGTTACATGCCAGATATGCATATTTATGTGCTTTTTTTTGATTGTAGAAGCAATGGCTGCATCAAAGTAAGCAGTTTCTCCATAAACCTGGTGCAGGACTCAGACACAGCCTACCAAATGGAGGATCCAAATGGTAACAAGAATGACATTCAAGAAAGAAACAGCCATAACCCTTGGGGGCTCCACTGTCTTCGTACTCTGCTTTCACATATGACTAGCGAGTTCACTGAAAACAAGTTATTCAGTATCCTTTTTTAACAAAATCATTGCATTAAGTCGAGTTTAACAGGAAATCTAAAGCA
Organism: Polypterus bichir lapradei; assembly: GCA_026402145.1. Taxonomy (NCBI): domain Eukaryota; kingdom Metazoa; phylum Chordata; class Cladistia; order Polypteriformes; family Polypteridae; genus Polypterus; species Polypterus bichir. Next base: position 36,613,814 of record JANRMT010027041.1, on the reverse strand, counting down.
CCAATACTCTGCAGAGTATACCAGCAATACTCTGGTGAAAGAGAAGATGAAGTATGCCCAGAATAGCAAGAGAATTCCTAAACACAGTATACAGATAAAGAAATAGAAAATGAACTTAATTTTGGATCTTTTGGAGCTCTTGCTGAGCTTGTTGGGCTGAGTGGCCTGTTCTTGTCATATTTGATCTAATATTTATTTAGTTTCCATTCCCTGAAACTCTACAGTCTGCTCCTTGACAGTAATCAAAAGGGTTTGTCCTGTTAGAGAATGTGGTGTCCCAGTTTCACAAGCCCTGCATCCTGGATCTAAAGATGGGTACCCGACAACATGGTGATGATGCCTCTGAAGAGAAGAAGAAGCGGCACATGAAAAAATGTGAGCAGAGCACTTCTTGTTCGCTGGGACTGCGTCTAGGTGGCATGCAGGTAGACTTTCTCCAAAGCTAAAATGATTTCTTTTATAGCATGTCCATATTTTACTGTACAAGCAGCAACTTGACCTGATAAATACTGTTTTTCTTCTGCAGGTATACCAGGCAAAGTCTCACCACTTTCACTGCAGAGACAAATATTATGGCAGAACACTGACAGAAGAAGGTTTTCAGCAGACGCTATACCACTTTCTACATGATGGACACCGCTTGAAGAAAGAGCTAATTGATCCCATTCTGCAGAAACTCTTATGTCTTAAATCCATCATTGAACGTCAAGGTTCTTACCGATTCTACTCAAGCTCCTTGCTTATCATATATGAGGGAAAACATCAGAGTAACAGCAACCTCGGACATCGAAAAGGGAGTCCTGCCGGCTATTCTACAGAGCCGCCACCACCAAGCACAATGCCAAAGGTGGATGTGCGCATGATAGATTTTGCTCACACTACCTATAAGGGGGCCAGAAACAATACGACCACATATGATGGGCCTGACCTGGGGTACATATTTGGATTACAGAATCTAATTCACATTCTACGGAAGATCAAGGATGGCGACTGACAAAGGCTAACTCTGACACAGTGTCTTTCATTTTTTTCTCTTTTAACCAGCACCTATTATTATACTTGCAGCACTGAAACAACAGTGGCTGCCTTCAGAAAATGTTAGGGCATGCCTTATTGACAATGTATTATCAATCTGCCATATCTGTGCTTTCAGCATGATATATATTCTGGCTTGGTTCATATAAATGGCAAAAGGTGGCTCACAGGTTAAACATAAGATAAGAGGGTGAGCTGTAAGAGGACATTGAAAAGGACTGTGAGAATGGGTTACGTATGCCAAAGGTTAACTTAAACATTTTATCAGTGTGCTTGGAGACAAGTATAACACAAATAATTAAAAACAACGCAATACAACGAAGGAAAAGTGCGCAAGGGTTTAACAAATGCAGACCTTATAAAGCAACAAGCACAAATAAAAGATGTTACAGACTATAAATATGTCAATCAAGGAAGGCCTTTAAGTAGAGACGTTGCAACAGGACCTGGAGATCACAGCTTGAATCCTTGAATAACAAACAGTATCCAGTTTACAGAATTCTTCTGAAAGGGACTGAAAAGGATTGTAACTTTTTTAAAATAAGCAATAGATTATGGACCAATGGAACATCTGCAATACAGAAAGGAAAGTGCTTTATTTCATTCCTCTGACTTTGTGTCAACTGAAAACAGAAATCCATCCATTTTCAAACCTACTTAATCCAACTCACGGTAGCAGTCACCTCTAAAATGTGGATGGGACATGTTCTCTGTATTAGTCATAGGTATGCTAAATGCTTCTCATTTAGTAATAAAGGAATAAATAAATTGCAGTTGAGGTGATGCACTGGTTAGCACTGCTGCTTCACAGTCGTCTGTGTAGATTTTTCTGCTACATCACCAACGATGTTCAGGTTAGATAAACTGGTGAATATACAGTACTGTATGTGCCCTATGATATTCTGGCCATCTGCTCAGGACTGTCTCCTGTCTTGGGCCCAGTGCTGCCAGGATAGGTTCTGCTCTACACAAACCTGTTGGAGTAAGCGGGTTTTTAGAAGGAATACGTGAATATGTCGAAATTTCATTCTTTAGGAGTGTTCCTTAACCGGGGGATCCTGTTTCCTCTCACATCCTAAAGTTAGACTGACTGACAACTCTAAATCAGTTTAATGCGAGTGATCATGGATGCGTGTGTGCACCCTGTGGTGGTCTGGAACCTTGTCCAGGATTGGTTTCGGCCTTGACGCAGTACTCCTGGATTAGCTCCAGACACCCAAAACCCTGAGAATCGCTCAGGTGACTTCAGAAAATGTGTCAAAGTGTAGAATTACAGCTGAAAATGTGTGAAAAGTACGTATGAAGAAAAAAAAAACTATAGGTTTTACTTTTACCATTTAAAAAATTGTACACTTTATGATTAAAAAAATGTACAAAAATATAATGTGTCATTTTCTTCACAACTAATGATTTTAAACAATCCTTTCCCTCTCTCTTTTGCCAGTGTTTTTGAGATCACATTCATTTATCTTTTAAATGATTACTGGTTTGCAGCAGTGTGTTACTGTTATTGCCGTAAACATTGTGGGGTTTTCTGTAGCGTGGCAGAAATAAACTCCACTGAAAATGAAGCTACTATGGCCAAGTGTTTTATTTTACACAACACTCTGGAGACAAGGATGGCAGAATGTTCGATTCCATTCCTCCCTCCATTCCTTGCTCTTTTGTGAGGGCCTCCAGAGTCTTCTGAAATGTATCTCCCAGCTCTCGCTCTTGATGACACAAATGGAGCTAAGTGTCAAGGCAAAAGTATGTGAAAGATGCTGGAGAGTGCAGCACTTGGCAATAGAGTTTTCCAGCTCATCAGAACTTATTGCATCAGTGGTGCTTGCAGGACTTTGAGAAGATGGCAAGTGGAGGTGATTTGACTGATGGGTCTAGAAGAGGGAAATCTTCCCTTTTTTGTATGGAGCATGTAAATGTCTTTCTTAGAATAGCAAGTCACAAGACGAGCATGCGCTGATGAGATAAAGGGATGGAATCTTTAAAAGCAAAGGAGAGAAAAGGAGAATGAAGAATGTGAGGAGCAGGTTGGGTAAAGGAGAAATGAGAGGCAGGCAAAGATGATGTGGACAAAGGCATTAATCTTCACTTCTCATCTGAGTAAAAAATGACAGTCGGGTGGTTGGTTTGTTATAGGCGAAGAAAATAAACACTCGGTGAACACTAAGAATCCTGTGTGAGTAACTAAACTTTACACCTAACTTATTTATCACAATGAAAACAGCACAGTACATTTACTCTACAGTGACATTTAACAAGCCTATTTTAACTCATTTAAATGGAAAATTCTATTAAGTATGCCAGGCTACTGTCACCGGCCTGCTCCATTGACAGACTGAGGAGATCGTTCCTCCCCCACACTATGCGACTCTTCAATTCCACCCTGGCGGGTAAACGCTAACATTATACAAAGTCATTGTCTGTTTTTTATACCTTAATTGTTATCACTCTTTAATTTAATATTGTTCTTTATCTGTATGCTGCTGCTGGAGTATATGAATTTCCCCTTGGGATTAATAAAGTATCTATCTATCTATCATATATGATCCTAAAGGTATTTCAAAGTTCCTATCCAAAAAGAAGTTCTATCATTCTAATTAAAACTCATTTGTCTGAAAGGGCAGAAGCTGTGAAGGTATTGAGTTCTTTAAAATGCCTATTATGAATGCTGTTCATGTGCTGCATATTTCAAGGACACAGCCCGCTCTAATGGGCGCTCAGGCCACATTACTGCAACCCTAAATAGCACAGTAAGAGGATACAGAAAGGCCTCACTTCTCCACAAAAGAAAATTAATTTTGCTGTTGAGTCCCAACGACAATCCAACCCATATGTTGTAACATAAACATTCATCGTTATTATATACACCAGCATACACTACTGACATTACTGCAACCCTGTGACGTGCGGTGCAGTTCATGGCTGGTGACGCACGGACTCCTTCAGAGTCAGATTTACAAAAAAGTGTAGCTTATTCACTGTTCATTTGGCAGCATGCACATTGACTACTGGTTATGTTTTATAACTCATCAGCATTCTTTATACACACATAGAATGAAGGTCAGTAGGAACAAGACAGAATACATGTGTGTAAATGAGAGGGAGGTCAGTGGAATGGTGAGGGAGTAGAATTGACGAAGGTGGATGAGTTTAAATACTGGGATCAACAGTACAAAGTAATGGGGATTGTGGAAGAGAAGTGAAAAAGAGAGTGCAGACAGGGTGGAATGGGTGGAGAAGAGTGTCAGGAGTGATTTGTGACAGACGGGTATCAGCAAGAGTGGAAGGGAAGGTCTACAGGACGGTAGTGAGACCAGCTATGTTACAGTATATGGGTTGAAGACGGTGGCACTGACCAGAAAGCAGGAGACAGAGCTGGACATGGCAGAGTTAAAGATGTTAGGATTTGCACTGGGTGTGACGAGGATGGACAGGATTAGAAATGAGTACATTAGAGGGTCAGCTCAGGTTGGACAGTTGGGAAACAAAGTCCAAGAGGCGAGATTGCATTGGTTTGGACATGTGCAGAGGAGAGATGATGAGTATACTGGGAGAAGGATGCTGAGGATAGAGCTGCCAGGTAAGAGGAAAAGAGGAAGGCCTAAGAGAAGGTTTATGGATGTGGTGAGAGAGGACTTGCAGGTGGTAGGTGTGACAGAGCAAGATGTAGAGGATAGGAAGATATGGAAGAAGATGATCTGTTGTGGCAACCCGTAACGGGAGCAGCTGAAAGAAGAAGAAGAGGTAAGGTACTTATTTGGCTAAGAAAGAAAGTTACATTTATAGCGATGAGAGAGAGTAGACAGCACACATTTGCTCCTTACCCTCCATGCATTCTAAATTTGCCATTGCAATTCCACAATTCACACTCATTCAATACAAATGAAAGTATAGAGTGGTGTACAAAAAAACAGATTTCAATTTTGACCTTAATTGAAATATTTGGTTGTTTTAAAAACGTTTAATTCTGATGCTTTAATCAATTTTAATACAGACTGCAACAAAAGGATAACAAGAAAAACAAAAGAATATTTTATTTAAGGTCAGAATTTAGTTTTTAAATATTGGATTGTTTTTTTCTTAGTCTGATCCAATTTTTTATAAAACTGAAACCCGTTTATGGTCTTACCTTTACTTGTAAATGAAGTCCATGCGCCTATTCCTTCTACACGAAAATGTCTGTCAATTTCTTGCAAAAGTTCTCCTTATTTTCCTTTAGTTTTAAAAGTCTTAATCTGACATTTTGGCAGTCAGTCGGAACAAAAAATAAAAATAAACGGACCGCTACAGTGCACCTGACTTTCTGATATCGCTAACTTATTGGTGCCCACAGCCTCTGCATAGAAGAACAGCAGCAATGATCACCTGCTGGGCTCATATGCGCCCCCTTCAGTGTGGCACGGGACTGTCTGCCTCACCTTATGCCTTTTCACTACAGTTTTGTGTCCGATCAGCAAGACTAAATATGTCACACACATTCATTAAGGATACTGTATTAGCCAGACTGTGGAAAGTCAGAGTGTATAATAAACGTGTCTGCAAACATTATATTGGCAACATAAAGAGAGACAGCAACAGGCATGCGCCACTCGCACGCATCAACCCCGTGTATGAAGGAGAGCGCAGTCAGTCCGAGGTGAGGGGAGGCTCGTCGCTACGCACCTCGTGTTGAACAGGAAAGTTCAGCGATTTTGACCAAAAAATGATGAAAGTAATTGGAATCATACAGAAAACAAATTTATAGCACAGACCAGTGGACAAATTTATTTTACGTTATTATTATTAGTTTTTTTTTTAACTTTTCATGCCTCCCCTGACCGCATGTCCCTGCTGCAACCCTAAATAGCACAGTAAGAGGATACAGAAAGGCCTCTCTCTCTGCAAAAGAAAATTAATTTTGCTGTTGAGTCCCAACGGCAATCCAACCCATATATTGTAACATAAGCATTCATTGTTTTTATATACGCCAGCATACACTACTGAAGTGAACAACGTGTGCCTGCCATTCCTCTTTGACATCATAGCGACTCCACATCTGCTGAATCCCAAACAATAAAGTAGTTTTCTTTTCAGACACTGTCTTGAAGGTATGTTAGCTCCAAGATGAAGACTGTGGCTATCTACAAATCTCTCTGACCACTGTAAATAACACAATACAGCTACTTCAGTACAGTATCTTCACATGTTCAGCACCAGTAACCTCAATGTATTTATCAATAATGCTGGTGATCGTGATGTCTACTATCTGGGTAGGAAATCCAGGGGTACACATTTACTTCGAAAATAAAGTGCCTATTGAAAATATTGGAAGTATTCACATTTTATTGTTATACAACATTTAACCACAGTGGTTTTAGTTTTGCGTTTTTTAACATCAATCAATTAAAAAGACTGTTTAATGTGATCGAGTATTTTGTGTTTTATATTACAATGAGAAGTCAAGCAAAATGACTAAATATCTTCCACATGTTATTCTTTCAACACACAGTCACAAGCACCATCCAATATAGTAATTACTTCACTGTCCTCCAGGCAAACCTTGACCTCTACCTCCCAACTCCAACTCGCCTGGATGAGGTTGAACAGCTCCTTTTATGCCAGACCTGAGAGCACTTCTGGTGTCACATGATTACACCCTGGAAGCACCTCCAGGTCAGGCGGAATCTCCCTAAAATGTGCGAGTCCTCTCCCCACAGCTCCCTCTAGCAGCACATATGTACAACAACTACAATTCCCTAGGTGGCCTGCGGGTGTACAAATGGAAGCTCTACCCGAAGGATAGTGCCATCTGACACTTTGAGGGACTTCATAGCCCCAATAGACAGTCCTTCAGGAAAGGAATCTGTGACTGCTCTGGTCGGGACGCCTGTCCATCCATATCCTTCCCTTATGGCCTCCCAGCTGGGTAGAGAACCAGCCTCCTTCCTGGTTGGGATACCATCCTGTCCACCTTGGCACCTACAACAATCACTAAATATATGAACTAAATATATTTATCAGCACGACCTTTTGCACAAGTTAACTACACATATCAGCATAACCATTTCACCAGTTAACTACATGTATCAGCAAAATGTTTTAACTTGTTTACTACATGTATTAAGATAACCTTTTTAATCAGTTAACGATTGTGGCTCTGAAAGGGGACGCTCCAGCCCCCCAAATCTGACACAGACAGACACAGGCACAAGTCTAGCACAACACAAAGGCTTTTATTCATGGGAAACTCTTTCCCAAGTGTTTCCCACAACAGCAATACACAGTATAAAGCACCAAGGAGCACACATTACTTGTCTTCTTGTCTTTTCTTCCCCTGCTGTCTCTCTCTCTCTGCCTCTGTCCACCTCCACTCCTCCTCCAGCAAGCTTTGTCACCTTCCTTCTGACACTGGCTCCTGGAGCAATGGCAGCTGGCTCCTTTTATGTAATACCCAGGAGTATTTCACTTTCAGGTAAGGTGGGAGCCCAACGAAGCAGGGCTCTGTAGGCCCTGCAGCATCCCCTGGTGGCACCCACAGGACTGAGTAGCAGGACTCCATCTCCCATGAAGCCCTGAGGAAACTGGTGGAGCTGCCATCTAGTGTACCAGGGTAGATAATGTCCCCCAGCCTTTGATACTATTTGTCACACTACTCTTCTCAATAGATTATCTTTGATTGGCATTACCCACACTCCATTAGATTGGTTCAGATCCTATCTCTTAGGCCACACTCAGTTTGTTCAGCTTAAAACTTTTACATCCCAACCCATCACTGATACTTCAGGTGTCCCCCAGGGCTCTGTCCGTCCTGGGGCCCATCCTTTTCATTATTTACCTCCTTCCCCTCGGCAATATCTTTCGTAAATATAACATTAGCTGATGACACCCAGCTCTACCTCACTAGCAAACCTACTTTTTCCTTTGCATCTTCCTCACTTATTGATTGCATAGCAGAAATTAAATCCTGGTTTCCTTCAAATTTTCTTAAATTAAATAGTGACAAAACTGAGGTTCTCCTCATTGGTACAAAATAAGCATTATTCAAAACTGATAATTTCTCATTTGTTATCGATAATTCCTCTGTCTCCCCTTCCCCAGAGGTTAAGAGTCTGGGTGTCATCCTTGACAGCACTTTATCCTTTCAGTCCCACATACAATATCATCTCCCGGTCTGCATATTTCCACCTGCGTAACATTAATCATACTCGCCCCTCCCTCACTCCCTACACCACTGCTATCCTTGTTCATAGCCTCGTCACTTCTCGTCTGGATTATTGTAATTCTCTTTTCTTTGGTCTTTCTTGCAAATCTCTTTATAAGCTTCAACTGGTCCAGAATTCAGCTGCCCGCATCATTACTAGAAACCCTCTATTCACCATATCACTCATGTCTTGCACCAACTTCACTGGCTCCCGGTCAAGTTCCACATTGAATTAAAAATTCTTCTATTAACTTTTAAGGCTATCCACAACCTTGCCCCTCCATATCTGTCTGACCTCCTGCACATTGCAATTCCCTCCCACATCCTTAGTTCCTCTTCTTCCATCCACTCGACTGCATTCAGTTGCTCTGCTCCCCAGTTCTGGAACTCATTATCTTCCGAGCTTAGAAATATTGAATCATTCTCACTTTTCAAATGTAAACTTAAAACTCATTTGTTTAAGACTGATTTTTCTCTTTGACTACAATTGCTCTGTCTGATTTTATATTTTAGTATTGTTAATAATGTGTGTTTTATCTATTGTTCGGTGTCCTTGAGTGTTTAGAAAGGTACCTATGAATAAATAAAATGTATTTTATTAATTATTATTATTATTATTATCAGAGTAATTTAAAATATTTTAGTACAAATGTACTAAAGGTAACTTGCTTGACAACATACTTTACTTGGACAGGTGATAAGATATTTCTGTACAATAGTTTTTTCAAAAGTTTTTATTAAGCATGAAAATTACTAAATGATAAAGAATTGGTGGATCTGATGGGGGTTGACTGAAGTACCTAGCAACCCTGGCATGGAATTTGGGGCACCAATGCGATATCTTCACCTACACCACCCTTACTAGAAGCAATGCTACACAAAAATAAAAGTTTTAAAATACCTTTGCCAAATAAAACGTGAGTTACCTAGCGTAATTCTCTCTGTGCTGCTCAGGTCACGAAATCATAGAATTTATGAGTATTACTTTGTGTTTTTCATTTATTTCCCTAGATGTTTGCCAATCACCTGGCAAGGGAAGGTGAAATTCGTTGTAAAAGGGTGTTAAGTTGTTAATTATTATTATTAACTGCTATCTCTTAAGCACACACCTGCATAACTTTTGTACCTTCCAAAGAGTAGCATCAATAGCGGCGACATAGCAGCTATTACAGATGCCCGATTATTACTCATGCTTTTGACGGAGTTGTTAGAGAATGTGTAGTTTGTCCCTCAGCGCACCCCGTACCAAGCATTCGAAAAATGGCCGCCACCCGTTACCGAAGGTTTCTGCGGCTCTGCGAAGAATGGCCGAGAGATGCCTCGAAGCAGGATCGAGATCTGGGTACATTTATGAGGCAACGAATAGCTGTTGCGTTCCGCGAAGGAGAAAACACACAGGTATATTATATTGGAAGGCGCGACGATAACCGAAATTTCGTTTTTGGGAAACATCAGACTAACTTTAAAGTAGCCAAGGTTACTAAAATAACTTCCGGGGCAATAGGTTGACCTTGCATAAATAATCCCGCGTTACCTTATGACATTTATTTGTGTGCGTCTCCCTGGAGTTTTGTTTGCGTTAACCCAGTCTGTTTATTGTTTTAAGTTGGCATTACAGGATTTTAAAATGCTCTTTAAATTCAAGTAAAACACTCATTTCATTATACACATTACATTTACACAGTGCTAACATACAAGGTGGTTGAATTACTTTGTTAGGCAGACTTGTTCTCCTTACTTAATTAAACGATTAAGCTATAATCGTGCTAAGGGCGCTCGCGAACATGGAATATCATCGGAATATTATGCTTTTCGTAATGAACACATTTTCACATTTCTGAGTGTGTGCTGCACTGATCGATTCTTTTACTGCTATACTGTATGAGTGAAACATGAAGAGTGTGATCTAATCACGATTCTGATTAAACACAATTTGCATAATTAACGGGTTCTAGTAAAGTGGAATACCATTTGTGCCAAAACTAAAATAAGTAAAATGGAAATTACGAAATAATCACATGTAAAAGTACAGCGATATATGTACATTTTAATAAATTGTGAAACGTGTAATTAAGTCAACTAATTATTATGAAATGTAATGTCATCATTTTATTATGATTATGGGAGTTATTTCAAAATTGCATTATTTTTAAAGACCGCTTTTATTTCACAGTTCGACATTTCCAAATAGCACTTTTAAATCCAAAGCTATTTATTTCAGAGTGCCACGTTCCAATGGAATATTACACATGCCAATGTAAATGCGGTCCAATTTGTTAACACATATTGCAATGCAATGCTTATGCACATGCTGCGTTTAATTCTGGTAAGGTTTAATTGTGTCATAATTAAAGCTATATCAACCAAATGATCGATTGCTTTTTAATCCAGTATGCAATTTTTGTGTCTCTTTAAAATGTGATGCAAAAGCGTTTTTCAGTTCATGTACATAAATTTCATATCATAACTAAAACCAAAGCAAATATTTTGATTAGTAGCTGAATGGATTGCATTTCTGTTCAAGACCAGACATTAATCATACCAAAAGTGAATGTAATCAAATGGCCAGTTAGCATCATAAAGTGGGGCAAAGAAAATTGACAGCAGAGGTAAGAGTCATTCCAGTCACAGGTGTGTTCACCCAGCAAAGATCAGAAACAGGGAGGTGACTGTTGAGCACACTTGATGATGTTAAAACTTGACTGAGATGCTCCTGAGCTGCCAGACAAGTTCCCTCTGGTAGGTGCCTGTTGCCAGAAAGCCAAAGTTATTAAAACCAGGATATGAACAAATACGGAACTTGGGACAGTCTGCCTTTCTGATGCCATGGCCCTTTCTGCACATAAGTCTGGGAGAATAGCTCTTGGTAACCTAAATCGGCTCATCAGTGGGTAGGCATTGCAATGTCACACCACTTTAAGCATTTAACAACCTTTATGTAGATTTCTGTCAAGTTGTGGTGCTTGCACAGTTTTCTTTAGTGACCAATTTATTTTTAAATTTTTGTCCAGCAAATGCTCTACGGCTCTCACGTGACAGCCATCCTGGATTCATTGCTAATATCATAAAAAAAGATATGGCTAAATAGTGGGGAAGCACCCTTAATATCCACAACTTTTTCCAACATGAACATCATCAGTTCTTACAGATAGGATTTGCAGTTTTTTAAAGAAATTAGTAAATGTACATTCAATGTCTCACAGTGACTATGAAGACAGAAATTTTTATTTTGTTGCTTGTTGTTCATTCTAGTGTGTGTATGTACATTTATTTATTTACCTATTTATGTATTTACTGAAAGAGCTCCTATAAAAAGCCAACTTTTCTCCTGGGGACAAATAATGTTCTATGTATCTAATACTTTTATAACCCTGTGCTGGTTAAGGTACTCTGGAGTGGTGTGCCAAAAATCTTGAACAAATCTATGTATGCTTCTTTATATTTGTGTTTGCTGAATAATTTAGCCTGCTGCCTGTTCATATAATACACACAATAGCAGAACCGCTTCACTTACCTTATTCTACTTTTCCAGATTGCAGACCCAGAGAAGTGTGATCAAATGTATGAGAGTTTAGCTCGTATTAACTCCAATTTTTACAAGTGCAAGGTAAGTGTAATTGGAAAAAAAAATTAATGTAAAAATAGCTTTACCTGACTCATTGAAATCTAAATCATTTGTCACTTTGTAAGATGTTGTGATGGCAGGGAACAAAATGTGGCACAGGAGATGTAGTGGAACTAGTTTGGCACTAACACAAAGAAACTCACTGGAGGGGGATTTAAACCAACATAAAAGTGCAGGGCAGTGTTTGGTAGGTTGGGTGGGATGGCAGGGTGAAAGGTTGTAGCACCACGAGAGAATGTGGTGTGACATGGGAGGAACACTGTAATGTTTATATTAGTTTAAATGTGGATGACACCGGTATACAAAGCAGCTAAGCAAGTTTAGACTATATTACAGCTGTTTGCAGATGTTTTACATTTAAAGCACATACATGACTGTCACATAATGAGGTTTGTAGTGCATTAGCTACTACACCACAGTTGTGAGCACATAACATTCCTCCATGATGTTACGTGTCAGTTGCCAGACATTCCCATTTAGGGAAAAATAAAGGCCACAGAGGATGGGCAGATAGTCAGAATATCTCCTGGTCTGCAGGAAGCAGCACTAGTTTCAAGTCAGGAGAGGCTAGAACCATTTTGCACTTTCAAAGGTGAGCACTGGCAGAGCTAGACACAATTATATAGCCTATTAGAAGACATCAAGCAGTCCCTGAATGGCAGGAGTGTGGCCATATTGCACTTTTAAGATAGGCAGCCAATAGTGTCTCTTAGAGACTTGGCACTTTATGGAGTCTGATGTCCGTGTAACAAAAGAAAGGTCATTTTTGATCCCAGGAGGCGGTTTAAAGCCAGAATGCTTAGCTTATGGTAGAAGTATGAGGTAAGCTGTGACAAGCAAGGTTATTACAGTTTTGCCTGTTTATTACTACTGTATATTATTTCTGATTTTACTTGGAAATTTAGCTTAGTTTTAGTTTTCCTGCATCATGTATTTTTAGTTTCAATTTAGTTTTTATTTCACAAAGACATTTCTATTATATTAATTTCAGTTTTAGTAATTATGGTAGTGTTAAAGAGCCACTATACATTTTAGTTTTGTGTCACAATCAGACAGAACTTTACACTTAACGGGTTCTGGATATGATACGAATGTAATGTTAATGGAAGCTTGCTACACTACATGGTTTACTATCTGGTTTTGTTTTTTGCTGATAAAAACAAGCATAATCAAAACCAGATACTGAAGAATATGAACACTTTAACTTTTAAAATATTTTCTATGTCATTTATGCTGAACAAATGTGCGCTGACTGTTGGCACATTTCATCTTTTCCTTTTCTTGCCCAGAATGGGCTAATTTGTGATAAAATTTAGGTGAATTTTAACATTTGAGGGTCTTTTCTTAATCTAAATGTTACAGCACACAACATATTCTGCTCCAAGACAGTGTGCTTACAATTAATGCCTTCAAAGTATTCAAAAATCTCCCATACTAGGCTTTATTTTCTAATAGCAGTATTGATCTCAGTTTCCATCACAGGGACATCAAATATATTGACAGAATTTTGCCACCTGCAGGCCTGAAAAGATATCAAAAATTAGAAAATGTACTGTACTGCATTCTGACAGGTGTGATCATGAAAATCATGCGGGCTTAGGAAGAACAGAGTTGTTAGGCTTGAATCAGTGCGCAGAACCCACCTAGCTGTATTGAGGGAAACAAAGAAAAACAAGCATGTAGTGCTGATTAGGGGCAATGAGACTTGAATATCTCATGCAAAAGAACAGTAAACCCTTATTGAGCAGAGAAGGAGCAGGTAATACGGAGTACGGACAGCCACAAAATTAATGAAACAGCATCTGAGATTAGGAGCGATATATATATTTTCCAGACTCGCTTATCCAGAGCAGGATCTCTGAAACCTGGAGCCTGTACCTGCAGCTTTGGATGCAATGTAGAAAAAATCCCTGGACAGGTGCCAGCCTATTGCAACAATAATATATATATATATATATATATATATATATATATATATATATATATACTAGGCTGACCCGCCTTTTAAGGCGACCGACTTTTAAGTTGACCACTTCTTAAGGCAATTCAATATGTAGATCAATTTGATATTTTATACAAACTCATTAATTTGGTTATATTGCATTTGAGCGGTATTACTTTAATACTCGTAGTTTCTGTTATTTTTGTGATGAAATGTAAACTTTTTTTCTACAATATATTGAGGTCGCCCTTTTGAACCCCCCTGATATTTACTACGCGGTGAGGCATTTGTACTCCATCAACATTAATTATTTCCAGAGACATAATTTTGTTTATTTTTCCAGCGCATCGCGCACAAAAGCAAGGGAACGATGGGAGCACCAGAACTCTGCTCACATCATGTCGCTTCGTACTGCAAGCTGCAAGTAGTAAGTCTGTGATAAGCAGAATACCGCTACGCTTTCCACTCACGGGACGGAAGGACAATCTCGACCGTTTTTATATAGTAAGAAAGAAAAGAAGAAGATATCGCACAGTCTGGAGTAGAAAATCATCTTTTACCTGGAAAAACGAAACTACAAATCCCATCGTGCATTGCACAGTGGACGGGGCGTGTGTGAAAGTCCGTGAGGACAATCCCGACCGCTTTTATATAGAAGGATATGGAATACGTATGACATGGCTAATGTTAAGAGCAAAAAGAGTATGATATTTCAGCTATCTATTTTGAGAGAGAGAAAGATTAAAAAGGGGAGGACAAATTTTTAAAACCTAATTCTGCTACTGGATTATTTTCACAATATCAGGTCATTTCAGCTGTAAATGTAAACCAAAAAAAAAGCAGAATAAATATAAAAACAATTTAGTAGGTTTAGTTTTTCACCACTTGGCAGACTCTTTTCACCTACCTACCTGCAGTTCAGTAGAGACATTGCCAGCTCAGTAATTTTACAAGGTTTATATTGTTTCATTGTTAACCAACCTTTTTAAAGCAAAAGTGATTGGTCAGCAACATCATGCCGATCTTGTATGTTGACCTTGTCAGTCTCTCGATCAGTGCCGTATTATTTTCAAAAAGGATTTCTCCTGTGCGAAGTGTTGGGTGAATTATTGTCAACAAAATGCAGACACCTGAGAAATAATCTGAAACGTTACTCACACATGATTTTTCTGTCCATACAGTAAAGGTTTTATTGACCAGCACATTCCGACTTCAGGCATTCAAATTACATCTTGATTTACCAGAATCACAAAGAAATGCAGAAGCTCAAAATAACGGACATCAGACTCATACAGCCTAGAATTTGGCTTTGTGTATGCTGCTCTATTCATTTCTGTGTACATACTGTATCTTGGGCTCAGACAGAATTACAGCGAACATGCCGCAGTTTATGAACAGACTGAAATTCTGTAAGGGAGTATCTATACCTAATACTTCTCTCTTCAGTCCCGGAGATCCAATGAATTGCAGCTTTGAAAGCACATTCAAAGGAAAATTATCACCTTGGCATTCTTCACTAACACTTGAACCAGAATCAATCATGCTGTCACTATTAGCTCCTGAAGAACTGTCTCTATTCTCATACAGTACATCACTTTCTTCTTCGGACGCTTTATGCACCAGTATTCACCTTGCTTTGTCACTGCAAATGCTATGTCAGCACCATCCCTCCTTCATAAGCCTACATTCTGTGGATGAATTTATGCAGGTGGCACATAGTGGATGAATTTCTGTTTTAAAGTAAATAAAATTATAAGGGTTAAAGACTAACTGCAGGAATATTTATTCAAAAACAAATATCAAATTCTTATTAATATATTTTGATTAATTTCAAGACCTCTGCAGCCCAGGTCAGCCCTTGCGCAAGTCTGGTTGTTACAAAAACTAGACATACTTTTAGTAAATTATTATTTAATTTCAGTTAGTCTTTTCAGCTACTTTAGTAGTTTTGTTTAGTTTTAGTTTTTCATTTTGGTTTTGATGTTTTATTTCAGTTTACTAAAATGTTTATTTTTTAGTAATAGTTTCAATTTTGATTTTAGTTTTAGTTAACTATAATAACCTTGGTGACAAGTACTATTTTAGTAAGAAGACTAGAGTTTTAAGTGAGCCATTATGGAGGAGTAAGAGAATGCTTACTTTAGAGTTGAGTAAGTAAACGAGGCCTCCCCACCCTAAAACAGGCTTAGTAAGGCTCAGAGGTGGAAGCTTTTCCTGTTTTAGGCTTTGTATTTTGCATTTTTGTGTTTTATTAGTTTCTTAAACTCCTGTCTGATTATGGGGCAGAGTGGTGGCTCTGTGGCTAGGGATCTGCGGCGGCAATCAGAAGGTTGCCAATTCGAATCCCTGTGACGATGCGGGTTCTGGCTCCACGCTCCCATTACTGTTTGGGAAGCCCTTGAACCCTACACCGTCGATAATGTCACCGAGTAAGCTAATCAGTGAAGGCAATAACAATCGAGCAAGGGGATGGTAAAAAGTGCAACAGTGCTTTTATTTAATAGACAATCCAAAACAAAGTGTCCATAAAGTGCAGTGATTCAAATTCTTCAATGAATAAATAATCCATAAAAGAAAGGTGGAGGTTAAAACCAATAAATAGAAAAAAAAACAATCCTTTTAAAACGAGGTTTTAACGTTCTTATGGAAGCAGTCTTTAAAAACACAACAATGACAAGACTGGTGCATCTTTTCTGTTAGCGTCTCACCTGCTTCTCCCAGTTAGGCTTTGCAGCAGGCGAGATGCTCTCTGCAGCTGCCCTCTTCAACTCCTGCAACGAGACTGGGGACCTCCCGATCCCTGGCTTCGGTCTGGCACTCATCCCAGCCTCAGAGACTTGGCTTCCCTGACAACCAGGACACTCATGCCAGGGAGTTTACCGCCCAAGCCTCCCGACTCCCGCAGCCTTCTCGGCCTTACGCGGCCAGCCATCTTTCTCTGGTTACTCCCGCTACCTGGTCGCTCAGCGGGAGCAACAACAACTCCAACCCCTGGGTGTAGGCCTAACACCCAGGACCTCGCAGCTGCCTGCGAGCGCTCGTTCACACACTCCGCGTGTCTGTCCCTCTCTTGCACCGCCTTGCTTCCTCACTCCCTGTAACCTCCGTTCTCTCTTTCCTTTCTCTTGTTCATTTTCTTCGTTCGTTCTTCTTTTTTTTTCTTTGTCAACCAACTCGCGCTTCTATTTAAGCAACGAAGGACCATAGCAAATTAGCCAGGGGAGCAATCACGGATGTGGGCAGTCCCTCACCTGTGCACTCGGTGAGAAACGCCCACACCGCGGATCGTCCCGCGGCCTGCTATGGCCCAACGCCCCCTCGCTAAACCGGTGATTATTTATTTAAAAAATGGCCTTTACTAAGCAAGCTGTGGACCCGCTATACCACAATCCCGTAAACCCGAGAAGTGACTGTACTACGTTTGGGCCCTTGAGCAGGGACCTTAACCTGCAGTTACCTTGTCCTGGGTCTGACATTAACTTGGCAGGATTGGCACTGAAGTGACTGTAACAAACCTCACTCTCTTCCAGTGTGGTGCTGAGGTGTCACCCACTGCACTCGGGTCAATGCACCATCAGCACATGCTCCCAACCACTCTTTGTCTTATTATGATTTGGGCTTCCTTGTGATCAATCCAGTTCTAGAAATTGCATGAGGTTTTCCCATTCCTGTCACATAAATTTGTTTTGGATGAAAAAAAAAAATCAAATTGTTTGTTTTACTAAGATTAATTTATAGTGTTTTTCAAGAGTTAATAATTTATGCTGGCTTCAAATGTAAAATATAAATTACGTCACAAAAAAGTCACTATTGTACTGACGGATAACTTGGTATGTTTCCATTGCCTAAGTATCATTTAGTGCATAATATTTCCATATACAGTATTCAAATTATTGTACTACATCCCAAATTTGTTTATTTAGTTTCCCAGGTTTCAAGATACCAACTTCACTGGTGTCACAGCTGAGGAGTGCAGAATGGTGCTAAACACAGGTGAGAGTTTGGTTTGTTGATGTCTTTCTGTGGGTGTTGTGTTGTTAAATATTTTACTGTTTAATATATTAAAGTCTTTTTTGGCTTATGAAGGACCTATGTGATGCCATAGGAAATAAACATTGGTTGTTAAAGGACTTTTTTTTTAGACAGTTACTGTAAGGATTTAATTTAACTCATAGTTGTTTGCACTATGCTGTACAATTAGTGACTCTGAGATTTCACATAATATTTCACTTAATTCTAGCTGCTGGGCCTTATTTCCTTAAACATATCAAATCAATTAGTTAATAATTAATTACATTCATATAGCAATTTTCTAACCTACTCAAATGACCTATTTCAGCTTTGTACATCTTGCATTCCCACAAGCAAGGTCTTTTAAAAATTAATTTATCCCTCCTGCATCTTAAAACTGCTGATTTTAAATATATATGAATATATACCAAATAACCTGCATCAATATAATATTTTTTTTTCTTTCACAGACAACTTGCAACAAATAGAAGATGCAAAAAAAGGAATATGGAAGAAACTAAAAGAAAAATTTTCCAAGCCTCCAGAAGAGGGCAGTAAAGACTGATGTATTCTGCACTTCACATGTAGTGTCAGTCCAGGAAGAACTCTGTCATTAGCATCAATAAACGTGAAAAAGGAAAACATTATATTTTCTAGGTTTATTACAATCAGGTGTATGGAGTAAAGTGAAAGAAACATATTGCCACTCTCTGGCACATTGATTACTGAGTAGAACTACTTTGCCTTCCTTACCTGAAAAATCAGAGGAACATTTTTCATTGACATGTATATTTTAAAAATGTGAATACCCTAACCACAGGAGCTAGCAGTAAAACAAGGGAACAGCTAGCAATATGTTTGATAATGAGACTGCAGTTTAAAAGTAGCCTACTTATTTTGGACCATGGAAAGGGGAAAAAGACACTCAATTCCCTGTAAGCTGCCTTACAAGGAAGCAAGATGACTAAAAATTACCAGTGTAGTTCACCATTGAGGTTTTCAACTACAATAAATTGCTTAGGCTCAACTATAATATTTCCAGCTAAGATGGACTGTGTTTAAAGGGTGTTCTCTAAGAGCTAAATACTGTATCTACAACTATCTACCTGCAGCGATAGCTGTTTTGCAGTGTGCTTGGTGACCTTATTGTCCTTTTCATGCTTAGTCACACATTTGTTACATCACCCTGTGCCATGTTAAAATTACCAGGCAATTTTGATGAAAGAATAATAATGGAAAATGAGTAAAGAAAATAACATGCCAAAATGATCCAAAAATAAATGCAATTTATTATACTAAACATTTTACGGCCATTCCTTTTGTCAGTCCAATGTCAATCTAATAAACTAATATGCATAATAAATATGCTACTCATAAAATGTTAGCTTGAACATTGCAGCTATAGTCAAATTCTGGTATACCCAGTGCAGAAGAGCAGCAAGTTTTGTCTTTTTTTTGTCAATGTTTCTCCTTACACCACATAGTTTGACCCCTTGCAGAAATTAGATGTTTGGTTCTTAAATAAGGCTTTTTTATTACTAAATACAATGTTGTGTAATCAGTTCATTTAAGAATTAATGTTTTGTACAAAGTACAATGAAACTCTTGTGTGCTCTTTTCACTACACTGCCACCCTTTGCAACTTCGTATTAATCTATGATCGCCAAACTTCACTTTCTCCTGGAGTTACCATGAAAAGTTTAACCAAGGTTGAACCAGTGGGACAGTATTCGTCGCAGTTTTCATTGCCAGCATTCTTATATAGATTACCTACGCGCCTGTACCATGTTTTGTCTCCGTCATTCCGGAGGAATCATCAGGGCTGTCACTGCCACCGCCAGGGAAGGCATAGTGGCCTGTTGGTTAGACTGAAATCTGCCTTGGCATCTTCTCCAGGACCACCAACTGGACATTTTTCAGGTCGGTACCTTTTGTATCGTCACTTGGAACCTTGTTACAACTCTCTTCCACCTGTTGCTACGGTAGAGGAGTCAATGCCTGTCCGGGGTTTCTCGCCCCAAATTTGGGGCATCAGGGTGAATCACCACAACCTCTGACCTACTTGTCATGCTCAGCAAGCAGCCCGGTTACAACAAAGACTGCGTTTGTGAATGTACAATATTTAATTAATAAAATATTTATTTTTGCATCCCTTTTTTTTTACGTCCCACAGACTGAATTTAATTTGTATGACTAAGACCTGGATGGGTATTGGAGATTCCAGTTCTTTTATAAAACTTTTACCACTGGACTGTTTTTGTTATAATACACCAAGAACATTGGGTTGAGGAGGTGGAGTTACAAAAAAACAAAAAAAACAACTTAACTGCTGGCACTTGTTTTGGGTTATGTATTCCAGCTTTGAACTAAATATCTTTCAGCTGGAAACAACTGACCCTGCCCGCCTAAATCATAAGGATTTTATTAATGAGTTTTCTGACATTTTATCCGGTCTTATGTTAAAATATGTTTCTGTCCTTTTGTGGGGGATTTCAATATGAGTGTGTTGTCTTAATAAGCCATTGGCTAGCTGATTCTTTTACTTTAGTTCAGTTTGTTACTGGTCCTGCTCATAAATCGGGCCACACACTTGATTTTGTTCTTAATATTTAATATGGAATTAAGTGACACAGTGTTTTCTGATCATGTGCCTATTTATTTGAAGTTTCTACGAATCGTTATTTGCCTAAACTCAGTTCCCTAGCATGTTTTCGGCGGAGGATTACTTCCTCCACGGCTAGGTATTTTAGGGCTAAGTTTGATGCTGGATCCATTTTGTCATGATACTGAGGATACTCACCTCCTTTTTTCATTCAACCTGTCTAAATATATTGTTCACTGTTACCCCTCTTAAATCTTGGCAACCTAAGTTAAAATCCGAACCCTGGCTGAATGACATTACTCGATCAGCCAGACGTGAATGTTGGAAGGCTGAGAGGAAATGGAAGAAGGATAGGCTTCAGGTATCTTTCGATATGTTGAAGGGAGGATTGGTCAGGTACCAGTCAATTTTTAAGGCAGAAAAGTCTAAATACATTTCCAATATTGTTAGTAAGAACTGCCATAACCATGGTATGCTCTTTAACACCAGCGAATACCAGATTCATAAGCTAGACCCCTCCACCGACACCTGCAAGGAATTCTTGCACTATTTTGTGAATAAGGTTAAAGCGATTAGAGCACATATTGTACCTTCCTCTTATGATCCATCAATTTCTGTCTCTCCTTCAGCTTTGTTTACAAGGTCTGAGCCAGTGTCTCTCTTCTGTATTTATAGTGTAATTAATCATATGAAAGTAACTGCTGGTCCTACTGATGTTATTCTTCCTCATCTTATAATAGATAGTTTTGAGACTATTGGTTCAAGCATTCAGGCTATCATGAACAGTAGTTTGACTTCGGGGACTGTTCCTAATCAGTTTAAGTACGTATTAGTACAATCTAACTTGAATATATCTGACCTTTCCAATTTTATACCCATTTCTACACTTCCATTTCACTCAAAACTGGCTTCATAGTACTGAGTCTGCCCTTTTAAAGTTTTTAATGATCTTTTAATTACTGACTATGGTAATTCTGTGATTCTTGTTCTTTTAGACTTAACAGCAGCCTTTGGTATTGATCTCTCACTTGGAGCATTATGTTGGCCTTAAGGGCTCTGTACTAGGCTGGTTTAAATCACACCTATGCAATACAAGTTTTTCTGTTACCATTGGTTGGTGATTGTACATCATCCTCAGTACCATTTGTTAGTGACATTCCTCATGGTTCAGTTTTGGGCCCTCTCCTCTTTTCTTTGTATATTCTCCCTTTAGGGTCCATTTTAAGAAAACATGGCATTTCTTTTCACTGCTATGCCAATACCCAAATATGCTTGTCTCTAAACTGCAACAATAGTAATCGGGTTAAATTATTGTTAGATTGTTTGGAGGACATTAAAGTATGAATAGCCACAAATTTCTTAAGTTTTAATGAGAGTAAAACAGAGGTTCTTATATTTCATCCAAGTGGAACTTCTTGTCTTGGCCCGTTGGAACCTTTTGTGAAGACGTCGGTTAAGAAAATTGGGAGTAATCATGGATTGGGATTTTAAAATGGCTGGCCAAATTAATTCATTTATTAAGTCTAGCTTCATTCACCTAAGATTCCAATCCAAGGTAAAGGCTGTTTTGTCTTTTGAGAAAGTCATACAGGCGTTTACTTCATCACACCTTCACTACTGTAATGCCCTTTATTTTGAGGTTAGTCAGGCTTCTTTCTCCTGCCTATAATCGGATCAGAATGCCACAGCCCATCTAAAAAATGTCATCATGTTACCCCAATATTCAAGGCATTACATTGGCTTCCTGTTAAGTATAGGATTAATTTTAAGATTCTTATAATTACCTTTAAAGTTTTAAAATGTCTGGCGCCTGGATATTTATCTGAGCTGATTAGCCCCTACGTTTTCCTGCTGGGTCTCTGAGATCTGTTGAGCACACAAAGGGCCGTTTTCTCTCCTGACTCTGAAATTATGGAACATGTTATCTTTAAATATTAGGGTGGATCCTTCATTATTGATTTTTAAATCTCATCTAAAAGCTCATTTTTACTGTTTGGCTTTTAATTCACTTTAATTGTTAATTTCCTCCCTTGTGCCATTTTCATTTTTGTATTTGTTCCTGTCGTTATTTTTATATTTATTGGTTATTGTCCTTGTACAGCACTTTGGCTTCAACTCTGTTGTTTTAAAGTTCCTTATAAATAAACGATTGATGAATCTCATTCAGTAGACTATATAAAATAACACAGAATGTAAGAAAAGCATCATTAGGAAAAAATAATTCTATGATATGAGCTACACATCTGTCTGTTATTACAAGCCAAGGCAGAACATAACTTGATAAAAAAAAACAACTGCAGTGTCAAAAGTAGGATCCCTGTGCCTGAGCCAATGACAATCTCAATCGAGATCCACTAAAGCTCCATTGAACCCTATCTGATCATAGCTGTGTACTTTGATGACTCCCGACCAGTCCTAAATGGCCAGCACCATGTTATTGCCCAGTTAGCAAAAATCTATTCCTATCAACTCCCAGCTTACTACTATATAAATACGGTTAGATGGATGCATGTTTTATGAAAATGGCTGGATGGATTAATATTTTACTATGAGTAGCATCATTAACTGATGCCTGTATTTATTCATTTTCAAAATGCACATTCTGAGTACACTATGTCCTTCTTCAAAGCAACAAACACTATTTTAGCTACTCTGGAACCAAGCAGAAGAGGTAGGCAAAAATGTGCCCCAGTTCTTTCAGATGCAGTCCTTGAGAAACAAGATGATTTAACAAAGAGCTGAAGACACCTGAAACAAATATTGAATAATATGACAGAAATATTTTTGAAATGTTTAAAGTATTAAATTATTTCTTTGGTACAAGAGAATATTTTAACTTTTTAATGTTCATATCCTGTGTGCTGTGGATTCCTTGTCATATCGCATTAGAAACACTCTAATTACCAGCATGCACAGTTATTTTGTAATGATTTAGAACTTTGTTTGAAAGGCACCTGCATATTACTGTGAATATAACAGAGAACAATAATAATTACATGTTATTTATGCAGCACATCTGCCAAGTGATGTTTAGCACTATTACAAATTTATATACACACAGCGAGCAGCTGTGTTTGTGTATTGACGATACCAAAGTGCACATATATTTGCTTCTAGAGTTTACACGCAAATTTGTTCTGAAAGCGTTTCATGTATCACACCCAGTGGTCATGTCAGGATTTGAAACCAGGACCCACAACTGATTAAAACAATTTACAGAACTCTGCAGCAGTCTTGAACTTAAGGAAACATATTTTAACCAAGTCTCAGATTTGCAAAGAAAACACAAAATTGTTTTAGACTTTTTTTTTTTTTTCCTGCTGAAGAGAATGTTATAAATCTGGTGCAAATTTGAAGTGGGTTCCACTGCCGCAAGACCACGTGTAATTCATTTTCTTCATTGATAAAATTGTAGGTTTCATCTATACTGTAAATGTACGTATTAGAGTAACCAAACAGGACTTTTGATGCGTTTTCAGCAATGAATATGAGAAACAACTTTCTATTAATGTTGAACAATTTTGCAATATCTACGTAAATATTTAAGTTGATACTATCTGACATTAAAGGAATACTCCACTCAAAGATTGTATTTTTTTGTTACTTACCCCATGTGTTTTATAACAATGGCTTTGAAACATTTTAATCTCACTGTTTAACGGAGGGCAAAGATAATAATAAAAAAATGTTGATAGAATTTAAATCAATGGTGATGAATGCTGTACAATGGCAGATGATATGAAAAATGTCCATGGGGGTAAAAAAAGGTCTCATGCTGCTTGTCAGTTATCCAGTCATTTGTTTACAATATGCAAAATACTTTAATTTTTTGCTAAAATAGTGTTAAATACATATGTCCAGAAAAATCGGCACACATAAACTGGAAATGCAATTCACAAGAGATTTTTTAGAGTTTTAAATTGAAGATCTGCTCCCTCTCTCTCGTTCACTGATGAAGAATACCTGCATTTCCTGTTTATGATCTGGCTAATTTTAAAGTTAGAAGTAAAAACAGATTCAGGTAACATCAAGTGAATTCTTCGCATTGAGGACGCCGTTCCATGTGCTTCTGACATACCTGGAATCATCCCTGTTTGCTCAACTCTGAATT
This sequence comes from Polypterus bichir lapradei, assembly GCA_026402145.1. Taxonomy (NCBI): domain Eukaryota; kingdom Metazoa; phylum Chordata; class Cladistia; order Polypteriformes; family Polypteridae; genus Polypterus; species Polypterus bichir. The sequence continues at coordinate 36,589,305 of JANRMT010027041.1, read as the reverse complement.
TGATTCAGCTTCAGACAAGGAAAGTACTTAAAAATAATTTATAAACTGCAAAACTGTTTATTTGTCAAACTGGTAATATTAAGTCTAATTACAACTGGAGTTATACTTTGTTAATTAGTATTTGTATAATGTATGTTGCACAACTAGATCATTGAGTACAAAACCTTAAAAATGTTAATTTTATAGGCTTATGAGAAGCCTTGCTTCCTATCTCCAAATGTAAGCATGATTCATTTCAATCCACTACCAGATTTCACAAGACACAAGCAATATATGACACCCATAAAACATTCAGTAGGCACATCTGTGTCACGATATGTGATTTTAGGAAAAGAGAAATGATAAACCTCATCGGTAACCCAATGTCTTGTCTTGGTGCAGCATCACACCAAGCACTTAGTCCTCCTTTTTATCAGGGTTGTCTCTCCAGATGCGGTAGTTAAGAGTTGCAGCCAATGTAAGCCACATCAAATAGGGCACCATCAGAAAGGTGGCGGTTTTGTTAACTGGGTACCAAGAAAACATCGTTGCCCCCACTGTCCCATACAGCACCAGTAGTTCATAAAATGCCTGCAAAAACAAAGTAACAGTAATTGGCAATTAATGACAGGCGTCTTGCATAGTCTTTGTCACTACATGAGGACACTGTTACTGGTGTCATGGACTGAAAGTATCAAGCTCTATCTTGAGATTTTTTTTACAGCTTTAATTGTAAAGGATGCATCATACTTCAGGGCATAGTAAATATGATGATACTGTATATGCAACACATCAGTTGTGATGTTTGCTTTAATATATATTTGAACACGTACATGATTACCTAAGTTAGATAAACATCCAGAAAAACAAAAATTAATGTGCATCAGTTTTAAAAAACACACCTTAAAAATTGGTAAAGGGAAAAGTAAAACAGTATAAACATTTGAGATAAGTGTTTATGGTTTTTAATTATATCTGCAGAAAGTGTAAACCATTAGTGCTTATTATTACAAAATTATTCTCCCTCAGTTCTACAGAACTCTTACAGGATAACTAAGCACCTCAAGGTTCTTCTGTTCTTTGTAGAGGAGTTACAGTGGTCAGCACTATAATCTGGCAGTCCCCGTGACCCTCTCTGATCTTTTTTCAAGTCATCCTCCGTGTTTAACTTATGTACATTGTCCCCATCTATCCATCAGTTTCCTTCAGGCGTTTCCATTTAGAACTCAATGATGTTCATAACTATTGACCAGTATATAATTATGAATGTATGCACAAGTGTTTTACGTAAAGGACTTCACTCCCTTTACACGTCATGTTGCTGGTACAGGTTTCAACTCCTTACAACCATATTATGGAAAAGGTGGGTCTAGAAAGAAAATAGATGGACACATTACAGGGAAATGGATGAAATGAATTTAAGTGCCAAACCCTCAAAAAAATGAAGCATCCATAGTTGACTGATTTATAAAAAGTATAGTTAAAAGGCCAAGCTGTGTTATTTTAACTTGTATAGTGTAATCTAGTATGCCCTGGAGATAAACTAGTGACCAAACCTAGGTTGGTTCCATCCTTATACCTGATGCTTTCAGGATAGGCCCCTGCTGCTGTGATCTCAGATTTTAAACTTCATTATGATCTGTACCTACATTGTCCAGTTCAGCGTTGCAACAGTCAAAGCCCACCTTGGCAATCCTGTGTGTGACACCAGTCCACTGCAGGGCATACTCATACTGGGCCAATTTAGAATTGCCAACCAACCTAACATGCACATCTTTTGGGATATGGAAGGAAACCCCAAATAACTGAAGAAAAATTCTTGCAGATGTGGAGAGAACTTGCAAGCTAATACATGGGGACCAAATTCCAAACTAATTATACAAACACAAAATCAACAACTAACAAAAATATTACAATTTTGTTTTAGAATTGCATCATTCCATGTTAACCAATGAAATTCGATATGTGTGCAGTGCCATTAAACCAATAACACCTGTTCACCCCATAACGCTGATTGTACTCTAAGGAAAATGCTTTTTGATAATAAATATTTATCAATTATTAAAATTAGTTTGTGGAACATTTCACACATAATACCTACAACAAAAAACATTTATAAATTCTCAGTTCTTTATAACTACATCTTATGAAGTCTTTCATTTCACCCAATATCTGCTCCAAAGATGCATGCATACTGTAACATACCCATTTGATTTTGTGTGCCCCAAAGAAAATAGGAGTCCAAGCCCAGTTCAATGCCAGCTGTGCTCCATACAGCCCCAGTGGAACAATGGCATCTTCAGTGAACCCTCCAAGCTCTTTCCAAACTAAATAAGAACCATATCTGATAAATACAACAAAAACAATTAAAAAACAATATAATAAAAGGAAGTTTTAAGAAACTGTAAACCAACAACGCCTAATAAGAAAAAGCATCACATCCCATATTGTTTTTTATCAGTTGAATCAACACCTCTCCCTCATTTCCTGTCATTCACATTAAAAACCATTAATGCATTCTAAGCATATGCCTTCAAATTTTACAATGAAAATAAATTAACCAGTAGACTATAAATAAATCCTTGATTAGTGTTTTAGAGCCGGTTCTTATACTTCTTTCAGATATCTAGTTTTTTGCTGGCACCGAGGGTACATAGCCCACTAGCAGGCCATTTACATTTGCCTGGACACATGGCGGAAAATGATAGCACACTGCAGTAGGAAGAGTGCTGAAGAGGGCACGTATTTAAGAGACATTATAAAGCTCCTAGTTTTTATTTTTGGAAGTAGAAAATATTCTGACCTTGTATTTTAACACTTTTTGGAGGGATGTTGCTACAATATGAAAAAAATAACTTCCATTTTCTGATATAGCTAAAGTGGTTCCCTTTAATTGTCTCTTTCTAGTAATTGCATGTGGAAAGAAGCACTTACTGAACATACTAGAAGACTTAAACATGGTAACTTTAATTTAGTGATTATATCCCAACAATTAAGCAACACTAAATACAACTAAAGTTTCAAAGGTATGTTCAGTAAATAAATAAAATGGCAATTAATCTGTCTTAAAAAATAGCCAAACTAACCAATCAGACTGGATGACAACATGTTACTTCTTAACAGCTGAAGCAATCAAAGGTTGCAACCATTATGCTACTACCATTCAGTCTCCATCACTGGCTGTGTACTAATAGGAAACAAATTCATTTCTATAACCCATAATCATCTTAGACATGTCCGTTGAATTTGAGGGGAACAAACTGGAGGAGTTCACTGCATGCATCAGTTGGTTCTTTTATAAGAACATGTTTATTATTACATTATCAAAAATCAAAGTCAGAATTTCACTGGTTTTAGTTTGTTTGATAGAAGATGCAAGCATAAAAAACTTTTTTTTCTTTACGTAATAAGTTTGTAAGTGTCAGTACTCAAACATTAAGACAGACATAACAGTATCAATGACATAAATTCTGGTTTGCATATTAGCAGGTAAAGTGTAATCATTCACCTATATTGCTGTAAAGAGATGTTTTTCAACAGTAAGTGGCTATGGTATTGCTCCCCTTGGGGGTGAAGCAGTAGTTTAGGATTCTTTAGAAGTTTATCTTGGTTTCAATCTTTACATTACATCAGGTAACAAATACCTAGCTATAAAGGGAACATTTAAAAAGGAATTTATAAACAAACTCAGGTAAAGATTGGATGCATTGAGCATCTAATGAAATTTTTATAGTGGGATGGCATGGAGGTTAGTACTGCTGCTTTCATGGGTGTAAATTTCTGCAACCAACTGACGCCATGTCCCGAGCTGTTCGTGGTCTTTCGCCTAGTTATCTTGTGATTGACCTCAGTCTCCCCACGACCCTGTGCTGAAATAGGTGAGTTCAGAAATAGAATGAAATCTAATAGGCTAAAGTATCGAAAACATTTCAAAAAAAGAGATGTGCTGATTTATCATATCAGTAACAAAACATTCATCCATCCCGCTATATCCTAGCACAGGGTCACTGGGGTCTGCTGGAGCAAATCCCAGCCAACACAGGGCGCAAGGCAGGAAGAAACCCTGGGCAGGGCGCCAGCCCACCGCCGAGCACTCACACACACCCCAAGCACACACTAAGGACAATTTAAGATTGCCAATGCACTTTACCTGCATGTTTTTGGACTGTGGGAGGAAACCCACGCAAACACGTGGAGAACATGCAAACTCCACACAGGGAGGACCCGGGAAGCGAACCCAGGTCTCCTAACTGCGAGGCAGAAGGGCTACCACTGCACCACTGTGCCGCCATAACAAAACATTTCACGTCAAAGGTAATCTTACTAATGACATGATAATGAAAAAATCGCCTACATTTCTCTTCATTGTATAATTTATTAACAGACACGACAATATGCCTTCATATATCAGAAAATGTTCCTAATATTTTAATGATTCATATCATATTAAACTAAACAGTCCTTGGCCAAGCTTGCTTCAAAGTTTCTACTTTATTTATATTAAAAGTACAAGGAGTGATTAAATTTTGAGACTGATCCTGTAAGGGTGATTCAAAAGTACTCTCTTTGGCATTTGTGGCTTATTCTTTGTGTTTGTCTTTTCAGAACCAAGTCAAAATAAACCCTGAAAACTGAACAACTGAAGTTTCATGCTGTCACTGAGTTTCTAATGTCGGAGAATACTCAAGCTATAAGAAGAAAAAGAAAATAAATAAATAAATAATAATAATAAATAAATTAGATTTGCATTTCATGGAAATTCTTTGTAAATAGTGCAACAACTGCATTAGTGTTTTATGAGAATTATAGTGGAAATCTTATCTGGTTTTTTGCTGGGGTTTCTCTTAACAGGGCAGGTTCAAAACTTTTTCATCACTTCTTGTGCACTTCAAAGGTTGGCCTGGTGACCCAGTGAAAGTGTTGCTGCTGCTCAGCTCAATTAAATTGAACCTGAATTCCATCCCAGTTGCAGTCTATGTTTAGTATGCAAATTATTTTCATATTTACATGTGTCCTATATATCCACATCTCAAAGATGCGCAGGACAGTGCCCAGTACTACTAAGTGTGGATGTGTGTGCCCTGTAAACAATTAGCACTCCATTCCGAGCGAGCCTCTGCCTTGCACACAGACTTGCTGGGAAAAGCTATTGATCTGTAGGACTTTGCATATGGATTAAGTGTATAATCAAAATGGAAAAAATAGATGGATGTATATTTCTAAAAATTAATGGAAAATTTACATTAACACATTTTAGGTGGATTACAAAATAAACAGGATATTCTCTTTGCAACTAAGAACTGCAGCAGAAACATTACTCTGGCAGGACTACAGTGTATTACAGGGCATACTAACACACCAGGCCAATTTACAGGTGCCAGTCATATCTCTTTCACTATAATAAGGAAACCACATTACCTAAAAAAAAAAAAAAAACACCTGACGCTCGTACAGAGAAAAATGTTCAGACTCTACACAAAGAAGACCCAGGCCACAATTTGGACCTGGGCTTTAGAACTGATGTTTATTTAATAAGTGGTAGAAATAACACTGGGTGAAGAATGACATTTTTACACTTTCTTTTTTACTGTTGAAAAAGGTCAGTCAGTCTTTATTTTAAGCATTAACAGTTATTTCAATAATTTAAGTTATTTAATAGGTGTTTTTATAAAATGCTACATTGTTGTTGTATCATTGTTTTAACACTACCAATAGCAATTAACACTACAGGCAATGTTTTTGGTTGATACAGTTAAAAAAAATTGCAATTAGAAATGTCTCACTGATTAGCAGAATTCTAAACAATTTTTCTGACTGTTGGAGAGGCTTTAAAAAATTATACATATGTATACATTTTTGATTACATACCCCATTCCAGTGTAAAGAGTAGTCCAAACTACTGGGAACGCCTTATTGGGTGGGCGCCATGATGGTCTATTTAAAGTCTCATACCAGGTAGGCACACTTTTTCTGGTAAACATCCATCCAAAGAATCCACCCACATGGGGTAGAGCTGCAAATCCAACAGCATGAGTCCACATAACTGCAAAGAAACAAAATATGGTGTTTTGCATTTAAAGTCATAGAACAAAAGATGGATGAATTTAAAAGTTGAATACTATATACTTAGTTACAATTAATGTAATAGTCTTGTTTTCCTAAAAACAGTACTATGCTCTTCCAGCGAAATCAGTGGTACTGCAGATACTTAGTCATTCAGCTAGACAATACTGTATAGAAGACTGCCTTACCAAGAAGCCACCTCCTCCTGCGTAGACATGGGAAACTGCAGGCAAATTAGTCGCATGTGTACATGTTGATTAATGATACAGTGTGGTTGCTAACTCACCTACTCCTGTGAAATGAGACTCAGTATCATGTTTCACTTGTAGACTGCAATTAATAAACAATGGCAGATTTAACAGGTGTATTAACAGAGAGATGCTCCGTGGACAAATCTGGAGCAATAGTACCATGAGAGCAGCTGTTTTGGCTTCCAGCCTCTCGCAGTTAACAGTAAACAAAACTGAAAAAAAACATATATTACACCTAGCATGCCACCATTTATGGACAGACTGAAATTCTGTAAGGGATTATCTATATTTGATACTTCTCTCTTGAGCCCTGGAGATCCAATAAATTACAGCTTTAAAAGCTACCCAGTACATTTAAAGCAAAGTCATTACCTTGGTATGCTTCAATAACACTTGAACTAGAATCTAGCATGCTGTCACTATCAGCTCCTGAAGAACTATCACTATTATCACTCAGTAAACCGCTTTCTTCTTCACATGCCTTTCATACCTGTATTCAATTTGCCCTGTTTCCGCAAATACCGTGTCAACACCTACCCTCCTTCACCAGCCACCAATCACTGAATGAATATATGCAAGTGGCTCGTGGTGGATGACTTTGTTTTAGAGTTAAAAGTTGTAAGGGTTAAAGACTAACACAAGCAATATTTATCCATCCATTTATTATTATCCAACCCACTATATCCTAACTACAGGGTCACGGGGGTCTGCTGGAGCCAATCCCAGCCAACACAGGGTACAAGGCAGGAAACAAACCCAGGCAGGGTGCCAGCCCACTGCAGGGTGCGCGCACACACACACACACACACACCCATACACCAAGCACACACTAGGGACAATTTAGGATCACCAATGCACCTAACCTGCATGTCTTTGGACTGTCGGAGGAAGCCGGAGTACCCAGAGGAAACTCACAAGGAGAACATGCAAACTCCACGCAGGGAGGACCCAGGAAGCGAACCCAGGTCTCCTAACTGCGAGGCAGCAGCACTACCACTGTGCCTCCGTGCTGCCCAGGAATATTAATTCAAAAACTAAGTATGAAATTCTTATTAATATATTTTGAATAATTTCAGGACCACTGCATCCCAGGTTAGCACTTGTGTAAGTCCATGTGTGACAAAAACAAAAAAATAGTTTTAGTAAATTATTATTTTATTTCTGTTAGCCTTTCCAGCTACTTTAATAGTTTTATTTAGTTTTTACTTTTTCATTTTGGTTTTGTTAATTATTTTATTTCAGTTTATGAAAATGTTTTTTTATTAATAGTTTCAGTTTTGATTTTAGTTTTCATTAACTACTGTATAATAACCTTGGTGATAAGCAAGGTGCCTCATTTTAACAACTAATAGATATTAGAGATCATCAAAAATTGATTATAAAACATGATCAAAACATGCACCTCTATCAGCGATTAACTGTTTTTTCAAATGTCTATTACAAAGCAATATCTTACTACCTATTCGAGTCTACTTTATTTTTCTAAAAATTGCAGTGCTAAATAGACAAAAGTAACCCATCTTTTCCTGGCAGCATGTTACTAAAAAAATGCTTAATAGACTTCACTGCGTTAGGATTTTCACAGAATAAATGAACCCAACATGTCAGTTAGTGTAATATTTCTTACTTGACTGTGCACTTTCAAGGTCATTCTGATCACCTCTCACCACTTTACAAATCCTCAAAAATATATCCTATTCAGTTGAGGGGCATGGCTTGTCTCCAAGAGCCCCTTTTTAATATCATTTTACACAGAAAACACAATTTATATATGGATATTGGTGACAGCAATGGCTTTATTATAACACTACTATTGTAAATGCTATAACAAAAGAGAACAAAAAAAAAACTGGCTTCATACAAACAGGCTGATCTCTGTTTTTAGACATCCACTGGGTTTCATGACCAATTTCAAGACTATTGTATTCATTAAAAAAAAAAAAATCAAAAAAGGAATACTTTTTTTTATCTGTTACTTAGCTTGTGTTGTTTGTAGTGATGATCAAGAAAAAATATTGCTCTTGTGTTTTTATGGAGAATGGTGGCAATAAAATTCCTGATACAACAGGTTATTAATGGGGGCCTACACTGAACAACAATATGAAAGAAAAATTGAAATACAATCTGTTAGGTGTCCACTCATATGCTACAAGCACATATTTTTTTTCTAAAATATTGTTCTATAAACCACTAAAAAAAAGTCATGATTTGAAATGAAGACCCTCCTCTCTCCTCTAATTGTTCATTAAGCCACAAATTCGGTACTTGCTTGTTTTTCATTAGTTGTGTTATAAAAATGCAGTGTCTTACCAATTTTCTGTTTTTTTAAACATCTCAGATATGCACAAATACACATACTTTCCATACAATAATGTTTTCACACACCTTTCTTTAACATTTAATCTCTAGTTCTACCTGTCCCTCAGAATACACTTCATAATGTTAACATCATACGAGGGGCAATCAAAAAGTTCTTGGATATAGTACTGTATATATCATATCTACAAAATACTGTGCCTGCAGTCCTAACACCACAAACAGAATCTCAAAAGATTTCTAGTCTCAGTATTCATTTGAATAAAAGTGTGCTCTTTCCAGTGAATTATCAAGCACACAATTTTGATGGGACACCTTGCCTTTTATCATCGCAGATCAGTTTAAATACCTAGGGATAAACATCATAAGTAAACATAAAGCTCTTTATAAACAATATCTGCATAGAAAAAATTAAGCAAGACTTGCATAGATGGTCTACCCTTCATCTTACTTTAGCTGAAAGAATTACCACTGTCAAGATGAATATTCTTCCTAAGCTTCTTTTTCTATTTAAAAACATTCAAATATACATTAATAAATCATTTTTTAAGAAATTAGATTCAACCATAACCTCATTTATTTGGAATTCAAAACATCCATGTATCCAAAGGGTGATACTACAGAGACCCAAGGCAGAAGGTGGCATGGCTCTTCCTAACCTTCAATTTTATTACTGGAAGGCAAATATACAAGTGAAAAAAACCTGGACATGGACAGAAATAGATGAACATGCACAGGCTTGGTCCGCAATAAAAATAAAAATCTTCAGGTGCAGTACTTCTTTGCATTCCTTGCTTTGTACCCCAATAAGTACAAGTCATCGCCAACATACTAACAATCCAATTGTGTTTCACTCACTCAGAATATGGAATCAATGTAGGAAGTATTTTAAGATAGAGAAACTTTTATCTGTGGTACTTTCTGCATGAGAACCACCTTTTTCTGCCCTCTAAAATGTACACAGTTTTTAGTGTCTGGAAAACATTCGGGATTAAATCACTTAGAGATCTGTACGTAGATAACGTTTTCGCATCCTACGAAAAAATTACACTCCAAATTTAACTTTCCAGCAACACATTTCTTTCACAACCTTCAAATTAGAAACTTTGTTAAACAAAACCTGCCCGATTTTCCTCACCTCCCACCTTCCTCTATTCTGGAAAAAATATTGATCAGTCTTGAGGACTCAGATAGCATCTCCATAATATATAAAAACATTTTAAAGTCCCTCCCTTTCAAAAGTCCCAGAGTACAGTGGAAAAAGGATCTCTCACTCAACATCTCAGAAAAGGAGTGGAAAGTAGCAATGTACAAATTTCACTCAAGCTCCATATGTGCAAAGCATACAATTATTCATCTTAAAATTATATATAAAGCACATCTGACTCATTTAAAATTGTCCAAAATGTTTCCAGTGCAAGATCCAACCTGCAAATGTTGCAATCAAGGCCATATGTTATGGGCCTGCACCAAATTAACATCTTTTTGGACCAAAATCTTTAAATGCCTTTCAGACAGCCTTAGTGTCACAATCCCTCCTAATCCATTAACATCTGTGTTTGGTGGGCTCACAGAGAGGCTTAAAGTGGAGAAGGACAAACAAACTGTGATTGCCTTAACTACACTATTGGCACATAGACTTATCTTGCTCAACTGGAAGAATCCTAACTCTCCTATTCTAAGTCAGTGGGTAACTGATGTTATATATTATCTGAAACTGGAGAAAATCTAATTCTCACTTAGAGGATCTGTATAAAACGTTTTCAAAACCTGGCAGGATCTGATCAATAACATTTTAAAATAAGCATTTAAATTGAGGAAGTGGATTCTCTCCCCTCTTTTTTAATTCTTTTTTATTAATTTATCTATTTACTTATTTTTACTAGTTTAAAGTTTTACTCTGTTGGCCTAGCTCTCTTGATTTGTTTCAAAACTAGTTTTGTTAAACTTGACTTGCTTGTATGGAATGTTATTTGATTTTAATAAAATCAATAAAACGTTAAAAAAAAGAAATTCCCGGAATTGTGATATAGTGGGAGAGTGAGAGTTCAGATTACGCACACATTGTTGTGGAGAGGAACGCAGCACATCTGTAGACCAGTTACAACAGGTCTGGATTGGTTTTGGCATATTGTATTGTTTTAATTACCATTTGAGTTAGATGTGTGCATAGTCATTCTGCGCAGTGTGGCAGTTCGAACAATGTGCTAACATCAAGTTCATGTGCAAATTGCAAAAATCAGCTTCAGATATGCTTGCCTGAAGCTGATTTCCCTAATTAATGTGAAATTAATTTAAGATTTTTTGTCATGGACATAGTTAAGTCTGGGCTGAACTGCTTGGCCTGCTGTCACCGTGACCTTCACTTGGAAGAGCAGTTAAGAAAATGACATATTTGACATTGTTGGCTGTTTTTCAGCTTTGGTCCCCATTTACACCTATTTTACCACAAATTTTGTCATATATTGTATATTATCTGCAAAAACATTGGATTAACCATTTTTCTCAAATGTAACTACAAACAATATGGGGTAATAACATTAAAAAAGAAATATTTTTGGGTGAGTATTCTTTTCGGTTAACCAAAATGCATGCAAAGTCCAAATCAAAGTAGCTACTACAAATGTAAAATGTTCTTTACAGGTACAATGTCAATCCTTCACCAGAAGCAACCCTAACTACTACAGCATAGTTTCTTTAAAGGGCTGCTGCCCTTTGGGTCATACAGGGTTGTGATTCACTATTGTATTCAATGGGAAAAGGGTCTCAAATGGTTGGGGAAGTGTCTCGCAATAAGTCACCACGGGCGGTTTAAGTAATTGACATTGCTCCTCTATGATTGTCAGTGGTGACTGTCCAAAGTGGACACCCCTCCCCACCATGATTGTCAACAGTGATTCTCCAAGGGGGGACTTTCCCCTGGTCATCATGGACTGGGTCTAAAAGTCACTAAGATGGGCATGATTGGGTCATGAGAAAAAAAAGTTTAAGAAACAATGTACTAGATGACTGTAGGGAATACAGAAGTGCCACAAAAGCAAGTTTGTATAGTTACTTTACTCTTAGCTTTCACATGTACACTGCTGGGTTCAAACTTATCACTTAAAACTGAGATCTAAGAAAATATTTTTTATTATAAAAACCAAACAATAATTGACATTTTATTAGAAATTGCATCAATAAACACATTTAGTTAGAAAACCTAATCTAGTTACAAGATTGTGTGGAGTCCATCACAGAATTCATTTATTAGTATGGACCAGTTCCTAATCCTAATGTGCATATCTTTGGAATGTGATAAAACACTAATGTACTCAGAGGAAAACCCACAGAGATAGAGAACAGGCCACCCATTATAAAATGTAGCTATTACCTGAATGATTTTAAAGACTGTTAACTTAAACTGACCCAGTTCAAAAAGATCCACGTAAGAGTGCCTTGTAATAAACTGACGCTCTATGATAGTTCCTGCCTTGTGCAGTGGAAGAGGTTCCTGACTCCAATACTTCTGTTACGAAAAAAATCTGCTTCAGAATTTTATTGTATTTTTATCCGTAATATATTTCAATCTTCTTTTCTTGGCTGATCCTGTTAGGGATCGCCAAAGTGGAACATCATTTTCCATATCTTCCTGTCCTCTGCATCTAACTCTGTTATACCCATCAACTTCATGTCCTCTCTCACCACATCCATAAACCTTCTCTTATGCCTTTCTTTTTTCCTCTTACCTGGCAGATACATCCTTATCTTCCTTCTCCCAATACACCCAACATCTCTCCTCTGTACATGTCCAAACCAACGCAATCTCGCTTCTCTGACTTTGTCTCCCAAAGGTCCAACCTGAGTTGACCCTCTAATGTACTCACTTCTAATCCTGTCCATCCTTGTCTTACACAATGCAAATCTTAACATCTTTAACTCTGCCACCTCCAGCTCTGTCTCCTGTTTTTTGATCATGGACACCAATCTCAACCCATATAACATAGCTGGTCTCACTACTGTCTTACAGACCTTCCCTTTCACTCTTGCTGGTACCCGTCTGTCACAAATCACTCATGTCACCCTTCTCCACCCACTCCACCCAGCCTGGACTCTCTTCTGCACTTCTTTTCCACACTCCCCGTTACTCTGCACTGTCGATCCCAAGTATTTAAACTCATCCACCTTTGCCAACTCTTCTTCCTGCATCCTTGCCATTCCTCTGACTTCCCTCTCATTCACACACATGTATTTTGTGTTGTTCCTACTAACCTTCATTCCTCTCCTTTCTAGAGCATATCTCAACATCTCCAGGGTCTCCTCGACCTACTTAATACTCTCACTACAGATCACAATGTCATTCTCAAACATCATAATCCATGGGTACTCCTGTCTAATTCCGTCTGTCAATCTGTCCATCACTACTGCAAATAAGAAAGGGCTCATAGCTGATCCCTAATGTAATCCCACCTCTACCTTGAATGCATCTGTCACTCCTACTGCAGACCTCACCACTGTCCCACTTCCCTCGTACATATCCTGTACCACTCCTACATACTTCTATGCCACCCCCAAGTTCCTCATACAATACCACAGCTCCTCTGTAGGCATCCTGTCATATGCTTTCTCCACAAAGACACACTACAGCTCCTTCTGGCCTTCTTTATACTTCTCCATCAATACCCTCAGAGCAAATATCGCATCTGTAGTGCTCTTTCCAGGCATGAAATCATGCTGCTGCTCACTAATCATCTTAACCTAGCTTCCACTACTCTTCCCATAACTTCATGCTGTGGCTCACCAATTTTATCCCTCTATAGTTACTACAGTTCTGCATATCTCCCTTATTCTTAAAAATCGGTACCAGTACACTTTTTCTCCACTCCCAGGTATCCTCTCACCTTCCAAGATTGCATTAAACAATCTTGTTAAAAACTCCACTGCCATCTCTCCTAAACATGTTTATGCTTCCAAAGGTTATGTCATCTGGAAAAAAGCCTTTCCATCCTCTTCATAGCTGTCCTTTCTTCCTCCTTGCTAATCCGTTGCACTTCCTGAATCACTATCTCCCCATAATTCCAAATGTCTCTCTCTCTCATTTTCTTCATCAGCCTCTCAAAGTACTCTTTCCATCTGCTCCACAAACTCTCCTTGCTTATGAGTATGTTCCCATCTTTATCCTTTATCATCCAAACCTGCTGCACAATTTTCCCAGCTCGGTCCCTCTGACTAGCCAAGCGGTATAGTATGTGCCTGACTTGCCTCCTCCCTGAACTCAACCTTACAGTCTTCCTTTTTCTACTTCCACCATTTAATCCTTGGCTCTGTCATCACTCTCCTCCTCCTCTTGATATCCAATGTCATTCTACTGACCCCCATCCTATGCTGCCTAACCACGCTTTCCCCTGCCACCAATCTCCAATCTCTTTCAGAATGATCCTCCTGCATAGGATATAATCTACCTGTGTGCATCTTTCTCCACTCTTGTATGTCACCCCGTGTTCCTCCCTCTTCTTAAAATATGTATTCACCACAGCCATGTCCAACTTTTCACAGTATCTACTACCATCTGACCTTCTGCATTCCTCTCCTTGACACCATACCTATCCATCTCCTCTGTTCCCTTCACCAATATACCCATTGAAAGCTGCTCCATTCACCACTCTCTCCCCCCCTTGGGTACAATCTCCACCACTTCATCCAACTTGCTCCAGAAATCATCTTTCTAATTCACTGCACACCCAACTTCAGGGGCATATGTACTAACAACATTCATCATCACACCTTCAACTTCCAGCTTCATAATCATCACTCTGACTGACACTCTTCACCTCCAAAACAACCCATACCCCATTTCCTGTCCCATCCACACCATGGTAGAATAATTTGAACCCACCTCTGATACAACCTTCCTTTTTTCCATAGCATCATGTTAAAAATAATGGCATATAATTACCAGAAACAACATATTGATAGGTGTTTAGTGGCAGACTCTGGAAAATTTGCTGGGACTCAAAAATGTATAACCACTTTGCATTAGAATGGAAATGAAGGAAACTTCTTATCTGATTTGAATGTTATACTTCTAAAAGTTATACTTTAAATTTCACAAATATTTATTGATAATCTTATCTCTTCTATACTACTGAAATATTCAACATTTACTTAATAATCCTCAATGCTGATCTGAGTTCATTGGTTGGGTAAAAACACAGTAAACCCTTTGTTTACTGTTGCATTAAATGTATGTTGTTGGTTCTTTAGTATTCTCATGCTTCCGTGTGAGGCATGCAAAGTAATAATTTAACTATACTACACACACAACAGATTTTATGTTTGAATGTCATAAATATTCCTCTGCACCCTAACAGGCACAGTTAAAAGCCTTACATACCTCCCTGCATTTTGCTGCTATGTCAAATAGAGGAACCTACAAGTTACACAACGTAATTAGATGTTACATGAGTTCAGGATAATTACATTTCTGACGCTTGAGAAGGTCTTTAATGTGCAAACAGGGTACAGACTTTCCACATGAAAAGACAGGAGGATCAGGAACAGTGCTGGCAAAACAAAGTGACCAAACCAGTGCCACATCCTTGTCTTACTACAGTCCAATTACCTGGCTAGTGGAAAACAGTAGGGAAGACCAGAACACAGAGATGTAACTTGAGAATGTGGTTGAACAACTTTTGAGGGATGATGTAATCATATTATTTGCAGAGTAGTCCAGCAGGATAACCCCTTACATTGGTGGGAAGCTGACCAGGCTGGACAACCCCACCTTAATTAGGCAATAAGTTGCTCTCTGCAAAAGGCAGCATAGCTTCTAAGAACAAATCGAGCTTCAGTCAGACATTTGAATATGCTAACACTTTTGCATTGCAATTTAAACCTCTAATAATACTATCTTGCCTCCACAGACTAATGCCCAGATGGAAACTGAAATTTAATTGCAGTTTCCTTTGTTATACATTATTATTCAAGTCTGCATCTTTTAAACAAAAACAACAGTAAATGACCCTTTGCTATACATATTCAGAAAAACTTTTTAAACTCATTATACTGTACAATCTGATTTGATGGAGATAAGATTTCCTGACAGGAGAAGATGCAGTGTTAAACAAGAGTACATCAGGACCTGTGTAACAAATTTTTAAAACAGTATTAAAATTGGTGTTACAGAATTGGTAATGTTTAGCAGGCAGGTTTAGAGCAAGCAATGCTTATATTTTAAATGAGACTACCATTTATATGTACTGTATACACTCATTTGTGTTTTAATGTGTCTAAATATTAATAATTAAATGGAAAGGTACAAGTATATTAAGATAAAATCAGATGATAGAAAAACAAAATTATAGATGGCATGTGTCCTTGACCTACTGGACACTTAGTCTATTCCCTGCACCAAGCTGCCAGGAAAATGTTGATGACAAAGGCAAAATACTGTACAATAAAGGTCTGAATGTCAGGACTGTCTTAGGTGATGCCTAATGTGATGTCCCATTCTAATACCAGGAAGAATAACCTAATGAAAATGGCAGTATTGACAAGCACCAACACAGAACACCAAAAAGAAAAGGAGTAATTGACAGATTAATAAAACAGTATTGACATGAGTATGCTATGATTAAGTAGTGGATTTACATTCCTGATATAAACAGACCAATAGGACATCTGTAATTAGAGCAAGTAGATGTTTTAAGAGAATAGAGGACTATAGCCAAATACCATCTACAGTAGTTTTATTTAACTTGGAAATTTTACTATAATTTGGGTCTTATGATTACAATGTTTGGCTTAGTATAGGCAATAAGTCTTAAAAAGAAATAGGTAGAAGACAGGCACTAAGCCATTTATGACTGTGTGCCAAAAGGAGGAGTTTTTTTTTTTTAAATTGCTGAGCTTAACTGGAGGCTAATATAGTAACTACTAGTGCTAATAATAATTTCATAGCTGCCAATTTGTTTAGTTAGAGGGTGAGAACATATGGATTTGCACAACCTGAAAAGGAATTACACTCACCTAAAGGATTATTAGGAACACCTGTTCAATTTCTCATTAATGCAATTATCTAATCAACCAATCACATGGCAGTTGCTTCAATGCATTTAGGGGTGTGGTCCTGGTCAAGACAATCTCCTGAACTCCAAACTTAATGTCAGAATGGGAAAGAAAGGTGATTTAAGCAATTTTGAGCGTGGCATGGTTGTTGGTGCCAGACGGGCCGGTCTGAGTATTTCACAATCTGCTCAGTTACTGGGATTTTCACGCACAACCATTTCTAGGGTTTACAAAGAATGGTGTGAAAAGGGAAAAACATCCAGTATGCGGCAGTCCTGTGGGCGAAAATGCCTTGTTGATGCTAGAGGTCAGAGGAGAATGGGCCGACTGATTCAAGCTGATAGAAGAGCAACTTTGACTGAAATAACCACTCATTACAACCGAGGTATGCAGCAAAGCATTTGTGAAGCCACAACACGCACAACCTTGAGGCGGATAGGCTACAACAGCAGAAGACCCCACCGGGTACCACTCATCTCCACTACAAATAGGTAAAGGAGGCTACAATTTGCACGAGCTCACCAAAATTGGACAGTTGAAGACTGGAAAAATGTTGCCTGGTCTGATGAGTCTCGATTTCTGTTGAGACATTCAAATGGTAGAGTCAGAATTTGGCGTAAACAGAATGAGAACATGGATCCATCATGCCTTGTTACCACTGTGCAGGCTGGTGGTGGTGGTGTAATGGTGTGGGGGATGTTTTCTTGGCACACTGTAGGCCCCTTAGTGCCAATTGGGCATCGTTTAAATGCCACGGGCTACCTGAGCATTATTTCTGACCATGTCAATCCCTTCATGACCACCATGTACCCATCCTCTGATGGCTACTTCCAGCAGGATAATGCACCATGTCACAAAGCTCGAATCATTTCAAATGGGTTTCTTGAACATGACAATGAGTTCACTGTACTAAAATGGCCCCCACAGTCACCAGATCTCAACCCAATAGAGCATCTTTGGGTTGTGGTGGAACGGGAGCTTCGTGCCCTGGATGTGCATCCCACAAATCTCCATCAACTGCAAGATGCTATGCTATCAATATGGGCCAACATTTGTAAAGAATGCTTTCAGCACCTTGTTGAATCAATGCCACGTAGAATTAAGGCAGTTCTGAAGGCGAAAGGGGGTCAAACACCGTATTAGTATGGTGTTCCTAATAATCCTTTAGGTGAGTGTATAATAGTCAATTGTACTTGTTAGAAATTAATGTACAAGCTTTTTCTATATCCTGAATTTTATGAAACAGCCTTCAGACAAAAAAAAAACCATGAAATTATTTACCTTCAGCATAGAAGTACAAAAACTATATGACTATATAGTACAAAAATATATGACAAATGTATCACCACTTTCCCTGTGGTTTGAGAGGTAAAGAGGCATGACCAAGCTTTTTTGAAATGTTGGAAAACCTGCAGACTACCACACCTACTCAAACACTAAACACTTCTCAACAGTCAAAACACTTCACTAACATGATCAGCAACTATGACACAATTAAACTGTCAGCTATCAAATTATGACATTTCCATTGGACTAACCTTGTTAACCTTGTTATATCAGCATAAAATAATCAAAATCACTTGAAGAAGCAACTCATCTACAAAACGTGCCTCTCTTTGCTATTAATGAATGTACAACAAATAAAGAAGGCATGCTTCAAAATGAATAACATAATAAACTGAAAAAAACTGTTCCCAATGTAACAAAGGCGCAATATTGCTATATTGGCACCTAACCCGACACAGACTCACACTTGAGGCACGTATAAAAACAAACTTTTATTTCTCTTCACCTGTGGGGCACATCTTCCACGTGACCCCCACAGGCACAACACAGTCCCAAGTACACAAAACACCCAAAAGAAAGTCATCACAATACACTCCTTTGCACCACCATTCCTACCGGCAAGCGAAGTTCTCCTTCTCCTGACTCAGGCTCCTGGAGTGGTGGCTGCTGGCCTCTTTTATAGTCCACTCAGAAGTGCTCCAGGTGCTTGATTGCCAAGTTCCGGCTGCACTTCCGGGTGTGACAAAAACACTGCCCACAAGGGCTCAGGAGTTCCAGCTGTAGCACCCCCTGGCGGCACCTGCGGGACCCAACAGGGCTGCACCCAACTCCAATTCCCATGGAACCCGGGGGGGGGGTTGCCATCTTGCGTCTAGGGGGAGGTATTGGAAAGTCCACAGCTGCTCCCCCCCACATATCCCAATGGGGCATCCTGGCCAGGCATGGACCCCGGCCATCCGCCACACCATGTATACATTGAAAAAAATTGTTATATTCCATGTGATTTTTATATACTTCTAAGCTCTGAATTAAAAATTAAAACCACTTTTCTCCATCATGTAACATCTATGTCAAAACACATTTTTAACTTTATCGTTTTCACAGTATAATTAAATATCAGAATATGATTTTAATAATAGATTTTAATATTAGAAAATAAATTATGTTTAAATCAAAATATCGGGAAAATTAGTTACAATAAGCACCTGTCGTTCATACGAAGGAATCTGAAACTTCTGTATATCTTACTAGGTCAGCAGTCAAAGAAAGAAACATTTTAATGTTTTCATCTGTATGAAAGATTTGACATTGGGTTCAGATGGAGTGACCAGCCAGAAAAATGTACACCTTGATGCCAGAAACATCATCAGACCAAGCTTGGTGAATCCAGATAAAATTCCGCTGCTACAGCTTTATATTAAGATTGTTTTAATGAAGTAGCTTGTTAAAGCCCTATAAATGATGGGAGCCATTTTTATTATAAAACTGATTTCTGATGGTATGATGAACAACCTCAACTGAGAGGTTAGGGGATCATTCAAAGAAGTAATTTCTATGTTTTTGGTAACAAGTTGTAAAGAAATAGTGAAAAAAGTATTAGTCTCAAAGTCCACTTTTTGGATTCTTATATTTGGAATTTTTCCTTGAAAATCTTGGAGCAGTGAGTGAAAGGCAGGGTGAAAGATTCCATAAGGATGTCAAGGACATGGACAGAAGGTACCAATGAGGTTGAGAGGATGATTCATAGCGGTGCCCTAGAAAAAATGCAAAAACGATGGGCAACCACACAAGGTTTTGGATCAAAAAAAAAAAAAAACTAAGAAGTCACAAAGGCCACAGAAGTTACAGTATATGTAAACCAATTAATATATTGTTATTTTCTTTAAAAACGTTCAAAAATATTAGACTGACTAAATATTTTCATGTTAAACTGATTTAGAACAATAATGTATACATGAATAAGTTATGTAATTTGTTAAATTTTAATTAAATTTCTTTTCAATTTTGTACTTAAATGTGACAAGATGGAAACATCATAATTGTATTTTATTGTGTTCATGAATACAAATAAAAATAAATATTCACAATTGAAACATTTTTTATGAGTTTGATTTTGCAGACCTGTGTTGTCTATGAAATAAAAGAATATTAAATTTCTCTACTCTTCCAGGTTATAGCACTATTAAAAGCAATTATTCTCTATATATCCTCTATTCTCTTTGACTGGGCCCTGCAAAGTACTTGGTTGTCTCCTGCAGTTGGGATAGGCTCTGGCCCAAATAACCTGGAATTAGATTACATTATGTAGAGAGTATGTTTTAAAATTTTACAAAGCAAGTATGAGCATTTTCTAGATTAGCTATTTATTTGTATATGTTATCAAAGATATAACAAAAAGAGACAAGGCATTTCATTTTCATTTGGCAAGCTTTGCAAATAATTTGTTCTTTCAGCCGCTCCTGTTATGGGTTGCCACATCAGATATCTGTTTCCATATCTTCCTGTCCTCTACATACATCTTGCTCTGTCAAACCCATCACCTGTATGTCTTTCTCTCACCACATCCATAAACCTCAGAATAGGCCCTCCTTTCTCCTCTTGCCTGGAAGCTCCATCCTTAGCATCCTTCTCCCAATATATCCAAAATCTCTCCTCTTCACATATTCAAACCAATGCAGTCTCACCTCTCTGACTTTGTCTCCCAAACGTCCAACCTGAGCTAACCCTCTAATGTACTCGTTCCTAATCCTGTCCATCCTCATCTGATTACATTTTGGCAAGTGTAGCTTTTTTTTTTTGCAAACTTAATTTTGAAATTTGTTTATAATATGAATAAACTGTATTTGCCAAAATAGCCTATAGAAGACCGATATTAAGTTTTACACCTTGGTGTTAATTTTATATTGTGACACTAGGGGGAGCTGTCGCTCCTCAAACCCCGCAGACAAATGTCCAGGACACCAAGTAAAAGTACTAGAAATAATTTTAATTTCTTCTTTTCTTTCATATAGTGCCACAGTGCACCACTACTACCACAATAAACAATAAATCAATAATTACAAATACAATAAATCCTCCTCTCCTCCCAGCAGCTCCGTCACACTACCACCCAACTCCGGCTCAGCTTGCTGGGTTTCCCACAGTCCTTTAAATAGTCCTTGACCCGGAAGAGCTCCTGTCCTTCTGTCCATGTGATTCCATAGCACTTCCGGGTCAAATAAAGACTTATATTTTTCTTCAGCCCGGAAGTACTTCTGTTCTTCCATCCCCATGACTTGAGAGTACTTCCGGGCTATAGGGAAAATAAAAATCCTTGCATCTCCCTGCTGCGTCCCACTATGGCACACACGGCACCCAGCAGGGCTGTGAAGCTGAACTCCATCTCCCATGGTGCCCTGCGGGAATCTGGGGCACCTCTATGCTGCAGAAAGATGACATCTAGCGGACTGGATATGTTGGCCGGGATGAGCTGCTGGCCGTCCATCACAATATTTCATATGAAAATACTTCTATACTAATTCCAAATACAGTGACAATGGTCAAAACTAGTATACATAAACAATACAATATTTTTCAGAGTAGATTTCTGTAGACTTAAAAAAAATAAATAAATAAATAAATAAATAAATAAAAAAACACTTGTTATTTGTAGTACCAACATTAAAATGACAGTGTGAATGAGTGTATGGAATGGCATCCTGTTTGGGAGTTGGGTTGATCTTGCCATGTACTAAATGCTGGTTTGGATCCTCAGACCCACTAAGAGAAAATAGCTATTTCAAAAGTATATGCATTTATAATACAACATTTGCAAAATGATTTAACTCATTGAAATTATGGTTAAGAGTGTTGCCTCACAGTTCTCGTTATCTGGTTTTCAACTCTCTGCTCATTCATCCTCAGGGTACATGACTTCATGAGGGCCAGGTTTTGTCCTACATTCCAAAGGTGTATTTACTAATCTAATTAATTAACCTAAACTGATCCTGCATTTTTTAGTATAGTTGTATATTTAGGCATGGACTAGCTCTGTATGTAAATATCTACTTATAAGAAATTTTAATTGCAAAATATTGGAATAACGTAAATGGTAAAATTAAAAAAAATTAACCAAAAACAATGTGTTTTGTATGCTGCAGACCCATGTGCTTTGGGTGATCTCATAAGACTAAACAGATATACAGTATATAAAATGACAGAAAAATTGGAATACTAACTATAATGTTTTATAGTCTGACAAGAACTGTTATTACAATCACTTATTGTTAACACGGGATACTTATAAGGTCTTGTATTTAGTTACACACACACTAGAGATTTATATATATTACACTTGCATTAAAAGATGTCTGAATAATATAATGAAAGGAACAAAATACTAAAAATAGTAGCCATCACTTTAAACCCATAATGAAATGCTCAGAATACAATTTTACATGTACAGTAGCAAGGACCCTGATCTTGACTCAATCAATTCCCCTAGTTAAGGTACAGTTCAGTCTTTCCAGCACATCTTTTGGCATAACAAATGCAAACACATGCATATATTTTTATATGCCCAACAAGATTTTTGACAATGCTGTCTTTTTAAAACACTATTAGAAAAGCAGACAACATTTAATTCTGTACCTTTGGATCCATTAGGTTGCAACAGAAATACCCTTTTGTGCTTAATTATGGTCTGCTCTGCTTACATACCATTGTAATAGTTATCAGATACAGTAACAAAATATAACATTAAAGGATGATGTATAACCTAAATTGAAGAAAAAAATCAACCATAATTAGATAGCTAAAAGCGGTTGTATACATTTCACTTCAACCTAGTCTAAGCCTTACATAATTTTTCCTAAATAAAAAACTTTGTGGTTATGATGAACTATGGGAATGTTTACCAAGGAATGTTTTCCACTTTATTTTGTTCAGCAGCACCATTGTTTCTGTACTCCTGTCACAGTCAAGGTGCATTAACTGCTATTCTGTTCTTAAGAGCACAGCCCAGTTTCACTTTGGAAAACTACCATAAAACAAAAATTGTGTATCAGTTAAATCACAAAAATAATATGAAGCAATGTGGAATTTTGTTATAAATAAGAAAAATAAAACTACATGTAAATGAAATATTATAGCAAGGAAAATAAAGTTCAGTCACTCAAAAACAGAAAAGGGGCTGAATGTCATGGCTATTATCTCACATTTTATTGAGAGAGAGAGAGACAGAAATCATTATAGAGTTTCTTGCTCACTGACACCACACAATTTGACTTTCAGAAACCCATACAACAGTTGGCCTACGTGCAGTAACTGAAAACTAGATAAGACTAAAAAGCAGTTCACACCCTGTCAGCTAACGCACATGAAACGTTCCATTTTTGGAGACATGAACTTTAGCAATATTTTATATTATAGGAAAAGAATAACTAAAGTGTAAGCTTACTGTATGGTCAAGTATGCACAGTCTTTAACTTCATCGGTACTAACATACATGAGAAATAATCAACATTATTTATAATCAACACCCATAAATGCCCGCTTATACTTAGTGCATGTCACTCAAGTATAGACCTTATTTTTACAAGCCAAGGTTATGTGACATTTTAGCATGAAACAAAGTCACATGACAGGTTTTTTTTTGCTATTTTAGTTTTTCCATATAATTTTCCTCCAACCATGCTAAAACTAATTCAGAGTGGCAGGGGTTGCACACAGGAATAAGCCCAGGGTCTGGCTAACAGCCCACTGTAAGGTTTACATACGCACTCTGATAAAACGCTGATTTTGAGTCACCAATTAACCCAACTTTGTCTACTTTGAGCTATGGTAGGAAAACCAAAGTATTCGGAGAAACAAGCACTTAGATACAGGGAGAACATGCAAACTTCACACAGCAAGTGACAGGCAAGGATTCAAACTCGGCCTCATCCAAGTGTGAGGCAGCACTGGTAACCACCATGTCACATAATTATTTATTTGAATAAATAAAAAATAAAGTTTTCCAAACTGAATTTTGAAACTACACTGGCAGGCTTTCCAGAACTTTTTGGGTGAAGGAAATATGCTGTTTCGGTTCCTGTGTTCGCCCCTTGAAATTCAAATCCTACCTCAATTTCGAATAAGTGTTATTGGCACTGTTGCAATTAATAATGCGATCACTGTTTAACTTGATTTAAACAAATGCCTACCGAGGGGCAACGGAAACTTGAACTTCATTTAAGAAATTAGGCGCATTTGTTGGAGAAGGACAAGCACGCTTACATAATAGGTTAAACAAAGACGACACGCCTTTGGTTTTATGCTAATTATTGTGGAGTACAGGCACTTAATATTCCGATTCTGACTTCCCTCAAAAAGTCGGGAGTCATCAATTCCATGAGAGCGCCAAATATGAATTTTCACTTTCATATGAATTGGTTTTATCTGGTGCCTTCCTTCCCTACAATAAGTTTCACTTCAAAACTGCTTGATGTTTCCACAGTATACTAAGCATATATATATATATATATATAAAGCAACAAAGCCCAGCAGGAGCGCAATACAGTGACATTATATAACACTAGCAAACGACATTTGCTCTTCGGAAAATAAGAAAACAGTTCGAAAAAAATAAACAAAAAGAACGCACCTACAAACTGCAGTGTCCGACTCTCATTCGCAGCCCACGGAGCCCAAAGATCCTGTGAACGCGCAGTAGGCTTGTGTAACTGCGGCGTGCACGCGCCGAAAGGGAGGAGAACGCTCGGATACAAGGGGGCGTGGCAACAATTGGACTGCCTAGTCCACTCTCGGAAGTGTGCTAGCCGTGCTGGCTGGGCACCAGCCTGGAAAGAGCAACGTTTGGTCAGCATTCGGCATTGTTGGATAACATTTGAAATCCCCTATTCATTCAGCTCTTTAATAAATAGATAACCTATTTCATATTTTGTTTTATTGTTTATGATTTCCAATTATAACATTATGTTACTTATTGGTACATAAACGTTAAGAGTAGTTGTGGCAGGCTGCTCCGAAACTTAGCCACGAATTTCTGCTGGAGTTGCCACTTGTAAAATATCTGGATGTTTGAACGGCACATTCTCCATATAATTTAGTCAATGTTATACGTTTAAATTATTTTAATGAGTCGTTTCGTTTTTACTTATTAAATTTAGTGTTTGTAAACATTTAACATTTTGGACACTCTTCTAATTTGACTGGGGTCAGCAGTGAATATAGAAAATGCCTTACATACACTTCATCAACAAAGGGACGCTTTAATAAAAGAAATACTGCAAGGATTAAAAACAAAACCTTACCAAGTAAATGCTCAAAACATCCACTACTATAGCTTATACTTGTATCCTCGATTAATTTAATCGTGTTTGAAGATGGGGCCCGAGTTGGCTCAGAAGCTTGCATATTGTAATCTTTTTAGTTAGCCAATAAAAGGTGTCATTTTGCTTGATTTCTCACTGCATTGAACAACTGCAAGGCTTTTTATTTCGCCACTTTTGAATGGGCTACAAAATAAGTTTCCAGAAACTAAACCTAGCAGTGCCTTTTTTGGAACTCCAAAACCTTAAAGGAGGAAAATAACCCGTGGCAAACATTGCACCACTCTTTTATTAATTTCAAGCAGAAGTCACAACCTGGTTGTTAACAGGACTGAGCCAAATCTTGCAGACAGTCTAAGGAAGAAAGAACAAGGCACACTGGCAAAGGTCCTGTGTTTGTGAGTGTTTGAAAATCGGGCCCACTAGAGGACTGTATGGCTCATGTGTGCTGTGTGCTCAAGAAGGTCATTAGGCAGTAACACCGGCACATTTGTTATGTTAAATGAGGAAATTCCATTCATTATTTAAATTTGATTTCTTACTGGGAGTGTTATTTTTAATTTATTCAAAATAGTTTTGTTTATCTCTTAGTTTTCTCTTTATCTTATCCAAATCAAACTGCTTATTTGGTTTTTGAAGAAAATGAGATTTAGGGGGGTCTGGTATTGCTTAACTAGTTTCTGCTTCACTTTGATTTACTCTATTATCAATGTGTTAATACTATCTTATATCAAAATATATTATGCTCTTTTGTTATTTTTTACACAGCTCCTCAGAGACTTGTAATGTTTGCCTTTTAAGTGAAGCTAGGATGGAATTTGGAGGTAGCTGGTACTGCTGTTTCTTTCATTTGTATTTAAAATCATTATTTTTTAAGTAAACTGTGATTCTGCAGCCTTCTCACTATGAGATAAGGTAAGATACCTGATAGCCAGCACACTTGTAAAACTGTGCTCTTCATCTCTGGGGATATTCTTAGTGTTGTGTTGAGCTCTCCACATCAGATTTCTCTACACATACACACTTGGCAACATGTGAACAAAATCCTGTCTTGTCAGTAAAAAAAAAAGAAGGGAAGTATAAAGATAAGGAACATGAGAGTTTAACAAAGACTTATGTTAGAGAGATTATGGCATAACTATTGAAAAAAATACACAATGTAAAAGGACATTAATAACTGAGATGGGAAATCATATACCATTGACGGGGGGTAATTCACTTTCTTATGTGCCCCAATTGATATAAGAAAATTAAAATAAAACTTTAGTGATTTCAATATAGAGCACTCCTTTTGGTTACTGTTTAGTTTCTCTATACATAGTTTAATATAGTGCAGTATTGCAATGTGGTCAAAATTTTAACTTTCAGTTATAAATATATTTACATGATTTGGGCATCATTGGTATAATTTGATTGTTTCAGATGTAATGAATGTCTGGATAAGTGCCCATCAGTGTATAAGTGGTTGCATTTGTACCTGTGAAAAAGTAAGTACACCTTTTCTTTTCTTTTTTTTTTAACATATGTGTATAAATCAAAAGTTGATCTTCATTTAAACATAAACTTAAGATAAAGGTCATGAAAGTAGGAAATAAAATGAAAAGTTAGCTTTACAATAATTTATTCATTGAAAAATAAATGCCACTTTCATCTGTGGGAAAAGTAAGTGCACCCTTTTCGCTAATAGCTGGTATAACCCCCTTTGGCAGAAACAGCCTCAAGAAGGCATTTCCTATAACTGGAAACCAGTCTGTAATGTCAACAAGGGCAAACTTGTTCCCACTGCTCAATGCAGAATTTGTTTAGCTGTGTGATGTTTGAGAAGTGTCTTGCATGCTCAGTATCACAGTGGGATTCAGATCCTGGGTTTGATATATCATATGTAAATACGTGCTTTATAAAGTGGCTCAGGTTGTGCAGTATTATAACTGTAGTTTACAATGCAAGTTTACAATGAGAATTGTACATATAAGTACAAAGAGTTCTACAAGTAGCACTTGATAGACTGATTGAGTGCATTTACAGTTCTTAGGATGAAACTGTTTCTGAACTGCGAGGTTAGTACAGGAAAGGCTCTGAAGTGTTTTTCATGTGAGAGCAGTTCAATAGACAGCATGGCTGAGGCAGCGTGGAATAGTTTGACCATTCTGCGAACCGTTATATTGTTACAGGTTAATTACAATCAGATGCATTAAACTAATAAACAATATTCAGTTAATTTCAGTATATTTACAGTATAAAGCCGAGTCAGGGATATAGATCTAAAAAAGAAAGGATAACCACACAGGAACAGTAGCACTGCTTTGACGTTGGGTGCCGCCAGTCTGCAAAACCGAGCAGAGAACTTGCATACGACAGGGTATGAGCTACCGTGGAAATGTGCGTGACTTTGAGTTTAGGTTTTATACATCATGATTTGAATGTGGAAACATTCTTACACAACATTTTTGTGAGTACGCACCATTTATACATGAGGCCCCAGGTGATTTCTAGGTGATAGGTGATTTCTTAAATTACCATACTTCTTTGTACAGGATCTTAATGTGATGTCATTTCATTGCATTGTCTATACAGTTTTGGTTGTTCTTTATACACCAAGGAATTCCAAATGACTATCTATAGTACTGTTGGTATTTATATTACTTTCTTAGTGGCTTCATCTTTTTAAGCTCTATGATGTGTTGTATAGGAACTGTCTTTAATTCCTCTTTTCTCCTCTCCTATCAAAGATTTTGCAATATTTTTTAACTAGGTCTTTTGTGTCACTAACTGCCAGGCTACCAATTGCAAATATATTATTGGTTTTATTGATCTGTTAAATTGCAGCCTCAAGGGTTTCATATTGTTATTGTTTACTGTTATTGCTGCCTCTTTATTTTTGATGCATCCATGCATTTTTCAAAACTGTCTATAACTTTGAATGAAGAAAAACACATTTTTAACCCAATAGTGAGGAAAAAGAAACTCAAATTACTGTCGGAAACAGTAGTGATGATTCTTTTTTTGATTTGATAAGTACGGTACTAGTTAAAAGATTATCTGCTGTTTGTTTAGGGAAACAGACATTCACAGCAAATTAGTCCAATTTCAAAACATTCATCTCCAGGTAAGAAATGAGAAAGCACATACCACAGTGTTGACAGGCAGCTAAGGCTACATTTGAACAATAACATGACACAGGGTAGGTTTAAACACATTTATTTTACCTGAATGGCTGAAACAGAAAAAAAAAAACAGTATCCATAAAGTGTGTGACACCCTCTTGATTTTCTGGAAATTTTAACAATTCAGTTTTTAAAATAAAAAGTCTAATAAGCCAAACCAGATGTTATCCGCAATACACAATAAAAAACAGTAATCAAAATGTAAGGTAGTTTGTTCCAGAGAGACAGACAAATGACCATGGGATAGACATTAGCAAATAGAACGTATAGAAATAATTTTAAATTAAATTAAATAGCATACTTAAAACAATCTTGTCAGATGTGGAAACTGGCTTGATGTACCATTAAATACAGTATAATCTATAAAAAAATAAGGTGTCCCTTTAATTTCTTGCCAAACTACCTTGGATATGGAAGTAAATCTAAGCAGAAAGCAGATCCTTAGAGCATATTTCAATTGGAAAACCCACAAGAGGGCAAACACGAGTTTAGCGTTGATACTGATAATAGTAGTGAGCTTATCTCAATCAGAAACCTGAGTGTGAGTGTTATAAGTGACTGGGAGACTAACATCACTCCTTTAAATTTGAAAAAAGCTGCTATAGCCATGTCAACTAAAATGTACATTTTACTAATCATAAAAGTAATTTAGTGTCAGGGGAAGCACAGGTTGTTTTTGAAGTCAAAACCATTGTATATGATGTGGTCCAGCCCAAGGAACATAAATCTAGTGTGTGGTTTTGCCCAAACATACAGACATTCTTACAATTACCCCAGTTATGCCTCTTTTTTATTGATTATAGCATCCTTCATAACTTGCAACATCTATAAGTACATTACAGTGTGAATGTAAAAACATTCTTTTTGATTAAACATTTCCATAAAATAATGGAGCACTGAATGTTCTGTGTTACTGTTTTACTAGTGATGTTTGTTAAAAACTTTAACACCTTCTCTAATTTCATGTGCTAATGTATACATGTGCATGTTACTTCTCCAGCTAGTGAGGATTTCAATTTACCGTTTTTATGAGTTTTCTCCACATAGGGTGTGTGCTGTAAATCTCTGTGCTGATTATTCAAACAAAAAGTGATAAGCAGACATAGAAAAAAGGGTCTGGAGAGTTTGCTTTCCGTAGGACGTCACATATTAAGCTGACCACTGGCCACTCCTTCTTGCTCAGCAAAGCATTCTTATTCTGTGAAGAAAGAAGGTGGTGTTGGTCAGCAACTCTGAACGAGCAGGTGAGCGTGAATTTGATTTGTCAGGTGTTTCAAGTGGCACAGGTCCAGGACACTGAGACACTGCAGTGCCATGATCTTGTTGGCCCAGCCACTACATGTATAATACAGTTGTTTCAGGACTTTTTTCATTTTAAAGGCTTTGCTAAGTAAATGTTTTTGTTTCTCTTCCTTTTCAAGGATGAACTGAGAAATCATAGTAAGGGAAAACAGAATCGTAGAGTTCAGAGACTGATTTTGCTGGGCCAGCATTTACTCTTTCTGATCAGGTTGACATGGCAACGATTTAGTTTATTTAAGTGCCCCTGAATATTTTTCCCCTGAAACGGAAGTAGAACCCTTCGACATATTTTTTAAAGTCTTTTGGCCATGTCCTGTCTCACTTGCCAACTGAGAACAGTTTAGAAGTTGGACTAGTAGTAAAACCTGGCTGTGACTGAAATGCCGGATATGCTCCTGCATATTCTCTAGTATCTGCTTCCTGCCTGTGCTTCCTGTTTAGAATTGTCTGCTCAACCCAAAAGTTAATAATTCTGCTTCTGAGTTGAAAATGGATATACTGTACCTCGCTGTTAAACTCTAAAGGGGGAAAGACCACTACTGAGCGTGTTGTTGCTGTGGTCCTGTCTTAAGGGAATGACACAATGCAGGGAATACTTTCAGACCTCTTGCCTGGTCCTGGTGTTCTGCAATTTATCCTGACACAGGCTGCTTTTATAGTCTTACTCATCGTAATTATGAAGTGCTTGCATTCACGCTGCCCCTGGCTTCCCAACTGTATGATCGGCCAGGATGCAGCACAGGAGAACACAGAGGTACAGGTAGACCCAGGGACCCTCGGCTCTACCAGCCTCTCTGATGTGCCCTGCCCCAAGGCAACTTCCCAGGAAATGGAAGAGTTCTTCAAAGACCTCCAC
Organism: Polypterus bichir lapradei; assembly: GCA_026402145.1. Taxonomy (NCBI): domain Eukaryota; kingdom Metazoa; phylum Chordata; class Cladistia; order Polypteriformes; family Polypteridae; genus Polypterus; species Polypterus bichir. The sequence goes on along the minus strand of JANRMT010027041.1, from coordinate 36,558,731 downwards.
TCCCCTACAGACAACAGGGTGGTGAGAAAGAAGCTCCTGCACAAGCTTTTGGTCTTCATGACCAAGGAAGTGGACCATAGGGGTGCCTGCTTAATGCTGGCTGATATGGGCATCTCCCTGGAGGTTCCACCAGGTAAGGATGATCTGCTAATTCTTGTAATAGTTAATCTGTGTCTGATTAAACAATGACAATGAAGTCTATATAAAAAAAGAGCAGTGTTTTCCTCACTTTTTAAAAATGTACATTTTTGCATCATATGTAAAATCCAGTAGGGTTGCCTCAGAATATTAGCATGCTAATTTAAAGCATTCTTTCATGTTCACTTTATTTTTCTCAAGGTGTGCATCTGAAAAATGTGCACATTAGGGTATTTAGTCACTGTTAATGTGGGTGTGTGTTCCCTGCTATAAATTGTTGCCCAGTTCAAAACTGGTTCTTGGCTGTCACCCAGTTTTCACTGAATAGGTTCTAGACTTGCCAGCCACTGACCCTGAACTGGAATAGGCATATAAATGGATGAGCTGATGGACAGACAAATGGATGCCAGTCCCATGAACCTCATTTTTAGCTCAACTGGAACCACCACCAAGTTCCCATGCTTATAAATTCAAATAAATAAAATAAATATATATTTAAAATGGCAGTTTATGCATACTGTACTGTTATGTTAATTGATGACTACATTGGACAGATGGTTATGTGTGTATTAGTGTCTCTTGCATTTTACTGGCATCCTATCCCAGGTTCCCTCTGATTGGTAAGACAAGCGTGTTATTTGTAAAAAGAAAATGTGTGAAAATTTTTAATGTATTTCAGTCAAATGTGAATGGTAGAAGGACTTCCTTAATGACATTTATAGCTGGAGACATTTTTAATTCACATACACCTTATGTTTGCTACATAAAATGTTTACATCTGCTAAAACTGTGTGCACTTACCCTTCAATATGTTGTATTGTTTTAGTTTTTTGCTTTAAACTTTTTCCAAGCTTACTAACAAAATACTAAGTAAATTTTTAACACACACAACCTGTTCACTTCATTCTTTTTAATTTTACCTTGCAACTCACTGTGTTCTCTTACTTTTAACCTGTCGGCTAAGTGTTGCTATTTATGTGAATCAAACCAGTGCTTTTATCATGCTGAAAGCAAAGATACGGCAGATTACTAATGCATAGTCAGTCATATTTTCATGTTTTCTGAAGACAGCCAGTGCTGCTAGAATGCTGCAAGGAAGATAATAAGGGCTTGTTGAAACAGAAAAAAAACTAAGGCATACAATATCAAAATTAGCTAGCCTTTGCCAGTCCCCATCCTTACTCTTTTGTAGAATGTGAATTAGATTCTGCAGTATACACATGTGCCTCTGGTCAGGCCCCTCATATGTGGTCGTGTTGTTTCTAGCTCCCTTGTAAAAAGTGTGAGCAAAATCTGGCATGTGCATATTCACCTTTGGCATTGTGCTTAGTTGTTTGTGGCTGTGTAGAATGATTGGCAGGGCTTCTTTTTCAGTCTTCAGTTCTCTTGACAATGGGATCAAGTAGCTCATTATTAAGATAGTGCCCATTATAGAGAAAGTGGTTTAGCCTCTGCTGAAAATCATCTTATGTAATTTTTCTGTTTGTACTGGATGAGTAATGATCAATACTTTGTTTTGCATTTTCAATTTTTCCTTATCTCTTTTTATCCATTCTGAATGATTTTCTTGGGCAGCAGGTGAAATTTCTTTCTAGACACGTCAACTTCAGGTTCACTTTACATAATCAGTCACCTTTTAGGTGGTTTGTTTGCTATAAATGACAAAAACAAATGTTCCTTCAAATCAGAGGCATACAAAATACCCCATACATACTCCCTTGAGCAGGTGAAAGGTGTTATATAAAAATGTTTTATTAGTATTGTTATTATTATTAGTAGTAGTATTACTAGTATTATTATTATCCAAATAGTAGGTTGAGGATGCATTTTAAATTAATGATGGAATGCTTATGCAAGTAAAGAATGTATTAACCTTTTTTGGAAGTATCAGCCACTTGTGATTTTTGGTTAATGATCTTAATATGGGATATGTTATAAAACATGAATTTATGAAGTAACACTATAGCAGCCCTAAATAACCTTTGTGGTTTTGAAATGCATTTTATTTAACTAATATGTGTTAATGGAAAGGCATAAAACTGAATTTTACTTAGATATTATTACTCATTATATCTCAAATTAAAAAATACCAATACCTTTCAAGAGGTACCTATTAGTGACCTGTCAAATGCTACCAAAATCCTGTTATGTGAAAACAAACCAAAGAGGTCCCTGAAAGTTTGGGGTACTTGAAGCATTTTCATTTGTGTCACAACTTTATTATTCCACAAACTCTGGATCCAACATTTTAGAGGATATGTACACATCTTGGATCTGACTATGTGAGAATGTGGATGAATGGGAATTCAGTCCTAATGCTGTGGACCATAATGCCTGACATAACACTACTCAGACAGAAATTTAGTACTCTTGAAACTAATTAATGGCTCAATGTGCCAGACGATTAAAGTGCATTTTTTTAATGAAGTGTTTCAGATAAAATAGAATATAAGCAAATGTAGTGAAGAAGTCAAGATAACAGGGTAAATTACATCTGCAGTCAAACAGAAAAATACAGTCACAGCATACAGAAGGCTGCTCTCTGACTAAATATAACCTCCAGTTTAGAGAGTGCATTGTTCTACCAGACTGAGCTGCTGCACTGTGTTCTCATAACCTTATCATTGACTATACTGTATTTGACATTCACTAATCTTGTCATTCACTATGTTTGATGCTGTGCAGTGTATGTACTTATTCCAAGTATAGTAAGTATTCACATGTAACAATCAGCCTCTAAAAGATGTAATGGCTACACTTCACTGTCCATTAGGGAGATGGATGATGTCTGAAATGTTCGCCAGCATTGAACTAGTGTATATCAATTCTCGACCCTGTTCCCCACTCCTAACAATCTCAAAACATTGATGGCAAGAAAAGTTAATTAGAACAAAGTGTGTTTATAAACAGCTGAGCCTTATGAAGAAGCCTTAAAACCTTTCATCCATAGGTGCTTATCTGTTTATTATCTTCTAGGTGGCCACCTCAGAATAGCAAACATTAATCTTAATTTGCTTTTGTTTTCTTTATTAGTCCCAATAGCTGCCTCGTTTGTACTTGCCACTCCCAATTCTCCTTCTCTTCTGCTAGTAGCAGTCATAAAAAAATTCCATTAGAATGCAGTATCACTCCTTCCATTGTCATGGCAACCTGATGCCAACCCTAGGCAGCCAGAAAGTCCTACCAGGTGGGCTCTTCCAAGCTTAGCCATAGCCTCTTGTGCCTTTATAGCTTTTGGCACAATGCTGAGCCAAAGACCTGAATGAATAAAAAAAATGAATTTTCATTCAATCTAATATAACCTGCAATTGCTGCGTCCTGGGTATGACGTTAATCTGCATCCAGTACTGCAAGTAGGCCCTCTAACCTGCATGGAAAACTTTGGGGTTCACTCCAGCCAACATAAAAAACCTCACACTGTTCCAGTATACTGCTGAGGTGTCACCCGCTGCACTCGGGTATTAAGATGGGAGCCTGAGGTGCTTTATCATGTGGTGGGTGCAGAATTGTGCATGCTCCTAACCTCTCTCTCTCTTTCTCTCTCTAATATAACCTTACCACAAACAGGGATGACACATAACTATTTATAAAAAATGTCAAACAACCTCATTTAACAGTAAACAGAACGGTTTGTGGCCATGCACGGATTGTCAAAAATTCGTGACAATCACACAAAAAACAACATACAAAATGGCACCTTCAGAACAATCACACAAATACAAGTAACAAGAAAACAAAATGCAGACTCTTGCAAAATTAAACAGACTGCATCCAAAGACACCAAAACTTAGATTCATCACAGGTAATCATGAATATTCTTCCACAAATAATTTAAACTCTTTAGCTGTTTTGATCACAGTGGTTTGCTTAACAGTCCTTACTATGCCAGCTTAACAGATGAGAGAAGGGAGGTTAATAAAATACATTCCATTACTCAGTTGATGCAAAAGATTTAAACGTGTATACTGGTGAATAAAGTGTAATGTCTTTGTCAATCACATCATACATTGAATGAAGTCCTTAGATGTGTAGTGAAGATGCAGCTAATGTGTTCGGGGTAAACATGTCTATGGAAAGTATCATTCATAACAGAAACTACATCCTGCAGGCAAAGAAGCATACATCGTACAACTGAAGTACAAAATAAGGAGAAACTACAATACACTTTTCAAAGCATTGAAAAATCAAAGGACACTAAAACACCTGTGCATCTATGTCAATGCTGAACATCCTTTAAAACTGACTATCTGAGCACTGTTCAGGAAGGACACTTTTATAGTCACTATATTTATATATGGATGTTTGTTAAACATACAATTTTAAAAATTTTGAATTCTTGTGGCAGTAGTATGTTTTTTTAGTGTTCAGTGTATTAAGTTATGTCCGGGTCTTTATAAACCATACTCTTATCTAGTTTTCCGATATCTCTGTATGAAAAACACCTCGAAAAAAAAAACAGCAGATGTGCAATCTTTTGTCCATATTTGCTAATCAGTGTGTTCAAAGTCTTTCCTGAGGGAAATGATTGATATAGGGTGTCTTATTTTTAAATGGCAGTGTTAGCTCTAGAGAGCTTATTGCACTTCAACTTCCGGAGACAGAAGGCTGTTAAATTTATATTAAACACTAATCTATGGTCTTTGACATAATACACAACCAGATAGTGATAATGTGGGAGAGGCCTTCAAATGTCAAAAGAAGCAACAGAATGTCAATCACTTGAACAACCAATCTTTGTTTTATAAGGTGCCTTTCACAGAAAGCACACATTAATAAAAATCAAAGTACCAAGAGATAAGAATGTGCAATGCAAGTTACGTCATAGAAAAAAATTCAGGTGATAACAATGCAAATGCCCTGGCTTCAAGTCAAATAATACCAAAAAACAGTGACAAAGAGAAATATATATTTTAATCTAGTTATTTGCCTTTCCTCATTGCAAAAAGGACAAGGAGGTAAACAACCCTTAATGTAACGATACACCAACAAGAGGAATATTTGTACCCATTAACCTAATATTTCTTATGGATATGTAAGGAAATTAGTGCACCAAAGAAACCTTGTGTTAACACAGGGAGAAGGTACAAATTTCACAGAGACCAGTATGAAAAATGATTTTAGGAACCAGATGTGACAGGCAGTTTACTGCCCAATCACAGTCAAAATCCAGCCTAGTCCTAACAATATTAGTTTGTCCATTTAAAGAAAGACAATTGCCATCCAAATACCCTCATCACCCCCAAGCACCAAACACCCGTGACTGTTACTTTTTTGATTGGTGAGTTGTTGCATTAATTTGCATGAGTGGGTGGGGCTAAGAAGTTAAAGGTTGAGTGGATTTTTCCTAAATGGCTGAGGTTCATCAGATGGTAAAAACTACAGCCTTTACATTGACTTTTTTAAATAAATATGATGAATGATAGGAAGAAAATTATGATGAGAGTCTTTTTTGGCTATGTGTTTCATTTTGTCTTTCGGGTGAAACAACATACCTGAGGGCTGTCACCTGTACCAATGAAGGAAAAAAGTTAAAGGTTTTTCCCATGTTGAAGGGGAAGAAGGTAACAAACACAACATTTCAGTTGCAGAGCCTTCATCCAGTGTATCACTGAAATGTTGTGTATCTTACCTTTTTTTTCTCTTCAGCCTGGAAATTACCTTTAACTATTTTTCCTTAAGCAAAATGTATGTCATCACTACACCCAAAGACAAACTGCATGCAATACTCCAAACATCACAGTAGAACACATTTTCTTCACAAAAGAACCATCCTTTTAAAAATATATAGTATATAGGTTATATTTCAATGTTCCATTATAAATGTGGCATTCAAATAAGAAAGGATTATTTACTAACTACAGTACATTACTGCCTTTAACCTTGAAATTGTCTCACAGAACAGAATCAATCAATTGCTTCAGATCAGGATTATATTACCATACTTCCAATATATTCTTTTATTTTCCAATGTTTTTTATTTTTTTCCATATGTTTACAAAGTGCTGTCCAACAGCAGTAGAGTTACCATAAAGATATTCTGTGTACTGTGTTTATCCCAACTCTGCATTCCTGTTTTGGATATCCATTTCTGATTTTCTTTTATAGACAGGCTGTTTTAACACCCCTAATTGGTTCATCTTTACTACAGTGCACAATTTTATCAATAATTGGGTAGCAGTAGTTATGGCTACAAGGTCATAGGTGGAATGTACTAACTCTGTGACAAGTTTAAACTTCAAATGAAGGGAGTTGTCTAATATTTCACTGTCATAGACTGTAAACAAAAAGAGTGTGTTTCATGGGGTAAATGGGAGTGAAAATGCAAACAGACATTTTTTTTTTTTTGCCTTTACAATTTTGTGATAAATAGCCCAAAATGAAGTCACCCCCCAAGTTTTTTTCCACATGCATCAGTTAAAAAAATAACCAAATAACCAAATTGGGCATGAGACTGCCCAATCTGGAAAATATGGACAGCAGCACTAACTACTTTAATTAGTATACAGTATATACTGAATAAACAATTGTATGCACTGAAAACCACTGTATTTAATACTGCACACAGTATAAATGAGATACTACACTTAACTCTCTGAGAGGGACAGACAGGTTATAGGAGGATGTGGACAAAGGGCCTGCTGATTTATACTTAAAACAACCTCATTAATCAGTGGTCATGTGTTGTGTTCAGTTAATCTATTTTTTCATTGGTTGTCTTATGTTTGTTAGGAGGAAACTATTCCTTGAAAAGTTCAGATATTAGTAGTTGGTGAGTAAGGCACTGGTGTGATTTATTGAGAAAGCTGTAAATAAAGTGGAAGAAGTGAGGCCAAAGCTGACATGGCACCAGCACTGTTAACAGTGGCTTCCCTTCAAAACATGCACTAACATTGAATTGTGAATTGGTTACCACTGGGATTCCTAGTAAACAATAATACAGAACTAACTAATATTGATACAAACGTAGGCAAGTCTTCCTTGTTGTTAACATCACAGTCCTCAGCCTATTGGAAATACAAATGTCCTACAGGCAAAGGGAATAGCTGAAGCCAACGACTACATTACTCCATGCAAGTTCAATATTGCTGTATTATATAGGTTATGATATGTTACACCTGAAAATACTATATAGCAGGGGTACTCAAGTCCAGTCCTCGACGTCCACTGTGGGTGCGGGTTTTCATTCAAACCAGTTTTGTAATTAGAAGTCAGGTCTAGCAGACAATAAAAGTTGTAATTTAATTAAATGGCTTGTTAGTGCTTCCACTCTTCCAGGAGTCATCATTTATATGTTTTGTGGTCTGAAACAGATTTATACTGTCCCACTTGGTCCTTCTATTCTCTCTTATTTATTTTAAGTCGTTTTATTAACAAAGGATTAAATGGAAGCATGTCAGCTGGAGAGCTAGTGGTTCCTCATTTTTAACTGATGCCTGGTTAAGAGAACAGGCAACAGTTAAAACTTTAATGCAGCTTCTCAAAAATTGGCAATTAAGGGTTCTGAATTGTATAAATGAATTAATTAAAACTAAGCCCAAAAAACCATATTGCTTTAGTAGTAAATAAACAGGTTCCAATACAAAATTTGGTTAAACAAAAACCTGCAACCACTACAGATCTCCAGCACTGGAGTTGAATATTCCTGCTATATAGCAGCTTATTACGCACTACAAGGTTTAGTTGCTCATGTACTGCTGCTTTGTTCCTGCAGATGCTGTGAGCCTGGGCCGTGTGGAGAGAGTCTCCTTGGTTCTGGTGTGGGATCTATTGGATTCACCCCCACTATTGGGGACACAGGCTCTAATCAGTCCTGTGGTGTACTGTGGACCACACGGTGCTTCCTTCCAGCAGTTGTGCACCCTGAGCTTCAAACATTGCGCTGGAAGTGGCACATATGTCAGGGTCTATGCCAGTGACACGCATCTTCTGGCCTCCAAGGAATGGGAGGAGTTACACAACAAGCCTAGTCGCCAAAACAGGATATGTATCACCCGAGATGAATGCCAGATCAAGCTTGACCATTTCAGGTACTGGTGACCTGGCTTTCTTTTCAATCAACCCCGTTACCAAAAAAAAAAAATACAAAAAAAAAGAGCTACTGACATGCTCTATGAGCCTAAGTAAGCCAAGCTTGATTTTTTTATGTATGAGAGACCGTGTAACTGTCTTCCAGTGTCTGAGTCATAGTAGCTCTATATATTCTGGTGGAGAGTGCTTGATGCTGGGGTCATAGCTGAGCACTGAACCATTATGATTCTGTGCAAGGCCCCTTACCTCCTTGTCTTTCATTAAGAGATTTAAAAACAAGACGAGCCATTGACTCTCACTGAGGGCCATGACACCTACTTGTGTCCCAGTCCTCAGCACAGAAGTACAGAATTAGATCAAGGAACTGAGTGCTGGTTCCATGGCATAAAAATGTGTTTAAGTAAAACGATGCTTGCAGGTAGGTTTTTGGAGGTTCACCACATTTAATTACACACCCTACCTATCTTTGTACAGTTTTACTAATTTTATAACACAATATTTCATTGGTCAAATGCTATTTTAGTAAGAAATAATGATAATCTCTCATCTCCCACTCTTTATAGTCTCTACACTTCTGTTCTGGAAACCTATGGCAGACCCGAGGTTCACAAGTGGCTACAACTGGCTGTTTTCAGCTCCCCGCTGTCTGCTGACCAGTCTCATCAGCAAATCCGAATTTACTTTCTCAACAACACACCATGTGCACTTCAGTGGGCCCACTGCAATGAAGAGCCATTCCGAGGCAGTTTATGTGGGCCAGTGCAGCTCTTTGAGTTTGCCAATACCAGCAAGGACATGTTCCTTGTTCTCAAGTACCTTTCAGAAGGTAATGTGTGATTCCATACTGTACAAATTCTCAGGAGTAGGAACATATTTAACTACCTGTTTTGTGTTTTAGCAGGCTGGGAAAATATAGATGAAAATGCTAGCCAGTATGTTCCTTTTCTCCACATCTGGCACGGCAAGTGTCCCTTTCGTTCCCTCTGCTTCAGGAGAAAAACAGTGTCCCCGGTAAGCTACTTTACTCACAATAGTATACTGCCTGTGAAGAGTGTCAGTATTACTCAGTCCAGTTTATATTTAGAGCAACATTGTTCGCAATGGAGTTGTCACATTGAGCCTTGCAGTACAGCACACATAGTGCAAAAAGAAATACTAGAATGTTTACAGTACAATAAATAGAAAGGAGAAATAAGAAATAACACTAGTCATTTTAGCTGTAAGAAAGAAAAGTAGTTAGAAAGAAAATGATAAACTTCTATTTGAGGAAGTCATTCAAAATGTTCAAATATCTGAAAAGTTGTTGGCCTTACCTACAGTACCTACAAGATTGAAAGAATAAGAAAGGAAATGGGAAGTCTCCATTCATGTAACACTTTTACATTTGACTGTTGTTGATACCTGCACATTTTGTGGGATGTCTGCACATTCCATTGACCTCAAAGTTCAGCTCCTGCTAACTGACTGCTAGTATTGCAAAATGATGAAGGAGGGATGAGAACAAACAAAGAGAAGCAAAAGGAGGCAACACACATGTATCAAGGATTGGAAATCTGTTACCGTGTTGGAGAACATTACTCAGTAACTTAGTTACTGAGGTAAGACAGACAGGGGGGCGGGTCGGGGGGGGGGGGGTAATTATTTTAATGATTTTCATGGAGTCCATCGTGTTTAGCTTGTGCCTGCCAGTGCACAGCATGAACAGGAAAGCAAGTGGTGGTTTAATTATTAGATTGTTGGTCAAGCTGTGGCTGTGAAACAGTTAAATAATATAAAAATGAATAAATTAGCACAGGAAAAGATTTTTTTTTTGAGTGAGAAGCTGAGAAGAAAGCAATGGCTGATGGGAGAGGGAGTGAAATGATGGAAAGGGTAGCGTGGGTCAAGTTGATGAGGTTCTGTGATGTGGACATTTGCTTGACTGCTGAACTATGGAGCAGATGAGTTAGAGAGTAACACTGAAGAATGGAGAAGGTGGGAGGCTCAAACAGTCACAGCATCTATAGAAGGGCAAGATGCCCATGGAAACTGTGGCAATGGCAAGAGATGAGGTTTGGATCTATGTGGTAGATCCAGAGGTGTGGTGATTTGCATCTAGGAAGGAGCCAGTCAATGTGGCACCAACAGAAGGGCAAAGCACCCTGGACACTCGAGAAACTATGAGTGGTCCAATTCAAATCTGCATGGTGGAACTGTGATGCGACGGGCTTCAACAGTACCTTTCTGCTTTTAACTTGTTTATTTGGATTTATTTATTTGGATTTTCCATGCGTTGAGCATCCCTAAAGACAATGGTTTTATGGCACAATTTTAGGGATTTATTTATTGACCTTTTTACTTGTTTTAGATATGCACTGTTTACTACAATTACACACTTTGATCATCTGATTTTATAATAAACTGTTAATTAACTGCTTTTTAAAGTTTCACCTGTCTGCCTCACTTGCCCTGGTCCATCCTCAGTTTTGACTACTGAGGTCTCGGAATAGAGGAAAGTCGCTGATGTGTAAAAAAAGTGTAACGATTTTATGTGATACTTTTTGTCACGCTTTAAATCGGCTTATTTTAAAACCTACATATATATGTTTGGTATCAGTCTTTAACAGATTTTATCGAACTTTAATGTGATATTGTTAGAATTTCAGATTCTTATTCCATTTTTAAATTATAAACTAAAATATCAACTCACGTCCAACAAGACAAGACTTGGTGCCAACAGATTTAACTACGCCCGGGGCCAGAACAAAAAGACAAAGAGTAGATGACAAAGACAGCTACTGTACAGGCTTTTAAATGTTTGAAGCGCCACGCGAGATGCAGATCATGCGGCACGGCACGGCAGCAGCAGCAAGCCAGCAGCTGATCGAGCAAAGTGGAGGTAAAAAAAAAAACTATTTGTTTCCCATTGTATCGCCATTTAAGATGGGGTTTTGGAGCAACGACCTCATCTAGCGGCAGAGACACAAAGTGGCTGGCGCGTAGTGCAGGCCAGGGAAGTTGGCAAGTGAAGCGAGCCGGGGATAAGCCCCCTAGTGTTTTATAAATACATCCCATTTTTCCATCACCAAAGCCAGACCCAAAGATTAATGGTATTAACAGTGGCCACTGCGCCACCTGATCACACTGGTTTCAACACAGCAAATACCTGGATTAAAACTAAATTGTCACTTTATTTATAGGTTTCTTGCATACAGCACACTTTTTTTCTGCTTGGGTGTGTAATTAGGCCATGTGTGCATCTTGATTTATACCAATGCTGCTGCCATAATCACTGTCTCCCTATGACAGTAAACTGGGCAGGCTAAATTTACACCTCAACACATGCAGGACTAAATGTATACCTATAACTTTTAATTCTTTCCACTTGAATGCACGATATGCATATGCATAACTTCTGCTTCAGCTCTCTCCAGAGAGCACACAAGTGCACAATGTTACCCTGAAAGCAGCAAGCATTGTCTTTACAAAAAAAGAAAACATTTCTCTGAAATAACACAGTACTATTTTATGTTTTGTTGAGTGGAGGGAATTAATTTCTGTTAGGTTACTCGTTAATTTAAAATGCAGTCTGATTACATAACACACACGACTTTTAATGTGTTACCCCCAACACTGTCTGTTACAGAAGGTGAAAAATGAAGGATTCAGCCAGGTTTTAAAGGCCAAAACTGATGAAACACTTTTCTGTTAGCTGCAAAAGGTCCTACAGTTCAAGTGTCATCTAACTAAAGACATACTTTTTTTTTTTGTAAAGCAGTAGATTGCTAGCATCTTTGGCATAAAAAATAAATAACAGTAAATCAATGTAACCAGAAACAGTGACACAATTGGCATGGGAACTGTGATTTGGGACAGGTGACATGTGTATTAAATGATTCCCAAACCAAACAAAACAAAGGTCTGCTAGTCTAGAATGAAGCTATATACAATATGGAAGTTATTAGCAGCAGGTACATCCCAAAACCCACCATAATTGGTAGTGCAAGGAATGTTTATTTCATGAAGACATGAAGATACTGAATGGTTCCCTGTGATACATGCAAACACATATTGTTCAACTGCATCTCCATGGTGGAGGGGACAGCAGGAGATTCTCCAAAATGGCTCAAATGTGCTCTGTTCGAGACAGATTGTGGAACACCACTGGACTTCAATGAGTGTTGTCTTGGGGCCAAAATTATTTTAACAAGCAGACTGAGCAACCAACCTTCTTGGGCATGACATACCTACTGTTTTCACAGTGATGAATTTAAGAATGTTGTCTACATTATCTCCATGTGTGACTTAAGTAGTTAAAAGACTAGTTCATACACAGTTGGTGTTGCTGAGCAGTCATTGGCAAACATTGTATTGGATTTAGTGAATTGAATTGTTGGTTCATATTCTGAGATGTTAACCAATGATCTATCAAGAGCAACAAAACTCTGTATATAATGGAAAAATCTGACATTGGCATTGTGACAGCCTGCTACACTATCTTCCTCTCCTGTTGTTACCATGACAATTCCCAAAGGGTAACAATCACTACCAGCATTTTTTCTCTGTTAAATCTGGGCTGCCAACATGTACCATAATATCAAAGATTTTAAACCTGTGCTCTTGAGGTTCAAAAGTTCTGCTTCAGTCAAAGTCATTTGCTTGTACAAGTAAAAATGTGTTGGTTAGACTTTCTTGTTGGGCAACTCAGCTTAATAATGATGGTCATTTTATGGTGAAAGTAGTATGGTGAAGGTCCTCTAGTGCATTTCAGTTTTCTTTGTCTTGCCATGTATCTCTAATACAGTGGAACCTTGGGTCACGACCGTAATTCGTTCCAAAACTCTGGTCACAACTTCTTCACAACTAATTTCCCCCATAGGATTGTATGTAAATACAATTAATCCGTTCCGGACTGTACAAGCTGTATGTAAATATATTTTTTTAAAGATTTCTAAGCACAAAAATAGTTAATTATACCATGGAATGCACAGTGTAACAGTAAACTAAATGCAAAAACATTGAATAACACTGAGAAAACCTTGAACAGAGAAAACTAACATTGCAAGATTTCATGCTATAGCCTTACGAACTGCTCTCTGTAAACACTTTTTTTAATGAGTTTTAAGCACAGGGAAAAAATGAACATTTGAAAAATCCATAATTTATACAAAAACTAACCATAAACAACCAAGAAAACTAACCTTGCATGAGTTCTGGCATGAAGGAAGTGAGGAGGAACTGGGTGGAGAGGAGATTACAGTTTTGAGGTAAAGTCTGTGATGATGCGGGTTCGCTGCATGCTCCCATCTCGCTTCCGGGAGCCCTTAAACTTGTCACCATCGGTAATGTTACCGATGAGCACGACAGTGAGGCACTACAATGGAGAAATCGGATGGTGTAAAAAGTGTCAAGTGCTTTTATTAAAATCAACAAAACAACAATCAAAAACAAAGTCCAAATTAAATAAAGTGCAGTGCTTTCAGAATCCTTCAATAATCCCATAAAAACAGAAGTGAAGTGGAGGTTAAAATCCAATAGAAAAAAGTCTTCATTAAATACAATGAGATTAAAACAATGCTGAAAACAGTCTCTTTAAAAACAAGCCAAGTGCATTCTTTAACTGCCTTCTCGGCCTTACGTGGCCAGCCGTCCTTCTTCTTGTCACTCCAGCTCCTTGATTGCTCAGCTGGAGCGATCGTTTCCTTCTGCTTCACCGAGTGTCAGTCAAAACTGCTTGGGCTCGCTGTCCAGCCGCCTGCCTCACTCACACCGGTTCTTTCCACACTGCTTCCTTCTTACTTCCTCACTCTGCAACCTCCGTCTTTCTTTTGTTTTTCCTCCCTTTAGCCGCCTCGCGCTTCTACTTATCAAGAGGATGTGGCAGCTGTAGCAATCAACCACCATGCCCCCTTGCTAAGCTGCAAGCGCAGTGATTATTTATTTAAAACTGGCCTCTTGACGTGAGCTGTGGACCCGCTATACCACGAAGTCCCTCTGCGCGTTTCATGTCTGACCAAGAACAATGTACTGTACAGGGAGAGACTGAACACGTGCGCAAATCACCGGCGCATACGAACTGGAAGGGAAATGAAATAGAGCGCAAAGAGTTCACAGCAAATGCACGGGGAGAGACTGTACACATGCGGAAATCATCAGCGCGTACAAACCGGAAGGGTGACTGGCTTGTTCATCACCCGAGTGTGTGGTCATGAACAGATGCAAAAGATTGCCGAACTTTTTGGTCATAACCCGATTTGTACGTGGCCCGAGACTCCACTGATATTCCCATATGTAAACTTAACACCGTAATAAAAGGCATAGTTTAGACTCCCTGAGAATGTAATAATTGCACAGATCAATCCTGCTGAAGACTCTCATAAAACATTTCCCAATTTGAAGATTCAATGGGCAAGAAAATTACATTCTGATTAGAACTTTGCCCCAAAACTCTTCTGACTTCAGTTAGATTCACAGTTTGCATGTTTTCCCTCTGTTTATGTGTCTTCTCCATCATCCTATGCACCTTAGGAATCAGTGACACTTATTTGACCTAGTGCGAGTGTGAGAATATGCCTAAATAAATAAATGCATCTGTGTCTGCCTTTCTTTCTGGGGTTGATTCCTAATTTGCCTAACTAGACCCGGAAACTTTAAACTTCTGTTTTAGAAAGCATCAAATAAAGGCATGCTGTCTTAGGAGGCTTCAGGCAATTTTCAGAAAGCCTCACAGATCTCGTGGCCTGAGTGGGTTTGGATCCCAGTCCTGGTTGGTGTCCACATGAGTTTTACTCCATCTTCCCAAATACTCACATGTTAGGTTGACTTGTGATTCTTAAGATGGTCCAGTGTGAATATGTGTGTAGCTGTATGTATGGCAGTGTGGCATAGTGGTTAAGGCTTTGGACCTCAAACTCTGAGGCTGTGTGTTCAAATCCTGCTAACACTGTGTGACAGTGAGCAAGTCACTTGACTCACCTATGCTTCATTTGGAGAAACAAAAGAAATGTAAACAAATTGTGTCTTAAATGTTGTTAGTCGCCTTGGATAGAGGCATCAGCCAAATAAGTAAATATAAATGTATGAGTAGGCCTGGTAATAGGTCGGTATCCTACCTTGCACCATATGCTGGCAAGAGAGGCTGTTGTCTCTTGTTGACCCTAAGTTGGATTAAATGAGTTTGATGAAGAAGTCATATTATAATTATATATAATTATAATCCACATTTTAAAAAGTAATTTAGATTTTTAAATTAAAGCAGATGTATTAAAACAAAAATCTGCAAAATGAATCTTTGATGTGAAAGAGATCCAAACAATTAAACCAGATCTCTTCTCTTTCACAGGTTGACAGCCCCAGCCAAAATACCAGTGAGATCATAGTTACTATGCATGTGTTTCAGAAGGTGAGTTCAAATGAACGGTTTTGACGGAAACAACCAATGTTAAAGAAGATACTTGAATATCTATGTAAAGTTTTACCTTAAAATATGTAAACATCATCAAAGAAAAATAAATAAGTATGTTGGGCTGAGGAATAGCCATTAAGTTTTTATAACTGCTGACAAGGAACATAGAGAAGTAGAATCTTTCCACATAACTTGTTTAATTTTAATTTAATATTTCCTTCCATCATCTTCAACATTGTTACTATTAGTAACGGGCTCCCATTGCTACTTTGTGACGGGACACCAAGCATGCTATTATTGGTGTCCAAGTTTCTAAAAAAAATCTTTACTGTGTTTTTTTACTTTAGTTTACATTTTTTGAAACATTTAGCTTACATTTTGTTTTGGTACTTTTGGTTTTGATTTGTGGTTTGACCCTCACACATTTTAAACACAACATAATATTGTTTTAATTTTCTAGTTTTGAGCAGTACTTCACAGTTCTGCCTTGCCCAATTTTTAAGGCAGAACAGCACCAATCTCACACTCCATTTATTTCAGTGGAATAGTATGGCATCAGGACACGTCAGAGCCTCATAATGGACTCTATGATGAACAAGATGACATTCCCCAGACTACAACACCACACTTATACATATGCTTGTAATAATGGTATAAAATATAGGGGAAAGGTGAACCCCAAAGGTAGACAATATCAGCATGGAAAAATAAGAGAACTTATGTCATGGTAAAGAAGGTCAAGAATAGTGAAACAAAATAAAATTTGAATTATTCCAAGTAAAGTCTGAACTCAAAAAGGATGATCCAAAAAACAGGCTTTAGGTCAGGAAAAACAGGTTAGAAATTAAAAGAGATCATCTAAATCACAAGGCAAACATCCACTACACAAACAAAAGTCAGAAGATAAAAGAAGGAACTTAACAAGAATAATAAGGTTACACATAATCATCAAGTGTGAAGAATTGTAAGTCAACAATCTAATCAGATGGGTAGTGAAGACATCAAACGAGAGACTTATGTGTCTTAGGGATTCTTAGACTTAATATCCGAGATGGAATAAAGTGCTAAATAATAAGTCACTAAATAAATTTACTAGAAAAAATTTTTTAGTCCTAAACCAGCATTTCACTGACTGTACCTGATGGGGGAAGCAACTTTGCATAGTTGTGCCCAGTGCCAAAAATGTTTTCTAGAGGCACTTTCCTATAAGAGCACAAGTGCAGTCACTAAATAAAGTTCCAGATGGGGTGCATTTCAGAACAAAATATAGGTTATGGACTTCCACTTTACTGAACATACACACAAACACACATTAAGCTTTATATATTAGGAAAAAAAATTATATATATATACTAGCAAAATACCCGCTCTTCGCAGCGGAGAAGTAGTGTGTTAAAGAAGTAATGAAAAAGAAAAGGAAACATTTTGAAAATAACGTAACATGATTGTCAATGTAATTGGTTTGTTACTGTTATATGAGTGTTGCTGTCTGTGTGTATGTATATATATATATATATATATATATATATATATATAAATATATA
>JANRMT010027041.1:36478424-36541237 GCA_026402145.1 Polypterus bichir lapradei | reverse complement strand
GACTGAGGGCTTGTAGGCCTGTTGTAAGGCAGGTCCTTACCAGACATCACCAGCAACAACGCCGCCTATGGGCACAAACCCACCTTCGCTGGACCAGACAGGAGTGGCAAAAAGTTTCTGCATGACAGCAATGTCAGTGTTCTGCCATGGCCAGCAAAGAGCCCAGATCTCAATCCCATTGAGCACGTCTGGGACCTGTTGGATCGCAGGGTGAGGGCTAGGGCCATTCCCCCCAGAAATGTCCAGGAACTTGCAGGTGCCTTGGTGGAAGAGTGGGGTAACGTCTCACAGCAAGAACTGACAAATCTGGTCCAGTCCATGAGGAGGAGATGCACTGCAGTACTTCAAGCAGCTGGTTGCCACACCAGATACTGACTGGTACTTTTGATTTTGAGCCTTCCTTCATTCAGGGACACATTGTGAAACATTTTTAGTTTATGTCTTATGGTGTTGACTCTTTTAGTGTTCATACAAATATTTACACATTAAGTCTACTGAAAGTAAAAACAGTTGAAAGTCAGGGGACGTTTCTTTTTTTGCTGAGTATATATATACACATACCCTTTGGGGTGCAAGCAGCTGTTGCTGGGTGTGCCAGAATCCATCGAGGAAGAAAAATGAAAAACATTATTTGTACAAAATCTTAATTTATCTATCCATTCCTAAATAATTTCGTATCAGTGCAATATGCTTTTTGTTAAAATGGATGACTCCCGCTCTTACGTGCACTTAGTGCTGCGTGGGTATTATGAACTATCATATCTGTTCAAGTTGTATTTAAATTTTAAATATAAGTAATTTTTATTTAGCCGACAGAAATATGTTTGGTAGGAATGTAGTCATCATTGCATAAATTTTTCTTCACCATAGAAATTTAAAGACTAAATTCAACTTTCATTCCTACCAAACATATTTCTGTCGACTAAATAGAACTTGAAAAGATATTTTTTTGAATCTGATCGCGCAATTTAGATCGACTTGACGCACACCACATCGAGCCTGCGAGCTATTGAGCTGTCGCCTGCCTGCCTGAATAAGTGACCCTCGCTTCGCTCTTTTTTAACGTTCATTTTATCATGGGTAGTCACGAAAAAATTAGAAAATGGAAGGAGGATCACACTGAGTAAAACTTTACCAAAACAATTATTGATGGCGAATAAAGTACTGTATCTATTATTCATAAAGCTTCAATTGGTGATCTGTTTTTCTGCGTTAACCTCATATTTTTTCATACTTCTTCCCAAACCAAGGGGGTGCGAGGGTAAAATGAATCGGGAAGCGCTGATATATATATATATATATATATATATTGAATATATTGAAATAGTCTTACTGTCAAATAATGCAAACAGTACGCGGCACGTGTTTCGCCCTAATTCTGGGCCCATCAGGCGTACACACTCACTGCACCCCCTCTCGGGAATCGAACCTCGGAAGTCAGCGCTAGAGGCGAAGCCGCTAGTATTGCGCCACGGCGTGTGGTTCGTTTATTTGACAGTATGTAGATCAGGATGTGTATATAATGTATATATAAATAAATACATAAATAAATAAATCCTGTAGCCACAATAAATGCCTTTATTGAATAGACAAACCGGGGTGAACAAGTTCCTTTCTACTGCAGCCACAGCCGCGACACACACAAAAAACATCAATAATAACTCATAAACTTGCAATATTATTTAGGAAAATCGCAACAATTGACTCACCAAAAATTCGGATTATTTGTAAACAAAATCCATCCTCCTCTCTTTCCTCAAAAACAGTTCAATTACTCTGTCGTACGGATTATCCGTGCGCTTCAGTTTCATCAAAACGTCTCTTTCTATCGCAGTCCAAGCTAATGCTGAAAGGCGAACCCGCCCTATGGTATTTCTGGCATAAGTTTGAATTCGCTTTAGGGCTGAAAATGTCCGCTCGACAGAAGCAGTGTACACGGGAATGCTCACTGCCAAATATACCAATGTGCACAGCTGCCCCATGCTCTCATTCAGATTTTTCTGATGAAGGCAATCAAGGAGATCAGTGGGAGATTTTCCTACAAAATCATCCATGGCATACATTACATCAGTTCTGTTTTTAGCCGAGACAGATCAAAAACTGCTCCATAGCACTTGTGTTAAACTGGAGAAGGCAGCATGTGTGACATTTTTCTTGTATTCCCGAAACTTCTGGGGCTCGAGGAGCGTGACAAATATCAGGTTTTCGTGGTCTTGAAATCTGGTCTGTGTCTGGCAAATAATATTGTCCAGAATCCTGCCATGGAGTTGGCCGTAGTGCGTGCGATGATCTTTCGCTCGGAGTGTTTGTGGTGCGTTCAGTGGCCTCGTAGAGTTCCTCATATCGGCTTCTATCCAATCAATGGGTCTGAATACGGTGACGTTGCCGTACGCCTGCTACAGGGCCCTACTGACACCAACTCAAAATCTGATTGGTTGAAGCAACAGGTTAATCGACATTTATTCTGTGTTAGAGTGCCTGCACAACGGATTGTGAAAGCCTCTCTGCCTGGCAACAAATGATGGCTGAAATGTGATTGGTTAAATGCTTTAATACGAAACTCCGCCTCCCACGGCTATCAAGCTGCAGTCTATTCTCTCTGCCTGGCAACAAATGATGGCTGAAATGAGATTGGTTAAATGCTTAATACGAAACTCTGCCTCCCACGGCTATCGAGCTGCAGTCTATTACAGTATATGGACAAAAATACGTTCCAGTTATGACCATTACGCATAGAATTTCGAAATGAAAACCTGCCCAACTTTTGTAAGTAAGCTGTAAGGAATGAGCCTGCCAAATTTCAGCCTTCTACCTACACGGGAAGTTGGAGAATTAGTAATGAGTGAGTCAGTGAGTGAGTGAGTGAATCAGTCAGTCAGTGAGGGCTTTGCCTTTTATTAGTATAGATATAAACTGTATATACTGTTCAAAAAATTAAAGGAACTTTTTAATCAGAGTATAGCATCAAGTCAATGAAACCTCTGGGCTATTGATCTGGTCAGTTGTAGCAGAGGGGCTTGTTAATCAGTTTCAGCTGCTTTAGTGTTAATGAAATTAAACAACAGGGGCAATAGAAGGGTAACAATGAGACGACCCCAAAAATAGGAATGGTTTAACAGGTGCAGGCAACTGACATTTTTCCCCTCCTCATCTTTTCCGACTGTTTTTTCACTAGTTTTGCAATTGGCTACAGTCAACAGAAGATTTGTTGGGTCTCCCAGCACAGTCTCAAGGGCATGGAGGAGCTTCCAGGAGACAGGCAGTTACTCTAGGAGAGCTGGACAGAACCGTAGAGGATCCTTAACCCATCAGCAGGACCGGTATCTGCTCCTTTGGGCAAGGAGGAACAGGATGAGCACAGCCAGAGTCCTACAAAATGACCTCCAGCAGGCAGGCCACTAGTGTGAATGTCTCTGACCAAACAATCAGAAGCAGACTTCATGAGGGTGGCCTGAGGTCCCAACATCCTCTAGTGGGCCCTGTGGTCAGTGTCTGGTACCATGGAGCTCAATTGGCATTTGCCATAGAATACCAGAATTGGCAGGTCCACCACTGGCACCCTGTGCTTTTCACAGATGACAGCAGGTTCACCCTGAGCACATGTGACAGATGTGAAAGGGTCTGGAGAAGCTGTGGAGAACGTTATGCTGCCTGTAACATCGTTCAGCATGACTGGTTTGGTGGTTGGTCAGTGATGATCTGGGGAGGCATATCCATGGATAGACAACAGCACCTTGACTGCCATTAGGTATTGGGATGAAAACCTTGGACCCATTGTCAGATCCTATGCTGATGTAGTGGGTCCTGGGTTCCTCCTGGTGCACAACAATGCCCAGCCTCATGTGGCGAGAGTATTCAGGCTGTTCCTGGAGGATGAAGGAATTGATACCATTGACTGGCTCCAACTCTTGCCTGACCTAAATCCAACAGAACACCTCAGGCTGTCCAGCAGCTCAGTATTGCCCTGGTCCATATCTGGGAGGAGATCCCAAAGGACACCTTCCGTTATCTCATTAGGAGCATGCCCTGACATTGTTAGGCATGCATACAAGTATGTGGGGGCCATATAAACTGCTGAGTATAATTTTGAGTTGCTGCAATGAAATTTCGGTAAAATGGACTAGCCGGCCGCATCGTTTATTTCACTTTGGTTTTGAGGGTGCCCTCTGTAGGTTGATAATTTTCATTTCCATCAAATGATGTGGCATCCTTCCAATCCTAAAACATTACCCAGTCTACATCAGTATAGATATTCAGCATGATTTCTTTCTCATTGAGATCTGATGTTTTTTCAAAGTGTTCCTTTATTTTTTGAGCAGTGTTTATATATATATATATATATATATATATATATATATATATATATATACTGTATAAAAGACTACGCGACACGTGTTTTGCCTTCAGTTGGGCTCATCAGGCGTACACAAGCCCTTTTACACTGCGCCACAGCGTGTGGTTCGTTTATTCGACAGCCTGTAGGTCCAGAGTAATTACATTCATTGGTGTTACCTGGTATGTAACCACCCACACAATTCAGGTCAGGACTCAGACTACGAATGCAATGAAAAAAAAAAAAATATATATAGTTATGAGACAAGAACAAAGGCTTGGAGATCCTCTCTGTGTACTTGGAAAAAATAGCCAGAATAGTCTTTCAGGACTAAGTCCAAAACAGGACTGAATGGAATACAGACGGTATGTCAGCTTTATAAAGGGAAGGCAAGAAGCAGCATGTTGTTTGGGCTGCACCCAAAAGTGACGTCAAGCATGAAGGAACCAGAAGTGGGGTTAGGTTGGTTTTCCGTCTGATGATCTGTAGAGGGAGGAGAAAAGGCTTTAGTGTGTACTGCCAAACCTTGACCCAGCGACTGCCTCCCATGCACATGTGTGAGACAATATCTATCCATATATGTCTATATCTATCTAAATATATATATATATATATAAAATCTATCTATATATCTATATCTATTATATATATATATATATATATATATATATATATATATACACATATCTATATATGTACATTATATATCACCCCTTCAAGTACGCGAACCAACTGCCATGGTGCAACGTCAGACGCTTCTTCTCAAGTGCTGATGTCCAAGGTTTGATCCACATAGAGGGAAGCAAAAGTGTATATACCTGAAGATCTCCAGTTAGGGCAAAATATGTGTTGTGTACACTTTGTATTATTTGGTAGGTACTGTATCATATATCTATATCACAATATAGTGCTCGTTGACATTGTTACTCTTGCCAAAGTGGTACAGTAGTACAGTCCCAAAAAGGGAGTTACCTTCTTTGATAGTTCTTGTAAAAACTAACGAGTATCTTGCCTGGTGCAGAGCAATTGGCAATCGCATCTGTGATTAAGTTTAATAGTAAGTAAGTTCTGCAAAAAGCTCTGTGGTGACAACACAAAAAAACTTATAAAGGTGAAGATTGAGGACTGGGTACATGGACAAGTCATGGATATGTACATATTAGACAGGTCCACATTGACAACACTTTAGCAAATGGAACTGGCTCTTGAGACAAATAACATTAACGGTGACTAAAGAATGGGCAATAGTGTAGAAAGTTGAAAAATACTGGACAGCCTCAGACTTACCTTTGTCTACTGCTTTGAATCCCGAACATGACTACTTGATTAAAGATGAGCAGTCTACTTATATGTCTTTGAGTGGCCCCATAAAAGGCAGGATCCAGGAGTGTTTGAGCAATGTTATACAATATATACAATATACATACATACGTAACTTGTCAAAAGTTTTAGAATATTACCAATTTTCCCATTTTTATAATATGTTAAGTACTTCAAGTTTTGTTTACCAAAAATTTAAAATAATGTAATTCTCAGAGTCATACAAAAAGACCTTTTTCAGGGAACAAGTAATGGTTTAACAACATTCAACTTTTCTGTTGCAAACAAAATAATAGACCCTTAAAAGTTTATGTAAGCAATTTCTACAGGTGTTCCAGTTATTGATTACTTATAAATCTTCTGTTTATGTAAAAGTAGTGTTGGAACAAACTGTGTTGCTACACCCTCTGAAGCATTATTTGGACAGTACCGCACTATATATTGCTGTCATCATGACATGAAAAAGGGAATTAACAAAGGAAGACAGACAAACCATTATAACCCTAAGAAGTTTAGGTCTTTCATTTAGAAACAATGACAAAAAAGCCAAGGAGTTTGGAACAACCACGGCTCTTTCTAGAGCTGGCTGCCTGGCCAGACTGAGCAATCAGGGGAGAAAGGCCTTGGCATGATAGATGACCAAGATCCCAATGGTCACTCCGGCTGAGCTCCTGATAACCTGTGTGGAGACTGGAGAAATTGACAGGCCAACCGTCACTACAACATTTCAACGATCTGGGCTTTATGACAAAGGCACTAATTGGACTTTGCCAAAATGCAGACTGTGAAAAACAAGATTCTCTGGTCTTCTCAAACCAAGATTGAGCTATTTGGCCTCAATACTAAGCAACATTATTGAGGAAACCAGACATTGCTCATCACCTGCATAATACCAATTGGTGAAGCATGGTAGTGGTGGTATCATGCTGTAAGATTGGGGGCTTGGAGACTAGTCTTGATTGAAAGAAAGTTGAATGGAGCAAAGTACAGTGATATCCTTAGATAAAAACAGATCCAGAGTGCTCTGAACCTCAGACTGGGCTGAAGGTTTACCTTCCAACAGGACAGTGACCCTAAGTGCAAAGCAAAGACAACACAGGAGTGGCTTAGGGTTAAATCTATGGATGTTCTTGGGAAAGCAGATCATAACCAGGTTCTGCTTCAGCCTCACTACAAACCAAGAGTGAGGGAGTTACCTACAACCACACACTCATTCAGGAAATGGTCCCCTGAGGCAGAGCAGGCTCTGAAAGACTGCTTTGGAACAACGGACTGGGATATCCTGCAGGGATCTTATAGTGAGAACATTGAGGAGGTTGTTGACTGCACTACTGACTACATCAACTTCTGTATGGACAATGTAGTTCCAGTAAGAACAGTACGCTGTTATGCTAACAACAAGCCATGGATTACAAGTGACATCAAGGGCCTTTTGAACCAGAAGAAAAGGGCTTTTAAAGGCGGTGATCAGCATGAGCTCAAGCGTGTGCAGAAGGAACTCCGAATCCAGCTGAGGGCGGCGAAGGAGCACTACAGGAGAAAGCTGGAGCAGAAGTTGCAGAATAACAGCATGAAGGAATTGTGGGATGGGATGAAGATCATCACTGGCTGCAGCTCAAAGCAGGGTGCCACCATCGAGAGAGACGTGAAGACAGCAAACCAGATGAACAACTTCTTTAACAGGTTTGACCACCCTAACCCACTCTCACCTTGGAGTACTGCACCCTCCACCCATCTTTCTGCTGATACTAGCATTGGAGAGAGTTTCCCCCCACCTACAATTACAGCAGCCCAGGTAAGCAGAGAGCTGAGGAGACTTCGTGCCAGCAAAGCAGTGGGTCTAGACGGATTATCGCCACGACTGCTGAAGACCTGTGCGTTGGAATTGGGGAGTCCTCTACAGTGCATCTTCAGCCTGAGCCTGGAACAGAGGAGAGTCCCGAGGCTTTGGAAAAAATCTTGCATCACCCCAGTCCCAAAGGTATCATGTCCTAGTGAGCTGAATGACTTCTGGCCTGTCGCTCTGATGTTGTATGTGATGAAGACCATGGAGCGGCTGCTGCTTCACCACCTGAGGCCACAGGTCCGTCACGTCCTCAACCCTCTGCAGTTCACATACCAGGAGAAGGTGGGAATAGAGGATGCCATCATTTATATGCTACACCGATCCCTCTCCCACTTGGACATAGGCAGTGGTGCTGTAAGAATTATGTTTCTGGACTTCTCTAGCACCTTCAACACCATCCGACCTTTGCTCCTCAGGGACAAGCTGACAGAGATGGGAGTAGATTCATACCTGGTGGCATGTATCGTGGACTATCTTACAGACAGACCTCAATATGTGCGTCTCGGGAACTGCAGGTCTGACATTGTGGTCAGCAACACAGGAGCGTCGCAGGAGACTGTACTTTCTCCAGTCTTGTTCAGCCTATATACATCAGACTTCCAATACAACTCGGAGTCCTGCCACATGCAAAAGTTCGCTGACGACACTACTATCGTGTGCTGCATCAGGAGTGGGGAGGAGGAGGAGTATAGGAACCTAATCAAACTTTATTAAATGGTGCAATTCAAACCACCTACAACTGAACATCAGCAAAACCAAGGAGCTGGTGGTGGATTTTAGGAGGAGCAGACCCCTCATGGACCCGGTGATCATCAGAGGAGACTGTGTGCAGAGGGTACAGACCTATAAATACCTGGGAGTGCAGCTGGATGACAAATTGGACTGGACTGCCAATACTGATGCTCTGTGTAAGAAAGGACAGAACCGACTATACTTCCTTAGAAGGCTGGCGTCTTTCAACATCTGCAATAAGATGCTGCAGATGTTCTATCAGACGGTTGTGGAGAGCGCCCTCTTCAACGCGGTGGTGTGCTGGGGAGGCAGCATAAAGAAGAGGGATGCCTCACACCTGGACAAACTAGTGAGGAAGGCAGACTCTATTGTAGGCACGGAGCTGGACAGTTTGACATCCGTGGCAGAGCAATGGGCGTTGAGCAGGCTCCTGTCGATCATGGAGAATCCACTGTATCCACCAAACAGTATCATCTCCAGACAGAGGAGCAACTTCAGCAACAGGCTGCTGTCACTGTCCTGCTCCACTGACAGACTGAGGAGATCGTTCCTCCCCCACACTATGCGACTCTTCAGTTCCACCCGGGGTGGGGGGGTAAACATTAACATTATACAAAGTTATTGTCTGTTATACCTGCATTTTTATCACTCTTTAATTTAATATTGTTCTTTATGTACAGTTGTGCTTGAAAGTTTTTGAACCCTTTAGAATTTTCTATATTTATGCATAAATATGACCTAAAACAACATCAGATTTTTTACTCAAGTACTAAAAGTAGATAAAGAGAAATCATTTAAACAAATGAGACAAAAATATTATACTTGGGTCATTTATGTATTAAGGAAAATGATCGAATATTACATATTTGTGAGTGGCAAAAGTATGTGAACCTCTGCTTTCAGTATCTGGTGTGACCCCGCTTTACAGCAATAACTGCAACTAAACGTTTCCAGTAACTTTTGATCATTCCTGCACACCTGCTTGGAGGAATTTTAGCCCATTCCTCCGTACAGAACAGCTTCAACTCTGGGATGTTGGTGGGTTTCCACACATTAACTGCTCGCTTCAGGTCCTTCCACAACATTTTGATTGGATTAAGTTCAGGACTTTGACTTGGCCATTCCAAAACATTAACTTTATTCTTCTTTAACCATTCTTTGGTAGAACGACTTGTGTGCTTAGGGTTTTTGTCTTGCTGCATGACCCACCTTCTCTTGAGATTCAGTTTGTG
The DNA here is from genome assembly GCA_026402145.1 of Polypterus bichir lapradei. Taxonomy (NCBI): domain Eukaryota; kingdom Metazoa; phylum Chordata; class Cladistia; order Polypteriformes; family Polypteridae; genus Polypterus; species Polypterus bichir. The sequence continues at coordinate 36,531,774 of JANRMT010027041.1, read as the reverse complement.
GACAGATGCCCTGACATTTTCCTTTAGAATTCTCTGATATAATTCAGAATTCATTGTTCCATCAATGAAGGCAAGCTGTCCTGGCCCAGATGCAGCAAAACAGGCGCAAACCATGATAATACCACCACCATGTTTCACAGATGGGATAAGGTTCTTATGCTGGAATGCAGTGTTTTCCTTTCTCCAAACATAACGATTTTCATTTAAACCAAAAAGTTCTATTTTGGTCTCATCCATCCACAAAACATTCTTCCAATAGCCATCTTGTTTGTCCACGTGATCTTTAGCAAACTGCAGAGGAGCAGCAATGTTTTTTTTGGAGAGCAGTGGCTTTCTACTTGCAACCCTGCCATGCACACCATTGTTGTTCAGTGTTCTGATGGTGGACTCATGTACATGAACATTAGCCAATGTGAGAGAGGCCTTCAGTTGCTTAGAAGTTACCCTGGGGTCCTTTGTGACCTCGCTGACTACTACACGCCTTGCTCTTGGAGTGATCTTTGTTGGTCGACCACTCCTGGGGAGGGTAACAATGGTCTTGAATTTCCTCCATTTGTACACAATCTGTCTGACTGTGGATTGCTGGAGTCCAAACTCCTTAAAGATGGTTTTGTAACCTTTTCCAGCCTGATGAGCTTCAACAACTCTTTTTCTGAGGTCCTCAGAAATCTCCTTTGTTCGTGCCATGATACACTTCCACAAACATGTGTTGTGAAGAGCAGACTTTAATATATTCTTTAAATAACACAGGGTGCCCACTCACACCTGATAGAGTCAGGTGTTTTTAATCAATGGGATGACTAATTTCACCTTCAAATTAACTGCTAATCCTAGAGGTTCACATACTTTTGCCACTCACAAATATGTAATATTCGATCATTTTCCTCAATAAATAAATGACCAAGTATAATATTTTTGTCTCATTTGTTTAACTGGTTTCTCTTTATCTACATTTAGGACTTGAGTGAAAATCTGATGATATTTTAGGTCATATTTATGCAGAAATATAGAAAATTCTAAAGGGTTCACAAACTTTCAAGCACAACTGTATGCTGCTGCTGGAGTATGTAAATTTCCCCTTGGGATTAATAAAGTATCTATCTATCTATCTATCTATCTAAATGGCCCAGCCACAGCCCAGACTTGAACCTAATCAAACATCTCTGCAGAGACCTGAAAGTAGCTATCCACCAATGGTATCCATCTAGCCTATCAAAGCCTGGGAGAATCTGCACAACAATTTGGTAGGAAAGCCCCAAATTCAGGTGTGTAAAGCTTGGGATATTAGATTTATAAAAACTCTAGACTATAATTGCTGGCAAACATGCTTCAACTGAGTAATGGGTCTAAATACTTGTGTCAATGTGATATTTCAGTTTTTTGTTTTTATTTGCAAAAGTTGATAAAATCCAATTTTTGCTTTCTCATTCTGGAATATTAACTGTTGATTTTTGATGGAATCTAACTGGGTTAGCAAGGCATGGAAAATCAATGGATGGACTGATAAAATTCTATTTGTCAAGAGTATGGGCAGTTATCACAGGTCTTTTAAGGGTTGTTATAATGATATGCCATGGTGCTTATCAAAAGCAGAAAGAGGCTGAATGTCATAAACTGATGATGGCTGTTGTCCCCCAGGACCTACAAGAAAAGTATCTCGAAGTCCTTCGTTTGCACATAACAGAAAGTGGGTGCCAGGCAGAGAGGGTCTCACCAAAACCCTACTGCAATAGGTGACATCCTTTTTTCAATTTGGGATTTATGAGGGATTCAGGGTGTAAAGTTACAGAAGATTGCTTCACACTGCTGAAGTAAAATATCTTTATAATTCCCCTGTACATTCAGAATTCCACAGGAACTCTTTGAGCAGCTGCAAATGTTACTGGAGCCAAATACAGTGAGTGGAAATGACTGGAGAAAGCTGGCTTCCCGTCTGGGCCTCTGTGGTACTAAGATCAGGTAGGTGGTGCATTAAAATATCATTAACAGAATATTAATAAAAGAATCTCTGTGCAACTACTAACTGTTTCAGATGTTCATGCTGCCAGAAAGGGAATTCAGTTATTGAAGTTCCAAAGGTTACATCATTACTGTGACAAACAATGAGTGCATAATTAGAATTTGTATGCAGAGCTGCTTATCATTCTGGGGTATCAACAAGCTAGATATTTAATAGTGTCACCCAACTGTGGTTCATATTGCAGATTTATATGCAGTCCTAGACCAGACTGAAAAGTTCTTAATTTTTTTTTCTTTCTCCCACAGATTCATGTCTTGTCAGCAAAGCCCAGCGGCTGCTACCCTTGAGTTTTTTGAGGAGCTCAATGGTAGTCTGCCTGACCTATATAAGATCATGTTGTCCATGGAACGCCTAGATTGTGCTGTCACCATTGAGGCATTCTTGAATGACCCTTTGCCTGACTCCCCAGGTTCATCCCAGAGGGACAAAGATCAGGAGAACAACAGCTGTTGTGAAGGGAAGACAACTAGTTTAGCATCAGAGTGAGACAGCAGGTTGACAGACTTGGGATCAGTGGAGGAGCGTGAGATTTGTTCCCAAACCACAGATGAGCATACAGCAATCCAGTAGCACTTTAAGAGCTCAGTGCTGGAAAAAGTACAGATCTGGTTTAGTTATGATCATAGACAACCATTTAATACTAACAGAGCCTGACACTGTAAAAAATGAAATACAAGGCTAAGAAAAGAACCATTATTTCCACTCCATAGATATTCTTAATCTGTATATTGTATACAGTAGGTGTATAGTGATTGTGTAACATTGTTATATTTACAATCAAAACCTGAACACACTTACTAAAAAAGTCTAGATAATCACATCTAATAGCAATTAAAACAGCTGAAGTACTTTAAAATAAAGGCCGGAGACTTGCAAAACAGCATGAATAAGATTGGAACAAAAACTTTTTAGTATTTCCTCTTAACTAGTGCAATAGTTTTGACTGTTTTATCTCAGAAAAAATGTATGATGCCAGCATCCACCAAGGCAGCAATTAAATATAGAAACCAAGGTAGTGTGCTGATCAAATATTTAATAGTGGAGATTTTTATAGCATATGAGTCACAGTTACTGAAAGGTGAACTTTTTGCCATCTATGAGGTACACTTTTAGAATTACTCTTAGTGAAGCATAAAGAAGTTGCAACAAACTGGCTGTTATTACTACTGTATGCTGTATAAATTCCTAGGTACACTTAACTTTTCAACATTTTTTTCCAAACTGTAAAATCAGTGGTTATCAAATCACTTGTGAATTCAGCCTACTTTTGCAAAATTGTAGTTATTCTAATTTGTTCTGACCTGTCACAAACCATGCACCATTGTTGGAATCTCCTTTACTTTGGTAAATGGCTCAGGTCATTCAAGACCGGGCCTCATTTATAAAACTTGTATATGCCTTAAAAAGAGGCTTGAAACGTGTGTATACAGTTTGCACAAAAATGCTGGGATTTATAAAAGAAAACTTGATATGGGAACATGTGAATATTTATGGCAGATCTGACCCATGTGTATGCAACATTTTGGAGAAACTAGATGACAAAACCTTTTGATCAAGCAGGAAAATGCAGCTAAACCTGCTAAATGGCAACTTGCACACATAATAATTAGGATCACCGAGCCACTATTACAATACGTGTTGACGTGGCAAACATATTACACCTCAAAAAGGATGAATATGATGCAGACTGTATTTTATTTCCATTTTAAAAGGGCTAATGATGCGTATTTGCACTGAAGACCTTTTTTTTTTTCCATCAGTTTATATTGGCTTTCTGTTATCCTTTCTCATGGGACTGACAAATAGGTCAGGAATATTTCAGTCAAGCCTCACCCCATTATGCCTGCTGGAAGCCATTAACTGACTGGCAATGCACTAGAGATTCATATTGTGTTAGGTGGACATACAAACAAAACATGTTTTTGCCAACATAAATGAGTAATTTGCAGCAGTTCCCAGCAATTTACTGCACTCATATTGACATAAGAGAACCTAGCAAGAATAAAGCTTTTGTGACAGTTCCTCTCCAATACTGCATAAGTCATCCAACATGAGTCAAACTTCACGTCTTAATGACCTGGGTCAACACGTGAATCATTTATTTTGAGACAAAGCATCTTTGACAGACATGACAGTGCAAGTACATGGTGAATGACCTGTTGGGAAAGTTGCTGGCTCAACCCTCAATGTTTTATATAGTATGGCATGTACTATAAATTGCAAAAGCAATCACATCATTACATGATCCAGAAGATACTGCCTACTTGCTCAGACAATGGTGCTTGTCACCATTCCCAGACCACATCATCTTGCACTCTCAGTTGCAGAGCACAGCCAGATACTCTTGAATTCGGGAGCTGCTCTACTAGCCAATGAAGTTCTACAGCATTGTGATTTTGTATATATGAGGCTGATTAATGTGCTCCATATATGAATGATTCAGGGCAGTGTTCAAGGCACGTTCACATATCCATATTTAAAATGTGATTGTGATTTATAAACAGTAAATTGCGTAGAAATGTGTGTACACCACATTTTATTAATCAGATTTTTTTTTCCCCATACAAATTTTTCTGTTTTTTTTGGTGTGCACATATTTTCACGTGCAAATCCACACAAACTTAAATAAATAACTGCCCCAGGACTAGTAGACTTCATCTCGTAAGCTGCAAAAGGCATGAACTTAACCTTCTGAACAGTCTGTAACAGGGGTGGGCAATGTCAGTCCTGGAGAGCCGCAGTGGCTGCAGGTTTTTCTTCCAACCCACCTTCATAATGAAAAGTCAATTATTGCTGTTGAAGCACTTATTGCTTAAGTGACATTTTGATCCTTCATTTTAGTGGTCTTGCTCGTTAAGAGTCCCCAACCTTAATTGCTTATTTCAATCTTAAACAGCTGCATACACTGTGTTAATGGCTCCTTATTAGCAATAAAATGTAAATGACAAAGCAGCCAGCATTTACATCTCTGTGTGTTCTTAATGCACTGTTTGATTTAACAAAACACTTCATAGAAAAATGTGACAGACTGAAAATGATCCATTTAAGGCTTCAAATCATTTGGAAAATATCTTTGGAAAGAAAAAAAAAATGTACGACATAAGAACCTTGCATTGCAGACTAACAAGCCATAAAATTAAATAAGGTCTGAGATTGGCAAGGATTGGTTTCTAATTAAGCAACTGAGTTGGACTGAAAACCTGTAGCCACTGCGGCTCTCGAGGGGCATCATGTATAATGCCATGCGTAGAATTCGCACTATAACATGACGTAAGCACAAAAGCCGAAATGTGCTTACGCACAGAAAAATCCAGATGCAGGAATCTGTGCGTACTCCAACTTCCACGTTCTTCCACTACATAAATCCCGGTCAGCGTGAAAAGTAACGTTCGTGCACGCGAGTGCTGTCCTGCCCCAATTCCTCCCAGAATTACGCCTCTTTGAATATGCAAATCAATATAAATAGCCCTTAAGCTCAGCCTTCTGTGAAAAGACAATGGGAAAAGCACGGGGGAAAAATATAAGAATTTCAGCAAATACCAAGTGGAGGCAAAGGAAAAACATACTATTTGTTGATTTAAACCGTGGTATAATCAACAAAAGGAAGTTGATCGAGTGACATAGCGTGTTGGAGAAACTTGAAAGCTCACGTTCACAAAGTCGCACAGTGCCGGAAATAAAAAAAGAAGTTGTCAGATATCAAAGTCGCCGTGAAAAGGCGAGTCTTAGCCCACCATCTGAGTGTCATATGAAAGCTTATTAGGGTACAGAGGAAAAAAAGGCACACAGTGGGGGAAAAAGCACAAAATGTTAACTTCAATCTCGAAATTTCCACTTTAATCATGTAGTTTATATTGTCACTAGCAAAATACCCGCGCTTCGCAGCGGCGAAGTACTGCCTTAAAATTTTTATTAAGAAGAAAATTTTACCTTTTTAAACTGAGAGAAAATATGCCAATAATTATTTGTTAAGGATCTCTTTGTATACCATGTTGTCAGTTCAGCCCTCCGGTTGTAATATGACCAAGCTGTGTGCTGAGCTTACTCTTGAGCATGTAACTTACAGTTGGCCATGTGAACAGTAATCTTGTCTCAAATCTCACAGCTTGGATCGCTGCTGTCATAATCGGTTTGAGTTTCATGGTTTGTTTCAATTACGATAGTATTTGCAGGATTTGTTATGTTGAAGTGACATTCGGCATCTGTCAAGCATTGTAAGCACACAACCGGTTTCATCGATAAAATCACATCCAGCTTTTGAGAGTTTAAACATTCATAAACATCAAAGTGTCCACTACTGAAATCGTCACCTGTGAATCTAAGATGTTTAAGAGGCATTGGCGGTTGTCGAAAGGTGTAAAATATTTGGCCATTTCGGTACACTTGAAAGTGACAACCGAACAATTCAGCGGCAGCCATCAACTCATGTAGTTTATATTGTCATTAAAGTAGATCATCATAAACTTCATCTTAAAATCATTTAATTAACCAGTTTCTCAAATCACATCGCAATTAAAGTAGCACGTTAAACGCTTTGTTTTGTATGTGATCTTCTATGTGCTCTATGTGTGTGAATCACTACTTGCTTCTTAAACCGGCTTTCTCTTCCTCCGACAGGACACAGAATCCATTACATTTGTGATATTACAGCTCTCTGAATAACTAAAATACTGAGATGTATACGTGATATCATTTTCGTGATGATAGGAGTTTAAGCACGTTATTAAACATGGGTTTCACGGCGCAGTGATTGTGCGCGACCTTCAATTAAATTATTTATTGCAGCAGTACTCATGGGCGGCTCTAGGCTTGTGGCGGCCCTGGGCAGAGAAAGAATCGGTGGTCCCTTCGCCCGCCAATGTCAATATAGTATCTTATGCACGGCATTTAAGCGTTTAACTGTTGTCGAAATATGCCGCTGCATTTTTAGCTGTGTCGTTATTTTTTCTTTCTGTTTTATATTCAATATATATTGGCGTGGCCGCCCCTGCAGTCCTTGCTTTTGTTTCTCCAAGTAACCGATCGCCACACAATCAGCTCTGTAATAGACGTTAAGCCATCTGTAAGCTTAGAGCGCCGATTCTTCAAAACGTTTAAGGAACATTGAAATATCTTTGTAGTACATGTTTAATTATTCTATCCTTCACACCAGTCCCAGTGAAGAATACAGATTATTTAAATGAAGTTAAAGTTTTATCTGTATAATATAATAAACATATTTTGCTGCATTTCATCTTAAAAATGATATCGTCATCATATGTAAATACGCACTTTATAAAGTGGCTCAGGTTGTGCAATATAACTGTAGTGCAAGTTTACAGTGAGGTAATTCTTCTTATAAGTACAGATAGTTCTACAAGGAGCAATTGATTGAGTGTGTTTATAGTTCTTGGAATGAAACTGTTTCTGAACCGCGAGGTCCGTACAGGAAAGGCTTTGAAACGTTTTGCCGTGGCTGAGACAGTGTGGGTTTGATGCTGTTTACCAATAATTCTCTTTCCGATCAGCTGCTGCTGTGATTCACACTCAGATACAGTGATATAAATACTCCGAGTGGTGCATTGAGAGTAATATGGAAAAAGATGATCCACTGTGGCAACTCCTAACGGGAGCAGTTGAAAGAAGAAAAAGAAGGTGCAATGAGAGTAACAACCCTAAAGCAGTAATAATATTTGGAATGCTATGGCTATTCCCTGGACCATTATATTGTTACAGGTTAATTACAATCAGATGCATTACACTAATAAACAATATGCGATTAATTTCAGTGTATTTATAAAGCCACGTCAGGAAAGGAAAGGATAACCACACACGAACAGTAGCACTGCTTTGATGCTGGGTGCCACCAGTCTGCAAAACCGAGCGGAGAACTTGCGTACAACAAGGTATGAGATACCGTGGAAATGTGCGTGGCTTTACGCTAAGTGTAGGTTTTATACATCGCGATTTGAACGTGGAAACATTCTTATGCAACATTTCTGTGCGTACGCACCATTTATACATGAGGCCCCAGGAACGAAATTGCCTACCCCTAGTCTATAACAACCCTTGAAAACAAAGATTTTGCCTCCTGTACACTACTTGATGCATCTTATGGATTATGGCCTGCTGATCACAAAAATCACATTTAAATTTTCCTGTCACAAACCATTTTATTTTTAATTGCCTAAGTTTGTGATTTCCTCTTATAAGTATACATACTGTATACATTAAAATAATTATAATAGAACATCTGGTGATCTAAAAGTAGTGGCACTGCTACTTCGACTGCAACTCACATATACCGTCTGGCAACTCCATGTCACAGAAGAGTGTGGCACATAAACCACTTTTAACCCAACAAAGATATTTTGATCTTCTCTTTATATCAAACTTGTACTGGAAAAAAAAACAAATTTGTGGAAGAAATGTACAAGGAAAGTGAAGAATTTCAATATTTAAAACAGGTATCTCCACGAGTAACTGATACCAAGATTTATGACAAGTGGTTTGAAGATCTGCTAGCGAGGATAGAGAAAAATCACGTTAGGAATTCAGGGCTGTTGTTGAGTATTTTCTTGGCAACTACCAAGCAAAAAAAAAAAAAAATAACCTATGTCCAGCTGGTTGCCAACTTGCATACAAAACCACGAAGTGCAACATGTCACTAAACATTTGTTTTTTGCATTCCTCCCTGTTAATCTTGGTGCATTAGTTATGAACATGTTAAAAGGTTACACCAAGACATTGCAATGATGGAAAAGTAGCATCAGAGCAAGTGGAATCCATTAATGCTGGCTGACTATTATTGGACACTGAAACAAAAAGCATCAGATGCTGAGTACAAAAAAATATTAGCAGCAAAACATTTTATCTTAATTGAACTAATATAAACTGTCAGCATCATTAAGTGATTAAAAACACTAAATTCAATAAAAGTTAATTTAATCTTTCTCCATATTCCTATTTGATACATTTGTATCATATTTGTGTTCAACTTGAAGTTGTCATTTACATTCACCAAGACGTTTTTGGGAAACACAGCATTTGAAAAAAATGTGTTGTCCAGTGTAACTTGATGAATTTTAAGGCAAACTATGGTTACACTGGTTGATTAGTGGCTGTTGGGGAATAATGATTACTATTGTATTTAGATTGTTAATCTAAACTGATGTTTTATTTGTATAAGATTCCCCAAATCAAACTTCATAAAATGTGACATTGTTATAGCAATAAAATACTGTTATTTCTTACATAATCTCTGAAGTAATTCAGAGATTATGTTAAATAATTTGTCTGAGGGGTTGGGAGACACAAAAACATATACTATTTTATAAAACTGATTGCAAAGTTTGTTTAGAGTTAGCACAATCTTCAGTTACCATTTCAACCCTTTTTAATAAGTTTAATTGGTATGTATTTTAAAATACAGTAATCACTTTGGAGGGAGTGGGATTGTAAAATTAATACATATTTACATATTTATTATCAAAGTAAAAAACAGCTTCCATGGAAATAAAAGGCACTCCATTAAGAATGTAGATCATGTCACTTGTTTAAATGGTGACATTAGAAAATAACGATATGACCTGAAGACATGGTGCATACTGAAACAAATGAATGGACAACTGTGCTTTATTAAAGCAAATACAATTTATTCCCTTTCTCCCCTCACAAAATATATTACACAATTCAGTTAAATACGATATCCTAGTCTTAATACACAATAAAACCATAAGTTCAAAACAGGTTTTGACTGATTACATTTCTAGACAGAAGTATCAATAAATAACTGAATTCAAAGAAGTCCGGTATTTATGCAAGTATCCCATTCGTCTCTAAGTTATAATCAAGATTCAGATAATTTCATGATTTTAATCTTTTTTTTTCTTTTTTGATAAATGAAACTCTTAAAAGTAAACAGGTCAAAATGCTACAAAATCTTAACCATAATCATAAATGTAACGGTGAACTAGCATAACCAACACTGTAGGCTCACTCTCTTTACAATCAGGTGGACCTTTCATTGCAAGTGCTTTATCGCACCTACAACAACACAGGATGAGTTATACCTACTACGTAAACAATACTATGTTGTGATTCACAAAGTTAACTCACTGCAGCAGCTTTTCATGAAAATGATATCCTGAAACCTCATCATTCCTGCCAGCTCTAGCCTCAGTTACTCAGTTTAACTAGCATGGAGTACTCACTGTACACAACAGAATAACTTCTTAAGACAAGAATTAAAATATAAGGTACTGCAAAAACTAGGCTTCCCCTCTATATTACTGCTAATAAGAAAATTCCCAAGTATCTGTGAATTTGTAATTACAAATTTTCAAAGAAAGAGTTAGTCTTAAAAATGAACAAACTGATAATGGTAAAATAATCTGTAAACCTGTGTATGTATAAAATCATATTAAAAAATAAAACATATATTATAAAATGCATTATATACATACAGGTTTGTTTCTACTATAAACCAAAAAATGCCTATGCAGCTAAAACATTTAAAGAATCAATCTTTGGTTAAATTATGCTTTATAATTTAAAAAATGTAAAAATAAAATTCAAAAGCCATAGGAAGGTCAGTATTTTAAATAATAAGTCAATCGCATATGAATGCTCAAGAAAAAAAATATTAACTAGCTTTTTTCTGAACACTTGAGATATTGCTTTCGGTCTTTAAGTTCAGAATCAAATTAAATTAAATTTGTAAATCTCACATATCCTCTTGGGTTGCTTTGTTGCTGGCCTGCAAGGGCAGTCTGGCTAATGCAGTACTTTAAGGTGGTCAGAATATGTCCTGTAGTAGGCCATTTTTATTACAGTACATAATATGTCAAGGAGTTTATCATCTTCCTCTGTCTTCTAATTTAAAGGCTGCATCATAATAGGGAAATTATTTGTAACTTCCTGTACCTTGAAGACAGGAGCTGAAATGTTGCATGGAATTTCCTCAACTCAGGTTTGTGAAACTTAACATATGTGGAAAGTTTTATTATTATTAAAATTGTGAAAACCTTCAAATATGATAAGAAGTAACAAGGTTAGATGTTGGCAATTTTAAGTAAAATGAATACATTACAATTTAAGGATTTTACAAATATCCTAAATTGTAACATACTCATTTGCAAAGTGGATAAACAATAATATACAGATGAATGCTTCCTACCATTTACATGTCAGCATAATGACAAATACAAAAAATGAGTAGATGGAATTACCAAACTTTATAACCAGTAACAAAAACAAGGCACAGATGCAAAATCCTACAGTCCAGAACAATTTCACAATAAAGATTATTTATGAAACCAGAAATATAAAAAGGGGAGATGAAGGAACTGGACACACTCATAAACCTTTTGTTTTGTTTGTTTGTTTGTTTTTTTACTCAACAGAAGCCCTGACCTTTCAGATTTCTTGAGTAACCACCAAAAAAAAAAAAAAAAAACTATCAAATTGAGGAAAAAAAGTGCAGAACTTGCAGTTTTAGGTTAACCAACTTAAAATGCAACAAAGGCCAATAACCTGTCAGCCCATGCTATAAAAGTAACAGCACTATGAACTTTGCTCAAAACACTGCAAGATTTGACAATCATAAGACTTCAGCATATAACCGTAAACAGTCAACTGCATACCTCCACCACTTTGCTACATAACTGATGAGAAAGGTGTGCTATGAAGGAGGTACATAGATCACTCTGTCCTACAAAACTGTAGCATCTCTCCCAGAAAAAAATATAAACACAGAGAAAAGGCAGGAAAAAAATTCTAAACATTATTACAATATCATATTGCAGCTGCAATGGAGTATGGTGAAATTTCCAGTCACAGTATAAGCAGAGTGTAGTGTATTATTACAATTTATTATTTCCTTATAGTTTTAATAATGGTTATAAAACACATAGTGTGAGGAAACCAATGACGCAAATTACTTATTTCAAGTATTGTTTTCTGTGCTTAGTAACTGTATACCAGTGAGGGTTCCTAAAGATTTCACAAAATAATTTTTAAGGGGATTTCCAGGACAATTTCTCTGAATCCAAGTCTGCGTCAAATAAAGTGATAATGCCTAGTCCTAGCCTATGATGTTCCTCTTTGTGGAAATCTATGATAAAAAAGGACTGCTGTACATCTATAGCTAGCCCTATAACTTAGGTAGGAGTCCAGCTAATAAACGAAATGGCAGTCATATGCTACCAAACTTCAAAATAAATCTTCAAATGTATTATTTCGGTGCTTCTCAAGTTCAGTCCTGGTGTTGTACTATGACCAATCACTTTCACAATGGGTGAGTCATTTTACTTCTAACTGTTCTCACTGTTTAATTCTCTGGCCTGTTTCCATCTTCTCTTATTCTGCATTCACAACAGAGTAGTAGCATAACAACTGCATTCATAAGACATTTACAAATGTGGTTTTTTTGGGGATAGCCTAAATAATTACGTCTTTTGATGTTTTCCTATTAATTCACATTTTTATAGTGGAGTTTGCTCCTATAATTATATCATAATAATTACAATGAGCTGTGTAGACACCAGGGCAGTCAACACTAGATACTAATAGGCTGTACCCACTTCAGCGTCAGACCTATTAAGGTGTTCATCAGTAAAAATTGACTAAAATAATCAAATTTGATGACAGGGAATATATTAAAAACCAAAATAAAACACTAAATTATCCACATGTAAAATACATTCTACATTTAAATAAAAAATTTAGACTCGCATTTGTTTCATAATTTCTTGATTAAGTACAAAATACATAAAGTAAGAAATAATGTCATGTTTAATTAAGGCGCTAGTCCAATTCTAAGCAGAGGCTGGTTGAGATAAAAAACCTATAGCCACAGTGTAGACCCAGGACTGAAACTGAAAACTACTGCATTATACCATATACACAGCAGGAGGATTCTAAAGGTCTGGGCTTTGCTTACTCAAATTATCTCTAAGTTAGAACCCTGAAAAAAAAAAAAAAAGGCTAAATAAGCAAGAGCATTTCTGGCCTTTCTAAACTCAGATGTACCATGCTGTGTCTGTCATAGAAAAAGCACTAATGCTAAACTGGTAGCATATTTTCTATATCTGTCAACTCTCTGTAGCACTTTCAGGACAGGCATTTGACTTTAACAGTGAAACTATGTTTTCACCATGCCCTCTTTGCTATATTTGCCTCTTTTTGCATTCTCTCTTTCAATGCTTTGCATTACTCTCTCTCGTTTTGGTTTCATATTTGCCATTTCTAAGTCAAGTTGTTTTCGGATTTTCTTCTTTACATCATCCATACACTGCATATACCACACCTTGGACAAAGGACATGGTTATGTTTTTAAGTAGGCTCTATACTACCATACCCTAGTTGACATGGTACCTTCTTTCTACTGCACCCTTCTTCCTCCAACTATCTCACATACATATCAGAAGTCCTGCCAGGGGTGCAAATTCTGCTTTTTCGCTGATAAATGTTCCAAGAAATTTTTTAACCCCTCAAGAACTTTTATAAACAGAATCTTGGAATTGTGTTTTATGCTTCATACTGATGTAACATAAGACCTCCTAACACTTAAGAAAGGGTATGGTAATAGGGTATGCAGCACACCATCTAGTACTCATGAAAACCTGTAAGACTTTCTGTACCTTCGATAAAGAACATTTTGTTTCTGTTACTATAATCACAGGGTCCAGGGAGGTCATGCGACTTACAATACAATTGTGAGGTAACTGTTGATTTGCACAAATATCAAGTAAAGATTTATAACTTTTTTTGAGAAATAAAAAGCAAACATATTAAGTGTGCACTGTATTGCTCCAAACACAATGCAACTGGAAAATGTAATCAAAATGTTTTTGATTAACGTGATTATTTTGTATTTTAAAAGGACAAATTAGAAGAGAGGTCTGGGTTATATCAAAATTTAGCTGCAGCTACCACAATGGTATGAATTCACATGAAATTTATGACCTGAAAGCTTGGATTTCCTATACACAGCACAAGAAAAGTGGCTGCTATTTAACTGGTTGATTAGTAGACAATACCCTTGGAAGTAATACGAGATATCAGTAAGTGCTGTCAAAGTTATGAGAGATTGTTTGTATTTGAACCACATACAGTATCCTGTTTCTTGGCTAGGTTTCACATATATGGATACTGTAAGCTATGGTCATCATTATTGTAAATAGACTCTGGGTGTATTCATAAGTTTATATCTTTCAGAAACATTTAGAGAGCATTTACAACATAACAGATCAATCAACAAATGCTGTTATGCCCATACTTGAACACAGCTATAAAATTAGTTTTGCATATATGTCAACCGGTTTTTCAAAAAATATGAAAATAAATTTTCACTCAGTGGACATGGAAATATATTTTCCATAACAACACTGCACATTTCCAGTGCATTTTTCTCAGTTTACTGGTGTTTCTCTCTGCAGAAAAACTGTGCTAAAACTGTGTTTATTAGGATGCACAGGCTCACACAACACTATACAATCTTACCTGGGCAAAGGTATGCAAAAAAAATGCACTACACTGGATTTATTACTAAATAACATGTGGAGGCCAGATTCCACATAATTTTAGATCTTAGTTTTCTCAAATCATATATGATGTTTTTCCTCCTGACAACTGCTTCTTTAATGGTTCAATGCAAAAAAGAAAGGTCTTAGGATGCCTCTGAAGCATTTTGCAACAATACAACAGAAATGTACAAAAGTAAGGCTAAATTATTGCACTTATTAGTTATTTATACCAGAACATTATACTATTACTCGAACTATGGCTAAATTATGAATTCCCAAAACGAAATGCAGAATCCTAAGGAAGCTAATCAACTGGTTTAACTTGGTAGACAGGATTAAACACAATAGATATCCAACAAGCAAATGGCATATGAATTGGTCAGGTGACTGAAGAAAGGCGGTGCTTAATGGTAGTTTGATTCATTGAGGTATTCTGGTTGAAAAGTAATTTGGCAGGTTGCCATAGAGTATAAACATTCCTTCCTATTACATGGCCATTTCACGCAGGAAGAAGAGTGATTTCAATTTACTTGATTAAACTAATCTTTAAAGACTTTTGTATACGCTTTAAAGAGGTGAAGTACAATCCTGTGCTCATGCCAGAAGTAATGATGAAAAACAATAAGACAATGTCATCAAGGCACTGCATTTTAAGAAATGCATAGGTCTGCAAATCCATTAAATAAAACCAAAAAATTAACTTATAGATGAAACCCTCAAACAACATCTGCTTGATATACTGTAGTTTCTAAAAGACAATAAAAACATCTGGAATCAATTCTTCACTTTAACAGAGAACAGTGCCTGCTTGCTAATTGTTGGTTAAAATGACTTTCATTTAGCAGAAGAGAAAAAGAACTTGGCATAAATAATATGAAAGTCAAATCAACCTTTGTGCAAAAAAAATAGCAAAAATCCCTGCAATTTCCTGAATAACATTGTCTCCTATGCTAGTAAACCTTTTATGCTCTATTATTTAACATATGTATAAAGGGTGTTGTTTAAAACACTCTCCAAATCCTATGAATGTCTCCCAACCTTGGAGATACAGTAATAACGTTACTTTAAGCAAAGAGTTTTGATCATTTACAACCTTCTGTATCCCAACCTCTAACTAAAAATATTAAGTCCCTGAAATTATGATGTCACCAAGACCTATTTCTGTGTTCCAATAACCTCAGTGGCGGGAATCCTGAACTGCCAGCTAGCTTCCATCATGAGCGGAAGAATCGCTTCAGAATGATATGTCCCAAAAAAACCACAGCAAACAGGGCAAACATGTACTTCAAGTAGACATTGTCCAAATCTAAAACAGCAACCTAAAAGAAAAATAAACAAACAAATAAATTAAAAAAATAAAGTATAACATGTAATTAACTATATACTGCATGTGAACTTCTAACTTGCTTTTACTACATATATATCTATAACTAATTTTCTTTCACTCTGTCTATATCTAGCAGTCAGTATCTCTTTGGAGAACAATCAACAACATGACCAGGATGAGCTGGGCAAATGAAAACACAAACAGTCATCAACAAGGTGGTGCAAAAAAAAAAAAAAAATGCAAAAATGCTTTTATTTTCAAACAAAGTGCAGAAAGTGCAGTGTAGATGATAAATAGAGTCAATAAATAATCTATAAAAACAGGCGCTCCTCCGTGAACATTAAAATCAGCCATAAAATCACTATTTTATTAAAGCCATGCATAAATTGGGCTTCTCTTTCTCTCCTAGTCCAGTGCATCTTCCACTCTCCATCTCCCCAGCTCACCCTGCTCAGATGTTGCAACCAGTGGAGACGCCAGCAGCCACAGTAACATCCTCTAGCTCTCAGCATGACAGTCTCCTTCGGCATCTGCCATGACTTTCTGAGCTAGACCATCCGTCTTTTTTAAGTACTGAAGTCTCATCCCTGACAAAGCCATTCTAGGACACTATCTTTTTTTATTATGTGTGTGGATACAGTATATAATGTGAAAAGAACCTTCTGCAATTGCCATGTCTGTCTGTCCATTCTCTCTGTCTGCATGAAATTATTTTACTCTCAGTAAAATTTGGTACATCTATTTTTCAATTAATTTTGTCGGGAAGTTCAATTTTTGTTGAGATATCTTGAATACAGCATGCTACATACATTTTTGAAATTTCAAAACCTCATTCTGAAAAGCACTGGCAAATCTTCAAACAAATCTATGTTAAAATGGAGAAATATTGAGTATAACTTCAATTATGTATTAGATTAAAACTTCCAATTTCTGAATCTAAGAGTACCTTACATCTACAGCAAGTGTGTATGTATGAGAATCAGAGGAACGTAAACTGGAATATATTAAATACTCCCATACTCAGTTGGTAGCACCGAGATCACTTCCGCCAAAGGAGCAATCTCGGAGGAGCATCTTGTCCAAGAAGACAAAGGGTGAAGACACAGAATGAGGATAAATGTAAGATGGAAAGGATTAAAAAACCTGCCAACCTCCACATAACGACGAATGTTCAAACACTTTTTAAGCTGAAAGAACTGTCACATCTCATGGCAAATTACAGTGAGTTCAAGTACTGTGGCAATTTTGTTACGGCGGTGAACCAGCTTAAACCTACTATTTCAGATTATATTCAAGGCTGGATGGATTTCATCTGATATGATCATCCAGAGTGGAAAAAGCAGGAGGGGTCTGGAGACACCACAATTAATGCTGATATGTGTGATCCAAACTCTGGAAAACTAACTGAATTCATCCATGTTACTGCCTAGGAGAACACATCATACTGTTGATGCTTACTTTTAAAAACGGCAGCTGAAATGATTCACTCTGATATCAAGACTCTAACATTCTGAACAAACTTCTAACATTATGTTCCTTTTGTGGACACAACAAGCTGGACTTGCTGTATGCAAATCTTAATGCCTTCAAATGTACATCTGAAAAAAGTCTGACCATTTTTCTGCCACGTACAAGCCAGTTATTGACAGCAGCTCTGTAGTATCCAAGACAGACATTTTTGGGTGTGTTTGGGGGCTTTGTTGTTTAAATATTTACAGAAGCTCGAGAGAGAGAAAAACAGAAATAATACCTTTCCCCTTGGGGCCAAATAAAGTACATATCTTTCAACGTGTTACAGCTGTGCATAAATAGCACGAAACAAATGTATGCAATAGTTCATTTTTACACACATTTATGCACAAAACCTCTTTAAGACTGCAAGGGGATAGTCTGATTAATGCACAAAAACACCTAAAGGTTGTACTTGAGAAATGTCTTTTTCAAAAAACAGAAAAAATAAGGTTGAGGTAGTCCAAGAAAAGTTACAGAATGCTAGTAAAATTGAATATCCTGAGTCATAGTTTTTACTCTATTGAGATCAACGTGTTTGCTGAAGGACTCAATACTATGCTTGATTTATGAGTACTGCTTATAGTATAACTTGGAAGAGTTGCAGCATGCCGTTTTACAGTTTAAGCATAATATGTTCAACTACCATATCCGGATGTCTTCTGCATGTTTTCCCTATATTAGTTTTTTTGAAGAGTGTTTTTTCAGCTTCAAGGGGGGCTGCTCTTTGATGACATGTATTTGTAAGGCGACATACCATGCCGCCGTTCACATTTTAACCTGACACCCTTGTCCCCCACGCCCTTCCCACGATCGAATGTCACTGAATCACACTGTGTGATCTTACACGGGGGACCTCTCTTGAATAGAATGTACTTGTATGACAACACTGCTTGCAGTTTTATGTGAGAACCCCACCTCCCCCCCAATCGAATGTCACTGTTTTAGTCCACTGTTTCCAAGTATGCCAGTTTTCAACTTGCAGGCCAAAAAAATGAATGTTTAAGTTGATTGACTGAGTGTGAATAGTTTAGGTATTTATATGTGTGCCCTGCCGAGGGCTGTTTTCTGTTCTGTGTAAGGCACTGTCCCCCAACAGTGAAAGAAACCGGGTATGAAAATGTATGTATGTACTTACAAATACAAGTAAGAAGCAACAACAATAAAATACAAATATAATAATAAAACATTATTAAACCTTCATGGGGGAAATGCAGCAGAAGGCAGGAGAAGATGTGTAAACTGCAACATAAAAACCACCATCTATTGTACAAAATTTAAGGTTTCTCTGTCTAATGGTAACAAAAAAATTTCTTTCAAGGACTGGCATGAAAAAAAGTTTGAAAGTAAATGTTTGGATGCATACATAATTATATGTACATCTTTATAAATTGTTTATTTGTTGTTTCAGAGTGATATATCGAGTGTATGTATTAATATTGTATATTATTCTAAAAAACCCATTGCTACCCAGAGAACAAGCCTTTAAAATTAATCTTCCGGGGGGGATTTAAGGCTTTGTTCAGTACTATAGTAACTAGCAAGAGAACAATGAAAAAAAGAATAAGTAATGTGAAGATGGTAACATAAAATCACCATTAATTCAGCTTGGCTGATAGATAATTAAGAAGTAAATGCCAAGAGTTATTTTCTGTAACATTACATTGTCCTTACAATACTCAGAATGGTTCAAATTTCATTTTAAATTTTGGATTACAAGCACCTCCATGAGTAAGAACAGCAGAGGGCAACAGTGTATTTTACAGCTTAAAAGATAATATGTTAGTACCGGTATGTTGAGAGACACTAACCAATTTAAGTGTTCACTCCATTTCCCAGCTATTTTTTCAGGGTATAGAAAATGTTTGATGGCACTGATACTGAAACAGCAATATCAGATTGCTACAAGTAGTATTTTCTGTAGATAATCATATTTCTTACCCATCCACCTTGTTGTGCGATCCAGTGAGCAATCCGATTGCGCAGGAGAAAGTCAGCAATGAATCGGCCAATCTGGCTTAAAAAACCAGTTATTCCTTGCTGGAAGACATGCAGAGCCATTCGGTACCCAAAACCGAGCAAGGCAATCACTCGGCCCCAATTGATCTCTGATTCAAAGAGGCTAACCAAAAGGTGAAAAAGAGAAGAAAAAAAAAGTACGAGGAAATGTTTTACATGAAATTAATATATAATGAACTTATATTTAACACTGCTTGTATAATCATTTATGGTACCGTGGGACAGAAGCCTTGAAAAGAATAAACTATTGATATTATTGTTAGTATGTGCACTACTTCAGGTATTATTCTAAATTTAATCAGGTTGAAAGTTTATATTAATTCAGATTACTTTTGAACCCAATAAAATATTAAGCAATTTCAATATATTGTAAACTTTAGAATAAATAATTAATTTACAGTTTATTTTTATGTGTAATTAAAGTGTATGCCATAAAACTGGCACTACCCATACATACATAAGTCTCAACCCCCACTTAGTCCAATTCAGGCACTTGGGAAACCAGAATTCTAAGAAGTCAACAGTTGGCACAAAGCAAGAACCAGCACTAGAAAAGACCCAAGTCACATTCACAGAAGCAATTTAAAATTGGTAAACATGTATTTTGGGTTATGAAAGGAAAACTGGAGTACTCAAAGAAAAGAAACACACAAAGACAACAAGGAAATCATCCAAACTCTACACAAACAAGTCACTGGACCAGGGATTCAAACCAAGTACAACGGAACTGTGAGGCAACAGCACACCACTATGCCAACCCACCTGTACTACTGCAAATATTGTGTGTAAAACATGACAAATTACTAGTGTCATCTGAGTGCTATGTAGTTAAAACTTTTTTTTTTTTTTTAAAAAACCATTGATATATCAATGAAACCCACAAACAAGGATAAATATTTCTTTTCATTTTCATAACTGGATTCTGACTAACCTCGAATAGCAAAAACAACAAAATAAACACATTTGGCCACTTTTCCTAACAATTACATCTTAGAAAATAAATTCCCAGAAAACTTTTAGAACTAGAATCGCAAGAATTTTAAAATCTTTAAAATTAAGAATGAGACATTAGCTAAACGAGTTTTCAGGAAGAGTTCAGGTATTTTCATAAATAAATTAGAAAAAAGGTGGAAACACAAAATAGTATTTACCTGTGAATTCATCCATACTAAAGTGGAAGTGTTAGCCAGCAAAAAAGAAGAGACAGACAGATAAAGAGAGAGATAAAGAGAGGACCAACATTAGACAAAAAAAAAAAAAAATCAGCTTTCAACTTCCCTGCTGAAAACTGAACCCATGAACGCTATAAAGGGTACAGACAAACATTAATTATCAGCCAATTTTCAAACCCCATCATCCCAGGACAGAAATGCAATTCTCCAAGGCAGTAATGACTCAAATGCATCATGTATAATGTACATAATGCACACACATCCATAAGTCAAATTTCAAATTTGCAACCCTAACAGAGAAACATTAGAGACAAGCATTTCTGCAAACAGAAGATGTATTCTTCAATAATCAACAATATTCCTTCTGACTTTACTGTGCTAGTATAATTATAACAATACAAAGTGACCAAGTTCAAGTAGTTCAGCATTTTGATTTACTTCATGGCAGCAACTTAAGATTGAATTATACAGTACTTGCAATCAAAAGGGACATGCCTATTACTAAAAAGCTGAATCTTATGTAAGCAGATTGGCTGTAAAGTGTTGGTCTTTTCTCCTTGATCCATTACAAAATAGATCAAGAACTAAAAAAATTAAAATTACTGCCCAAGATTTATCATATCCAAATTCATCAAAAGGAAACAGATTTTTTAAAATAAGTAGTTGGAATAGCTGAAATGAAAACTGTCTTAGTCCTACAGCATTGAGCTTTTCTTCAAAAACTTTACAGTTAAACAAAAAAACAGTTTACATAAGTAAAATTAACTGAACAGTTTAAAAATATAATTGTTTTAGCTATCACCAGTTAGAGACTCCAAAGATATCATCTGATTCACCAAAAAATTCCATATAAACTGGGCTTTATAATGTTACCTTGTGGCTATCTTGCAGAAGTAAATGTAGGCATTTTGAGGGGTGAGGTCCAACTGGGAGAGCATTCTTCTGAACTCATGGTCATAACGTCTGTTGATATCATCACCAATTATGGCTAACTGGTGACCGACACGGTAAGTAGTGCTGCAAAAAGAGACAGTGTCTTTAATACAATTCAGTGAAGAATAGCTTTCGGTTATCACAGCTTGGCAAAAGGTGCCCTGGGGCATCATACATGGTATACCTGTATAAACTGGGCTGCAGGTCCAAAATCTCAGGGTCCTTTGGTACAACACCTTCTTCTGTTTGACTTTCTTGCTGGTAACGATGAAAAACATAACTGCAAAACACACCCTCAGTCTCCTCTATAACCTGCTCCTCTGAAAGATGAAAGTGGAAAATCAAGTGACAAAGAGAGCAAAGAAGAGAACATGTAATCTATGTCAGGAATAAATGTACTAAATATACACAGTTGAAGAATGGCCAAATTCTGAATTTTAAGGTTATATATTGATCCAGTTTATTAATTATGGATATTGCATTGTTACAGGATGTTAAAAATTCACACTGCACAAGTAGTAGAATATAATATGGCAACACTAATATAATAGATAAAGTTCTGTCTATTTGTTGCCAAGGATACATTTTGCTTTTTACAGAAGCTCTATAAATAAATAAATGCATCAATAAGTAAATAATAAATAAATATACACATATATTAGTCTAAACACACAGCAGAATGACTACAAAGCAAGAATATTCAAAAGAATGAAAAGTCATGACTTGGCTGTCACAGTAACGCATTATGCAGATGTATTGCTGTTGGTATAAAGGAATCCCAGTAGCGTCTCTTTAAACACTTCTGCTGAATAATTTGTTGCCAAAAAAGTACTCAGTATGTCAGAGAGAGGATGCGCAGCATTATTCATTATGGCACTCAGTTTTGTTTTAATTCTCTCCTTCGCTATGATATGAGGGGGTGACCAGAATGTGTCCTATAAGTGAGCTTGCCCTTTTAATTAGCTTGTTGATTTGGTGGGCATCTCTTCATGTGATGTTACCAGCCCAGCAAACCACAGCCTAGAAAATCACCACATTCTTTCCACATTCAAGGAATGCAGTCTCCTAAGGGAAAAGAACCTGCCTGCTCTTTCTTATATAGTTCCTCCTTGTTCCAAGATGAGTCCAAACTGTCTTTAATGTGGACCCTCAAGTACTGTTGGAGTGGATCACCTCTACATTAACTCCATGAATAGTGACTGGACCAGTCCCTTGCTTTTGCTGATGTTAAGATACAGACAATTCTCTTTGCACCAAAAAAGATATAATAAAATATATGATAATGTAAACCTGATGAAATGTTTTGTCCAACACAAACCGAAAAACACACAAAAATTCCTTATTTATTATATACTGTTACTAACCACAATTACTAAACAACTAAAAATGTCAAACTGGCAAAATAAATCTTTTTTACTGTACTGTTTGTACAGGACATAAATACAGACGAGAAGATGTGGATTTACACAGTTTTTCTACTTAGAAATGTAGAGCACCTAAGAAATTACCTGAAAACTCACATTCTGTCCTCCCTTTTCTGTTTGGTAAAGCCCACCAAAATCATCAGATTATGTAACAGTACTTACCAGCAAGCTTTGAGATGTCTTAACTTGATTTGACACGTTTTCTTCACTACATGCCCGTGCTTGGGTTAAACAGGTTAGTTATGTACTGGTAGAGTGATTCTTATGGTTATCTTTATGTTACAAATTTGCTTTGTATGCGTTTCACACCATGCAACTGGAATTGTTATGAAAATACAATAAAGTGAAATATGCTCAGTCTTTAGAAAGATATCATATGTGTGCTTACTAAAGAGTTTTTTTTTTTTTTTTTTTTAAGTTGTTAAGACTCTCCACAAAGTATTTCTCCAATTATTTATGCAGATAGGTGGTAATACAGACATTAAATTCTAAAGCTGAAATTTAGTTTCTGCTATAGATATATCTGAACAGTTGCCAATTAAGTATTTTTTAACTGGAAAAGAACTCTCTTCTTGGTAGAAAAAGGACATCTAGCTTTATAAACGTGACAGAATCATTTACCTATTGTAATTTTATATAGTGGTTTTACATACCAGAATCAGGCTGATTTTGGGAATTGTCTTCTCGATTGTTTGAACTGAAGGGGTCTTCCTCACCCCCTGTTGCCATGACTTAACCAAATAATCACAAGTGGATCTTCAAGCCTAAAACAATCAGTTACAAAAATATTTAAATATGGTGAACACTGGCATATCAGGCGGCATTCAACATAATTAAAACATTATAAAAGCACAAATTGCAGATTATAATTTGGAAGATTTAACAAACAGTATGAAAGAGAACTATACATATAAATATACAGTGCATCCATAAAGTATTCAAAGCGCATCACTTTTTTCACATTTTATGTTACAGCCTTATTCCAAAATGGATTAAATTCATTTTTTCCTCAGAATTCTACACACAACACCCCATAATAACAACGTGAAAAAGTTTACTTGAGGTTTTTGCAAATTTATTAAAAATAAAAAAAGGAGAAATCACATGTACATAAGTATTCACAGCCTTTGCTCAATACTTTGTCAATGCACCTTTGGCAGCAATTACAGCCTCAAGTCTTTTTGAATATGATGTCACAATCTTGGGACACCTATCCTTGGCCAATTTCGCCCATTCCTCTTTGCAGCACCTCTCAAGCTCCATCAGGTTGGATGGGAAGCGTCGGTACACAGCTATTTTAAGATCTCTCCAGAGATGGTCAATCGGATTCAAGTCTGGGCTCTGGCTGGGCCACTCAAGGACATTCACAGAGATGTCCTGAAGCCACTCCTTTGATATTTTGGCTGTGTGCTTAGGGTTGATGTCCTGCTGAAAGATGAACCGTCGCCCCACTCGGAGGTCAAGAGCGCTCTGGAGCAGGTTTTCATCCAGGATGTCTCTGTACATTGCTGCAGTCATCTTTCTCTTTATCCTGACTAGTCTCCCAGTTCCTGCCGCTGAAAAACATCCCCACAGCATGATGCTGCCACCACCATGCTTCACTGTAAGGATGGTATTGTCCTGGTGATGAGCGGTGCCTGGTTTCCTCCAAACGTGACGCCTGGCATTCACACCAAAGAGTTCAATCTTTGTCTCATCAGACCAGAGAATTTTGTTTCTCATATTCTGAGAGTCCTTCAGGTGCCTTTTGGCAAACTCCAGGCAGGCTGCCATGTGCCTTTTACTAAGGAGTGGCTTCCGTCTGGCCACTCTACCATACAGAACTGATTGGTGGATTGCTGCAGAGATGGTTGTCCTTCTGGAAGGTTATCCTCTCTCCACAGAGGACCTCTGGAGCTCTAATAGAGTGACCATTGGGTTCTTGGTCACCTTCCTGACTAAGGCCCTTCTCCCCTGATCGCTCAGTTTAGATGGTCGGCCAGCTCTAGGAAGAGTCCTGGTGGTTTTGAACTTCGTCCACTTATGGATGATGGAGGCCACTGTGCTCATTGGGACCTTCAAAGCAGCAGAAATTTTTCTGTAACCTTCCCCAGATTTGTGCCTCGAGACAATCCTGTCTTGGAGGTCTACAGACAATTCCTTTGACTTCATGCTTGGTTTGTGCTCTGACATGAACTGTCAACTGTGGGACCCTATATAGACAGGTGTGTGCCTTTCCAAATCATGTCCAATCAACTGAATTTACCACAGGTGGGCTCCAATTAAGCTGCAGAAACATCTCAAGGATGATCAGGGGAAACAGGATTCACCTGAGCTCAATTTTGAGCTTCATGGCAAAGGCTGTGAATACTTATGTACATGTGATTTCTCAATTTTTTTATTTTTAATAAATTTGCAAAAATCTCAAGTAAACATTTTTCACATTGTCATTATGGGGTGTTGTGTGTAGAATTCTGAGGAAAAAAAATGAATTTAATCCATTTTGGAATAAGGCTGTAACATAAAATGTGGAAAAAGTGATGCGCTGTGAATACTTTCTCGATGCACTATATTTTTAATACTTAAGTGTTCCGTTACGGTTGCTATTAAAAAAGAAAAAAAAAAAAAAACTAGACAAATCTATTAAGTAACCTTTATTGACACCACCATTCAGTACTGTGCAGAACAAACCAGTGTGTCACATAAATTGCCAGGTTTTATGGAGAACAAAAAGCCACAAACGTGCAGAGGGATGGAAATAAAGATTGATTCCTTCATTTACGCTGTCACTTAATCACATTAGAGAAGAGTAGGAAGTAAAAAGAAATCTA
The DNA here is from genome assembly GCA_026402145.1 of Polypterus bichir lapradei. Taxonomy (NCBI): domain Eukaryota; kingdom Metazoa; phylum Chordata; class Cladistia; order Polypteriformes; family Polypteridae; genus Polypterus; species Polypterus bichir. Next base: position 36,506,054 of record JANRMT010027041.1, on the reverse strand, counting down.
GTCTGTGTTGTCCGCAAGGTACGAGCCAACCTTTGGTGTTGTCCACAATAGGTCATACTCACTCACACATAACCGTTTCCAAAAAAAGCTTATTCATACCAGGAAAAATTACAATTGGCAGTTAAACAGTTCTGTGTGGACTGAGATAAGAAAACTAAAGTATCCTAGACAGAAGAAAAATATGCAAAGATAATGTGCAAATTACACTAAATAATAATAGTAATGATAAAACATTCCAGATAGCCACTATCCTAACTTAAATAAGCAGGTTCAGGACACAGATAAATGAAGAGTAAGAAATTAGGATACTTAAAAAGAAGCTGGCAATGAGGTAAAACATACAAACAAGTAAAAAAAAAAAAAGGAAAAAAAAAAAAAAAACCACTAAAAGATGGCTTGAAATTTAATGGGGGGCAAATTGGGGGGTAAGATAGGAGAAATTTCCCCTTGAATTTAACACAACAGGGGATTTATGATATTGTGGGGGGTTTGAAAGTGCACAGTGCTAAAAATCCAGAGTTTACAAAGCTCCTTGATATTAAAATTATAGAAATTTCTAAATGTCACAACTTACTCTTTAGCTGTTTATAGTAGTTTATAAAAATTGAGTTATCAGCTATTTCAAATAATGTATCTCTACTATCGCTGCTATTCTAATTTGAATTATTGTTTAATTCTGCATTTAGTGATTTCAACTCATATTTAGCTGAAAAGACTGTAATAATACAAAACATCTAGAGAATGTAAAAAGCATTTTTTTTTTTATCCATACCATATTTTTTCAGCCAGAGTAGAACTTTTTGCACCTTTAAGACAACTGAGTAATCAACAAAAGTATGTGTGAATGCTTCGCATTTAAATAATGAGAAGTTTACGTAAAATACAGTTAACATATTCTTAGCTTAGGCGGCACAGTAGCAGACTGCTTACCACTAGCACTTTACAGATTTACTATATTTGGTTCAAATTCAACACCAGATTGCCTGTGTTGAGTTTGCATGTTCTATCTGTGTCTGTACTTTTTTTCTACATACTCAGTTTTTCCTTTCACATTCTCAAAATGCCATACATTGGATTAAATTGTCCTGGTGTAGGTGTGTGCGTGAGTGGGCCTCATAATTAATTTGTAACCTGTTCAGGACCTATTCCAGCACTATGCAGAGTACTGCCATAATATCTCTTGTTCCCTGCTCCTCTGAATTAAGCAGGTTTGAGAATGACTATGACCGTTATTAGTTTGCCACTGAAAATATTTGCTTTGTGATTATCATGAACTGTTGCCAAAAATGAAAAGGACATTTATAAAAGACCATAAGAGAATATAAAAGTGAATTATTATATCATCTGGAAAAGCATTTTACAAAGTTCTACTTTTTTCTCCAGAAATGTGCTTATTTTCATAGTTATGTGGCAGTCTTAATCCTGATCCCCAAATCAGAAAAAGTTGGGAAAGTATAGAAAATGCAAAACACATTAAATTTACACTGACTTTTATTTCACTGCAGACAGTATAAACCCAAGATATTTAATCTTTTGTCTGTTCAACTTCATTTCATTTGTTAATATACATCCACTCCTGCATTTCAGGCCTGCAACACATTCCAAAAAAAGTTGGCATGGTAAAGCATTTACCATTTTGTAATGTTGACATTCCTTCTCACAACACTTGCAGTAAAAGACATTTTTGGCACTGAGGATACCAACGATGAAGCATTTCAGGTGTTATTTTGTCCCATTCCTCCTACAAACAAATCATAAGGTGTGCAACAGTACAGGGTCATCATTGTCGCATTTTTCAGTTCAAAATTCTCCACACACTCTCTATTGAGGACAGGTCAGGAGTACAAGCAGGCCAGTCCAGTACCCATACCCTCTTCTTCAGCAACCATGTCTTTGTAATGTGTGCAGAATGTGGTTGTCTTGTTGAAAAATGCATGGATCTCCCTGGAAAAGATGTTGTCTAGAAGGCAGCATATGTTGCTCTAAAATCTCAATGTACTTTTCTGCATCAATGCTGCCATCACATAAGTATAAATTACCTTTGCCAAGGGCATTGACACAACCCCATACCATGACAGACCATGGCTTTTGGACTTGTCGCTGATAACAGTCTCTATGGTCCTTTTTGTGTTTGGTCCAGAGTACATGATGTCAATTTCTTCCAAATAATCCGGAAAATGGTTTGTCTGACCACAATACATCTTTCCACTGTGTGATAGAGGAGTCAAGGCCATTTCTGGACATGATTAACATAAGGTTCTTTGTGGCACAGTAAAGTTTTAAGTGACATTTGTGAGTTACATTCACAAATACAATTGATGAGTGATGATTCTTGATGCAATGCCATCTGTGGGATCGGAGAACATGGGTGTTCAGCTTAGGCCTGCATCCTTGCCCTTTACGCATCGAAATTCCTCCAGATTCCTTGAATTGTTTAATGATATTAAGCACTGTAGAGGGTGAAATATGCAAATCCCTTCCAATCTTTCTTTGAAGAACATTGTTTTTAAACATTTCAACAATTTTCTCATGCATTTGTTGACAAACTGGAGATCCTCTGCCATTCATTGCTCCTCAAAGACTCATAATTTTGTGGATACTGCTTTTTAACCAATACATGATTACAGTCACCTGTGGACATAACCTGTTTGAAATCACATCATTATTTAATTATTTTACCTCATTACTGGCCCTAATTTGCCCCATCACAACATTTTTTTTTTTTTTTTACTAAGTGTTGCAGGCCTGAAATGTGGAAATGGATGTACTGTATATTAACAAATGAAATAAAGTTGACTAGAAAAAACATGAAAACATCTTCAGTTTATACTGTCTGCAATTCAGTAAAAGTCAAAGTAAAGGTAAAGGTTTTTTATTTGCATTTTCCATACCATCCCAACTTTCCCCAACCTTTTTCTCACCTGGAGCATTGTTTCTTATCGGTTTCTGTGTATGTCACTAAAATTACTTGTCAGATTTAAAGGCAGCCCACCATAAATATTTTAAAGAACTGACAATTTCAAGGTTCTTTAAGCAGCCATGAATTAGCAGCTTTTAGTTTATTAAATAAAAAGGAGCAAGACTATAGATGAACTCAGTAAAATTTTAAATTTTGAATTTTTGTATTGATTTTCATTCAAGAATATACTTCAGTCTGTTTTGAGCCTGGATTTTAACACAGTTTAGTTGAGTTTCTTTTAAAGTGCAGTTTAAACACAGGGCATCATGTGCCCCCCATGTCTTTGACTCCTGCTCCACTGAACAACCAACCAATTGTTGAATTCCACAGTGATATGCTCCGGTGAAGAGCAGCTCCAACAGGAAGGTGATTGCCATGCATGTGTGCATAACAAAACAAGCAATAAAAGAAAAAAAATTCTGAGTAACAAATTAGGCACAATTATAAAATAGTAATATTAATAAGACACTGAATATTATTAAAGTAACAGAGACCACTTACCAAATAAGTATGTGCAAGAAATTTGTGCATTCAAAAGTAGAATTTCCAGAATTACTAAATTTGTGTAGGATAACCACAGTCCTGTGCCAAGTTTCAAGCCCTGCAAGATGCAATACAGATTGAATACTTTTGTAAACACTAACTTTTGAATTTTTCTTCTACAGTTAAATATCTACACAAAATGGTTTATTTTGAAATGTATTGTTACAGTATAAGAGTTCATATTAAAATTTCTGAATGGCTAAATGTGTACAAATCTTTCGTCATGCAGAAAATTAAGACTTTAAGGGGACTGAATACTTTTACACTCCTCTGTAGCCTAGCATCATAAGGAGGAAAGAGACAGAGAGTCCTAGAAGTAAGACTGACAACCCAGTAGGTAAGATATAATCATTCAGACAGGTAACCAATTGGATAACAGAGCGCTGGGCTGAGAAATAAAAATGATAGGGAAGACAGATGGTCAAGCAGCCAACCTACCAATCCACAAACCAGCAAATCAGGGTAAGGAAGACAGACAACCAGCCAAACTACTGATGAAGGAAAGACAAACAAATGCCCTCCATAAAAGGTAAGGCAGACAGCTGGGCAGACTGACAAATAGATAAGGATGACAGCCAGACAAACAAACAGGTAGTGTTGTGACATTTGACACCAAGGCTAAGAAGCTTGTATCTACTTAATGATACACACAATTTCGAAGTAGTGTATCGAAGCTTTACATCCACATGACTGATGAGGTCTGAAGCTTTAAACATCACTGGAGCACCAGGAATAGTCTGTTTCAAAGCTTTATGCTTTCCCACAAGCTATGAAAGGGGAAACTACAGCTTGCATCTTACATAGAGAAGGTAATTAATTAAATTTGACATCCATTAAGTGTAGAACCTGTTATCCAACAGTAAAATAAATACCATGCTGTACTATTTTTCTGTAATAGAACTTATAACGTGTCATTAATACTATCCCACTGTAGGCACATTTTCTATCCTTTCTTATGTATGCCCAGTTCCACAAACACCTTCCTTAAATCCTGTTATGATTCTCTTTGCTCCTAAGGGTAACTATTCTCCTAACACTAATAGCACAAATTTTAATCTTTTACATTGTCTCACAACAAAAATCCCCCTAATGTAAAAGAGTTGTCAATTATGTAATTATTAATCAGTAGAGGCTTCAATTTGACTTTTGTTGTTTACATTGCTATTGTAATGTCAAAGACGAGTTACATCAGCCTGGTGGATGAGTTGAAAGCAGTATTATTTGGCATTCCATTATAAAAATGTGCAGCTTTAATGCCAACTTTAGGGGAGCCTTAGAAAGCAGTACACCTTCCAAAGTCTTAAATTAACTCCAACTAGTGTGGTAGCAGCAAGCAGTGAAATGATAGTGGCTTACTTAAAAGAGCAAAGTATCCATTAGCACTCAGCGCTGGTGAGGTGGTACAGTATTCATAATGGAAACAAATTATATCTGTAGACCTAATGACAACATAATTATCATAAGATCAGTATGATCACACCGAGTGCTCTTTGGCTTTTAGTGTTTTGGTGCACCTGTCGGATTGTAACTATGTGATCAACAAGTGCCGGAGTACTTGGGTTGTCAGACTCGGAGCTGCTATGATTTCTCTAATCCACCAGATGTCACTCTTTTCGAAGCTTCAGATGTTTTCCCGGCACAATTCAGGAAGTAGCTTAAGGAGCTTCATCTGCACATCATAACAAATTGTTAAGGAAAGCAGACAAACAAATAGGTAAACAAGATACTCAAATAGACAAATAGGTAAAGAAGACTGACGGACAGAGACATAAGGAAGGCAGCCAGGCAAACAGACAAATACTGAAGGAAGCCAGAGAAACAGACAAACAAATTGGTAAAGAGGACAGAGAGACAAAGAGAGAGAGAGGCAGGCAGCCGGGCACCGACATATAGGTAAGGAAGACAGACAGGCAAACAAATAGAGAGGGAAGAAAGACAGATAGACACTGCCAAATAGGTAAGGGGGATACACAGAGAGCTAATTATACAGATAGTAATGAGGTCAGGAATACAGAACAGCATGCCAAAGTGGTAACAAAAACAAACAGCTACGGGGTTAAAAGGCTCCAAGAGACAAAGTTAAAGAAAGAAAGTTAAACAGCCTAGAAACATAAACTGACAGAAAAACTAACAAAGATCGATACAAATATCCACATACAGTTAAAACGAAAGCTAGATGATTCAACAGAAACGTCTGCCTTTAGTTGTTTCGCTGTCCTGCCTGAAGTATCAAAATCTCTTGTAATTTCTCTCGGGACTTCCAAAGTAGTGGAGTGCTTCCCGCTAACTGATTTAAGATCGACCAAATTCAAATCCTAATAGTCTAGTGAGTGAGACATAGCTGCTTTTACAGTTTAATGTCGTCAGAACCAAAACAGGGTCACCCTACCCCCTTCAACTTTGAACGCCTTCACCAATTCACCCAAGAAATGTGAAACAAATGAGTTCAGCGAAAAGTTCTGGCGCAACAAACGCAGGTTTTGCCAAATGTAAGAAACGTCTACGAATCCCACTCACCGGTCTAGAAGGTGGCCTCCAAAAATGACGGGCCGCAGGCTAAACGTTTGCCGTTATTCGAATCCGTGCTGCTGTACGCACTCTTCCGGGCTTCCTTTCCGACAGCAAGGCGACGATTGAAGAGGGCAAACTTTTGCGCGCGCGTAGCTGACGCTCACTCGCGAGCCACCGCCTTGTGGTGTGGCGGTCAGCTTCACAGGTTTCAACCTCTGGGCAGACGAGGACACAGGCAGAAACCTGGGCGATGTTACAACATGTACGCACGCTTTATGGTTCAGTTACATTTGTTTGCAGGTTATATGCTAGTTTCGTCGTTTTGTTTACTATAAATCTAATATCGGAGATGTTTAATCCAGAGCTTGGCAGCAATACTTACAAGTAAACTTAATTGTCAATGAAATCGTAACTTTGTTTCCCCATACTGTTTGCCTAAAACAGCCTACCTAAATAAATAAATAAAAACTATACATTGCGTGGTACTTCTTTTTTATATATACTGTATATAGACAATATTTATTCATATGTTTAATTGTTGTTTTTTAGTATAAATAAAGTGACCATGACTTGGCACACCATTTATAACTTGATTCATAAGTAGATAGTCATAAGTATGTCTCAATTCAAAATCGGGATGGAGTAGAAAGCTTTCAGTAGAAGAGATTTTTTTTTTAAATCTGGTTAGCCTACCATGAATGTCGCCCTATTGCAGGTGAGTCTTCATGTCAGAGTTTTGGCGGCCCAGGCTGCACCAAGGGTGATGTGCAGAGTGTCTACTATATCTGATTGCAGTGCAAGTTCCAATATTTTCCACCTTTGTACACCCACTGGACTGAAACGGACGCTTTCCACTGTGTAAAGGTCTGTGTCATATAGTTTTTAAGAAAGAATCATGGGTGAATCTGATCTGGGGGAAGACTGTGCTTTCTGATTTAGATAATTAGACCAAACCTTATAGTTTTACTGAAGAAGTCACCATTTTGTGCTTTTTATCCTGATGAGTTTCTAGAAAATGACTAATTGAACTGGTTCTCAGTACAAAATGGCCTTACCTGGGTACTGAAAGCTAGTAAAAATGTTTAAAAAGCAACATTCAATCATCAGTTTTCTGAACCACTGATCTCCATTAGTGTTCTAGAGTCAGGGTCTGTCTTGTTTCAAAAAATTCTGCATACTAAATTTTGCCATCTTAGACAGCTGACTAGTCTACCTAAATGGTAGAGCCGTCCCTATCCATTATTATTAATGGATTTATTTCTCAGGTAATCAGACTGAATGCCACCATTGAATGCTCAATGCTGGTTTAGCAGTTACTGTGCTAATACCATTGTAAAAATGATTGTGCTGTATCTAACAGACTGCATAAAAAGGCAGATGGATGAGCACAGTTCAGCTATTATAAACTATTTGTTACTTTTAAATTAATTCTAATGAAATCTGATTAATTTAATTGATTGATCTATTTTTGTTACAATGCACAAGAGGTAACAGTGTGACCTAATGACATTGATTCAATCGAATGAAACTCACTTTAGTTAACCCGAATTTTCTGAAACAAATACTGTACATTTTAAAAGGTAATTCATACTTGACCACATAAAAAGTTACAACCCCTTTTACATAAAATCACTGACAGTAAAGATTATTTGATGTAGTTATTTTCTTCCAATTTGTGAGTCATTTTGTGTAATGTAATGTAAGATACAAACATTTTTTAATAAAGCTGCATGTGGGGCAGTCTTGCAAAATATCAGCTAGATAAAGAAGAAAATGTATTTTTTTCCTAAATTGTATTAGTGCATTTTCTCAGATCCTAAAGATGTACAGGCTAAAAGGAGACTATAAACATCATCTTTGTAGAATATTCCCTGTGATAAACAGCCATCCATTCCAGGGCTGATTCCCACCAAATGTCCAATAATTTTGTGATAGGCTATATATATATATATATATATATATATATATATATATATATATATATATATGTGTGTGATATAGCTCATCCTTTCAAAAACCCTGTATTGGGATATACCAGTTCAAAAGATGGATGCACCTTTTTAAAGCATCAAAATGAATGGTTTATTAATGTTTAGAAGTACAGTATATGATTTACTAAAATATGGAATCCAGCTAAGATTCTTGCAAGGTGTGGAAGAAAATAAGCCACAATATTTTAATTTAACAAAAGAAGGACTTTAATAGCATTAATGCTGATCCTGAACTTTAAGTTCCAGATCTTATCTTTAAAGTAAAGTACTTTTATATCTCAGACATCTTCCCCCCTATTGTTGCCATTCCATCATTCAATGTCAACCTACTTACTTCATACCAACAAGAGTTTGGTTATGTCTGGTGACATTTTGTTAGCAAACATTTATCAGATTTATAGCTTACAGAGTTCATTAATTGTCTTATCAGTAACTGTCTGGACTCTAAGTTATCCCTTTCAAAAGAACAAAATATTGCCATCACATATCTCTAATGTCTGCCTGTGGACAAATTGTACAAGAATGTTATACTCAATTAGTACCTATAAAGATACAGCTTTGGCCAACACTTAAAGAAAATAATTAGTATTAAACTATTTAACATATATGAAACCCAGTTCATTACTTATTGTTAAACAACTACATATACTGTACTTTCATAGTGATAGGATTTAAGGTTAACAGAGCAGAATAGAAACCCTGAAGAGACACATACAAATTGAGCATATATTCTTCCACAAGGGCAGAATTAACTGCTGCTTTTAATAGAACTTCCATTTTTCCATGTTTAACTTGGTCTATGGATACAAATAAACCTTCATTGTGAAATTCAAAAAAGTACTGTTCCTTTATTTTTGGTTTTAGTGAATGTTAGCACATTAAATTCCTAAGTTAATCTTACAGTTTTGATTTTTCTAAATACTGTAGCTTTAATAGCAGCAGCTTTTTACCATTAGCCCCAAGAGTGAATGGCCATGAATGAGCCGTGTTCCCCATGCTTTTCCTTCAGCATCTATAATAAAGATGATTATTTCTAATAGCCTCCATTTCTTTTATCAATTCATTTTCTAAACATTGTTTTTTTTTTTTGTAGTAGAAGTAAAGAATAAATTAAGAGAAATTACTTTATTACTAGAAGCAGTCTTTCACAGGGTACATCAGACTCCTCGAAAGCCTTTAAAATGAACATACTTAGAAAATGCAAACTTGACACAGAAGGTACTCTAATCAGGTGATGGTACCAATATCCATCTGGCTGTTGTTTCCTATTATTATACAGGAATGGAGTGCTTGGTTTTAAGGTAAATAGAAGTTAGACCTGCACTGACTTTATCATGTTGTACTACTTTCAAAATTCAGACAGACTAATGAGTTTACCAAACTGAGTAATAGTTATATACATCATCTGACAATAAATATTTAACAAAATATGACATGTTATTATACTGCAATAAGCTTCTTCAGTCACTAAATTTGTAATCTTTAATCATGTCACTAATATTACAAAAGGTGGTGAGATTTTATATATCAAGCAAAGCATTAAGCAGTGTATTTGTACTTTAGAAAAAGCTTGAGACTGTAATAAAAAATCAATTTACTATTTTGAATTTCATTTTTGAAGAAAACATATATTATTTGCCCAAAATTAGCATGTATAGAGTCTCAAATAATTACTAGAGGGCTAGATATAAGATTACAGTTGGTGTCATCTCAACTGTTGCTTGATTGAGCACTTAGTAATAAGATTTAATAATTTGAAAAATTCTGCAAAGTTTAACTGCTACATTTTTTTTTAAACTTTAGCAAAATTAATTTGCTACTTTACAATTTTTATCTGGGGCGGCATGGTGGCGCACTGGTAGCACTGCTGCCTCGTAGTAAGGAGACCTGGGTTCACTTCCCAGGTCCTCCCTGCATGGAGTTTGCATGTTCTCCCCGTGTCTGTGTGGGTTTCCTCCCACAGTTCAAAGACATGCAGGTTAGATGCATTGGCGATCCTAAAATTTTCCCTAGTGTGTGCTTGGTGTGTGAGTGTGTGCCCTGCGGTGCGCTGGCGCCCTGCCCGGGGTTTGTTCCTGCCTTGCACCCTGTGCTGGCTGGGATTGGCTCCCTGTGACACTGTGTTAGGATGTAGTGGGTTGGAGAATGACTGAATGACAATTTTTATCCTGCCCTGTGAAGGACTGCTTCTAGTAATAAAGTCATTGTTCCTGAGTTATGCTTTACTTCTACTATGCTAACAACAAAACCATGATTAAAAATACATTTATAGAATAAATGAAGGATATTAGAAATAAATCATCTGTATTATATGACCAGAGGTTAAAAATAACACTATTGCATGATAAGATTTCAAGCAAGTCAGCTATGCAAGTAATAACAAAAAATAAGCTAAACTCATTACTCTCTGCTTTTTATAGACTAATAGTGGAAAAAATCACAACCCAGTTATAGATAAGAATAACAAAAAAATAACAAAACTTATATTAGAGAAATAATACACTGTGGTAAGATCTGTAACATGTCGGCTAATATGAGGTTTACACTTCTTTTATTAAATTCATACTTTTTAACCCTGCTTCTCTTGTTAACTGATTGTTTATTAGAGCAGATGGTTTACATAGTACACAATTCTACTTTTTTCATCACCCCAGTTTAAAATCGCACATAATGCCTACCATTACCCCAACCTTAGGTAATACGGGACACAGTTCAAAATCTTTTTTTTCTACCTGTTTACAGCAAATTATTGCTGTCAAATTATTGGAAGGAAAGTCCAAACTGGCACAATCAGAGGTAAGGCATCAAGTAAACGTACAGGTAGATAGGCGCATTCAAGTAATCACTGACGCCAAGTTGATACATAATCACTTGGTATACACTTGGTATATTTGTATATAATTTCTTAATTTCAAATACATCAACTGCATAAGGCAAGATTACATTTAAATTACTTTTAATATATGTATTCATCTATTCATCATTTTTCTTAATCCACTCATTGCAACACTGATTGTGGGAAGCCAAAGCCTATAGTCCATGGGATAGCAGTCCATTAAGCATACTTGTTCACACCCATTACTTATTTTAGAGATATCTGTTAACCTACCACTTTGGCGTCTGAGGAATTCAAAACACTTGGAGATCAGTAACTTATACAAATGCCAAGAGATATACAAACTTAACATGGATGTTGCCAGGCTGGAAATCCAAACCCAGGTCTCTGTAAATTGTACAGCAAAAGTGTTAATCACCAAACCACTTTCATGATTTGTCACATTTTTATTTTTTTGAAATGGTTCCTCATTCTCTAAAAATTATATGTACATTATTTTGGGAGTTTCTGAGACCAAGGAATTCAAAGGTCACATTTATATTTACTGTAGCTGCGGTGGGCTGGCGCCCTGCCCGGGGTTTGTTTCCTGCCTTGCGCCCTGTGTTGGCTGGGATTGGCTCCAGCAGACCCCCGTGACCCTGTAGTTAGGATATAGCGGGTTGGATAATGGATGGATGGACATTTATATTTAATTTTAATATGTTTTTACTTATGTTCATATTTTTTTGCATTGTCCTGTGGCACCATTTTGCATTTTTATGGGCACTGCCATTTCAGGACCTTTTTGTTGATGGTTGCAATACCATTGTCATTTTAAGTGTGTTGTCTAAATTTTAAGAAGGACAGTATGACAATAAAGGGACACACCAAGTTCACAATAGTATTGTGTTATATATATTTTAGCTCAGGAAACATTTTTGCTATTTAATATCTTAGTCAAGCACCAACAGTGTTGTCATTTAGTGGATCATTTTCTAGACTTTTCAGTCCTTCTGATCCTGTGAAAAACAGACAGGTATAGGTTAACAACAGAGACACCAGTCTTTAAAGAGTAAACAATTTATCCTTTCTAATTGCACTGGACATGCCTGCTGTATTTAGGCCTCAATTCTGATTTACACAGTACACTTTATTGGGCTAACCATAATGATTTTGTTGAGTGTGGCCTCTGGGTTACAGATGCTTCATACAGTCCTGCTGTATTGTATACACTTCATTGGTACTTTCAATACAAATACTATTGTCACATCCATTGATCATGCTTTGGAAAGGATTGCACAATGTTAATATCCATTCTGTTTTTTTTTTTTATTATTGCACCCATTTTTTGTAATGTTTATAGGACAAGATACATTTGCCTTTGTGCATCATATACTGGGATTTGCCAATTTTTGGAATATTTAAGAAAGCCATGCTCAGACTTTGCTTTGTTTGAGCATGAAATTCTTTCCTGCTTAGTTTCACATTATGTTTTTGCATTCTTTAATGCTGTATTGCTCTTCATGTTTCTGACCTGAGTACTGGTTTCAATCATAACTATTTGGCTTTGCCCTTGTTATTGCCATGGTTAAGAGAGTCAATTCACAACTGTTTGTCTTCTGTTCTTCAAAACCTTTTTTTTTTAGATTTCAGAGATAGATTTTTGAAGAGTTACTTGTCCTATAGGCTAAGGCCTTTCAATGATACCTTTTACAGAATAAATTGAGATATGCATCATTTTCTGCTTTATACCAAGTATTTGTAGATAGTTGGACTCTTTATAGTCAATATGTCTGTCAACACTAGGTCACCCAGGTTTAACATTTTAAAAAATATTTAAAATTCAAGCTGTAATCACATCAAAGCAACTCAACAAATACACAAAATATCAATCTTATTAGACACTAAGAAAAACTACATAATAATTTACTAACACACATATTGCTGGACAAAAGGGATGGCTTTAAAATGCATCCATCTGTGTACTTTTTGGATGATGCATATGGAAATTGCTCAACAGAGGAGGGTCAAATTGTTCTCCATGTCATACTCTCTCCAGTGTCCAAAATAATGAACTTTACTCTACTCCCCATACAATGAGAACCAAAATGACTTACCACATCATATTGAGGAGTGCAATTCATCAGTACAAAAAGATTGAAAAAAAAAAAAGAAAAAAGAGTAAGATTCCTGGATACCATTACTTTCAAAAGGAATCCATGAAATAAGCCATGACAGAGACAGTTTATAGTTAAAAAGACTAACTTGCCAGGCACTCAAAAATGGACCATTTTAGAGGATATAAAACTTCTTTGAGGGTGACTTTTGCTTAAGCTTTTTTCATTAATTAATTAATTTTCGAACCATCCATTGTCCAACTCGCTATATCATAACACAAAGTCACGGTGGTCTACTGGAGCCAATCCCAGCCAGCAAAGGGCTCAAGGCAGGAACAAATTCCTTGGGCAGGGTGCCAGCCCACCGCAGGGCACACACACACACACACACACCAAGCACACACCAGGGACAATTAGGATGCACCTAACTTGCATGTCTTTGGACGGTGGGAGGATACCGGAGCACCAGGAGGAAACCCATGCAGACATGGGGAGAACATGCAAACTCCACACAGGGAGGACCCAGGAAGCAAACCCAGGTCTCCTAACTGCGAGGCAGCAGCGCTACCACTATGCCACTTAATTAATTTTGCCATTTGTAATTTCTTTAAAAGAATAAGATGACTATCTTTATCATTATATGCTAGTACAGGGGTCCTCAATCACGGTCCTGGAGAGCCACAGTGGCTGCAGGTTTTTGCTCCAACCCAGTTGCTTAATAAAAAGCACTTATTGCTAAAGTAACACTTCTGCTTCACTTTAGTGATTTTGAGCCCTTATTGCTTAATTTTGTCTTAAACAGCTATTTTAATTGCTCCTTATTATCAATAACATGCAAATGACAAGAGATAGCAGCATTTCTACATTTAGCTTATTTACATTTACACCTGTGTGTATTTATCTGCACTATTGGGTTTAATTAAATACTTGGAAGAAAAATGAAGAGAAAAAAGTGAAGGACTGAGAATTACTCGTCCATTTTAGCCTTCAAATCATTTGCATGATAGAAAGGGAAAGAAAATCTAGGATATGAGAATGACCTGACATAGCAGAGTTAATTTAATTTCATAGCTTGTTAGTGCTTTATTGGCAAGAATTGCTTTCTAATTAAGCAACCAGGTCAGAACAAAAACCTGCAGCCACTGCGGCTCTCCAGGACTGGGATTGAGGACCCCTGTGCTAGTAGATTAGTAGGAAAGTCTTTGAAGAAATGAGAACTGACAGAATACAGTTAACAGTTTTAGGGTGATTGAACCTATGAAACTTTGCTATCTTGAAAGGAGTTATTCTCTCTCTTGGTTGATTTTATAATACAATTTTCAGAATCATTTTAAGAATCTTTCTTTTATGCATGAGTTTTCATGGAGATGTGCTTTCAGTCATAAAGGATTGTCTGGAAGGACAGGTACACCATAAAAATGGTGCTGGAACCTATAAAATGCTTCACGTTAGAAGAGAGACAGAGAAACACTTTGGGAATGCCAGAACACCTAGGAGGTGGTCCGTCATAGGAATAGTATGGGTAACTGACAGAACACGCTCCTGGACTGAAAGGATCAAAGCAGGAAAGGGTTAAAGCTGCCTCATAGGTATGTACTTTAAGTACTGGCTCAATAAAAAGAGTTTGTAGCAAAGGTAATAGGAAAAAAACCGAGGTGGAGAGAGACAAGACAGTAGGGAGGTGAGAAGAGGAATGTTTGAATGTATTTATACTTGTAAGTGAATAAGCTATTCTAAAAGGTAGAGTGGGGCACAACATCCAAGCACTTTGGCCCAGAACAATTCTTTTAATTTGCTTCAGTGTACTTTAGACTTTTTATTCTCCCTCAGCAAATTTTTAGTCTATATTTTATTCTATTTGTATCCTGCTATAAGATCACACCTATTGTAGAAGATTTAAACATCATTATATAGACCAGAATAATTCACACAGAAGTAAAATGAAAATGTATACACAAAACAAAACAAAAACAAAAAATCATTTCTTGCTATTCTATTTTCTAACTGTGATATTAACAGTGCTTGCCTTAAAATCAAGTATTAATGGTAAGCAAGGATAGATTATTCATTCATGAACTGACTAGTTAGAAGATTGGCATCACTAGGAAATTAACTTTATTTTTTATTACATTTCCACCTGCCGATATTGCTTTCAGTAATGGTTACTTTACAAAGCATGTTGCTAGAAAATTATATGATTCAACATATACTCCTACCAAACAATATGATGAAAACAAGCACAATTAAACAAAAACAAGTTTTTAATTAAATGAGAACATGGTAATATGTATGTCATCGATATATGAGAAAAGTTATCGGATTCTTACAGTGAAGTAGTTCCTGCCTTACTTTGTTAACAGATTCTGCCTGCTTCAATTATGATACTGCTTTCTCTTGTAGTTATTATGCACAACTTACTGCAAAGGTTTGATGCCCAAGTAATACCTGAGGCTAATCTGGTAGTCTTGGTTGAATATTATCAAGAGCTGGGCCTCTCCAGGGTTGTTCCCTACTTTGCACCCGATGCTGCCAGGATGAGCTCCAGCCTCCACAACCACATAATTGGATAAAGAGGATCAGAAAGTGGATGGATGAATGGAGATTAAATTGAATCATGCTTTAATAAATACGTTGTTGCCAAAATGTTTCATGTATGTATTGTGTCATTTTCTATTAAACTTCCCAAACCTATCAACAGAACTAATGAACAGTACTTTCTGCATTTCAGTATCCAGGCAGACTAATCAACGCTCACCTCTTTTGGAGGCCAACAATGCCAAAACTCTCAAAGATTGCTGATACCAGATTTCATTCATGCTAGTATCCTAGGCTTGTTGCAGACTTTAGTAGGCTGCTACTTACACAAAAAGTACACTTTAGCAGGATTTGCAAAATGGAGAGTGTTTGTTAAACAAAGATTATGTGAAAAAAGAAAGCTATTACAATCATTATAACGTTTATATTTAATTTAATATCAGGCATTGCAGAAAAGCAACAACCGCATCCAACACCTCCTCCCAGTCCAAAATTAAAAACAATCTTTAAATCCTGTCCTAGACATTTCTTTATTTTATGGACAATATGTGCAGACAAAATTAAACTCTCTTGGAAATCATACTACATTTTCTGCATTTCTTCACATAAACCTCTTAAATTTGCCTAATGACCTAATTTTCATACTGAAATTCCCCAGCCCCATAAATTCTTGTGAGTATTTAACTTTCTTATCCTAATCAAGTACAAAAGAAACTCTGGAATTTTCTGGAGGGATTCAGAAACTTGATGTACATCACTAAGTGTGGAAATGTCCCTTTCTTTGCGGTTTGTGCTGATCCTTGCTGCCTGTGAATTGGGTATCAGTCAGACTGTTGACTTCCTTCTGGTCCAAACTCCTCTAGGTTTGATCAAAGGAGTTCGAACATCCCACTCTCAGAGTTTTTGGGGAATTCCCTATGCAGATGCTCCCACTGGTTGGCATCGTTGGAAGCCACCTCAAGATGTGTCTCCCTGGCATGGAATATATGATGGAACCTTTCCTCGGCCAGGGTGCCCACAGCTGTGTAAGCAGTTGGTATTTGCATGTCCTAAACAGGTAAGCAGAACCTGAAGATGTGTGACAGGGGATCAAAGTATTGGAGTAAGGGTAACATCTGATGAGTGCAAAGCTTTTTCATAAAGGAAATTTGAAATTATGGAACTTTCACGTGAATTTCTTTTAAGAACAAAACATGTTTAAAACCAGTGTCAGCATGCCATATGTTTGCTTTTTTAATTACACTTTCATTTTATAAGAGCTTTCAGCCTCAGTCACTCAGTCCCTTGTGGGAATGTTTGGGTTATTCCTATATATTCCTATAACAGGCATTTTAAGGTTACTTAAACCAGGCCAGCCGAGACAGAGTTGGGGTAAATGCTTAGTGGCAGGTGGAAGAAACCTGCGTCAAGAGAAAGAAAGGAAGGTGAGTGAGAAGTGATTGGTGAACCACTCATCCCTATAGCCAGAGTTAAAACTTGCACTGGCAGACTCAAAGAGAGCCGGTTTTGTGTTTTTTTACTATATGCTCTCCATCTGTTCACCCTCTTTTGGTATTTACAGTACCTTTATGAGTATCAATATTCTGAAATTCCTGTTACTGAACTGATGCATGACAAAGCAAAGAACTGGCATATTTACATAAGTAGGTAAATCACTAGTGTCAGTAGATCATTCAAAATGATACAATATATAAATATATATTTATACTGTATAAAATAAAAAATATAAATGAAATTATATATACATATATACACATATATATATATACATATATATATATACATACATATATATATACATACATACAGTACAGGCCAAAAGTTTGGACACACCTCCTCATTCAATGTGTTTTCTTTATTTTCATGACTGAAGGCATCAAAACTATGAATGAACACATGTGGAGTTATGTACTTAACAAAAAAAGGTGAAATAACTGAAAACATGTTTTATATTCTAGTTTCTTCAAAATAGCCACCCTTTGCTCTGATTACTGCTTTGCACACTCTTGGCATTCTCTCGATGAGCTTCAACAGGTAGTCACCTGAAATGGTTTTCACTTCACAGGTGTGCCTTATCAGGGTTATTTACTGGAATGTCTTGCTTTATCAATGGGGTTGGGACCAGCAGTTGTGTTGTGTATATATATATATATATATATATATATATATATAATTTCAGTTTCCACAAAATAGGAACCCAGATATCATTAAGGCGAATTTATAGCAGACATTAAACAGAACAGGATTAGAATCAGACTCTGCACAACAGTTCTAACCACTGTTCTACAGTCCTTTATTATCACCTGTTTTTCTGTAAATTCTTCAATACTGATAACATATCTTTTTGTAGATAAGTGAAGACTGCCTCTACTTGAATGTTTTTGTTCCATTGACTACAAGCCTCACTCCTGCACCCAAATACCCTTCTCTGCCTGTCATGGTGTGGATTCATGGAGGTAACTTCCGTGATGGAACTGGCTCAGCACTACTATATGATGGACGCTTCCTGGCAAATTCCACAAATACTGTTGTAGTGACTATCAACTATCGCCTGGGTAGGTCCTGGAGGGTTAAATGGGGCATATGCTATGTTAAGAAAAAAAAAAAAAAATGAAGCAACCGTTAAGAATGGGCATCATGTTGGCACAGTTATTACAGCTCATGCTACATGTTTTTAGCATCCTTTATTTAAAATCCTGTCATTGTCTGTGTGTAGTTTGCACATTTCCTCCATGTCTTGTATGAGTTTTTTTAATAATAACTAGGCTGACCCACCTTTTAAGGCGACCAACTTTTAAGATGACCACTTCTTAAGGCAATTCAATATGTAGATCAATTTGATATTTTATACAAACTCATTAATTTGGTTATATTGCATTTGAGCGGTATTACTTTAATACTCGTAGTTTCTGTTATTTTTGTGATGAAATTTAAACTTTTTTTCTATATTGAGGTCACCCTTTTGAACCCCCCTTTGTACTCCATCAACATTAATTATTTCCAGAGACATAATTTTGTCTATTTTTCCAGCGCATCGCGCACAAAAGCAAGGGAACGATGGGAGCACCAGAACTCTGCTCACATCATGTCGCTTCGTACCGCAAGCTGCAAGTAGTAAGTCTGTGATAAGCGGAATACCGCTACGCTTTCCACTCACGGGACGGAAGGACAATTCCGACCGCTTTTATATAGTAAGAAAGAAGAAGAAGATATCGCACAGTCTGGAGTAGAAAATCATCTTTTACCTGGAAAAACGAAACTACAAATCCCATCGTGCATTGCAAAATGGACGGGGCATGTGTGAAACTCCGCGCCTGCGTAGCACTCACGGGACGGAAGGACAATCCCGACCGCTTTTATATAGAAGGATTGTGGTTTTTCCCCCAACTTCTGAAATGGTGCAGATATTAGATTAATTTGTGAACCTAAACTTCAGTAAGAGTGGGTATGTGTGAATAATCCCTGTGATAGACTGGCACCTTGTACAGACTCACTCCCTACCTTGCTCACAATGCTATTGGGACAAGCACTGATACCCTCAATCCTGAATTAGATTAAATGTGCTTGACAATGTTATGTGATGTTATGTTACTAGACTTAGGAAATCAACAGTGAAGTGTTAAAAAGGATATGGTTGGTAGGGATCAGAGTACTTGTTTTTTACAACTTACTAAATATGCATACATTTGTACATGTGAAATTGTTGTACTTTTATGTATGTGATCCTCTGGCCTCATTAATTAATGTACAATAGTTGTACATTAGATAAGTAATAGATAAGTAATACCCTTTTAAAGTCCTGCAGTTATCCAATCAGGTCACCTTCTGGCTACCTTAGGTGTTCCAGTGTTCCTGGGCCAATATTTCATGGTGATTTACTGTTTATGCTGCAGATCCTCCATTAAAGAAAACAGACTCTCATATGTTACACGTGGAAACCCTCTGCTGCTACTGACAGATTGGAGTAAAATTCCTGGCCTTCTGCCACTATGCCATTACCCCCTTTCAGTTTTTTTATTTTATTTATTTTATTTTTATTTCACTACTGTACATGTGAGACATCCTTTAAATAAATAAGTAAATAAATGTTAACTCATGTCCCGAACCAAGAGGTGTTTAGTTACACTGGCACCTATATATATATATATATATATATATATATATATATATATATACACACACACACACATATATACACATACATATATATATATAAACATCTACGCGTGGAAGTGTTTGTGTGTCTGTCCGGCCCGGAAGTGAGAGGTTGAGTCAGGGTAAGGGCTCCACCTCTGAGGAAATAGAAAACTCACTTAGCCACTAATAACACAAGCAAGGCCAGCATGTCAGCAAAATGAAACTTCAGAAGAAAGACAAAGTCAATTAGCCGCTAACATCAGCAAAATGGTATCCCTTTTACTTTTTCTCCCGCCGCTAATACACAAGCAATGCGAACACATCAGCAAAACGAATCCTCCTAGAAGAGAGATGCCTGGAGTAGTTCCTTTCAATTACCTGATATCTCTACATTTAAATTTTTTTCTGACGATTTCAATAGTTTCTAGGACACCGGGCATTTAACAGCACAGGCTTACACTGCTAGTATTTGTGTATATATATACATTATGTATATATTGTGGCAAAGGTGCTATATAGGCGTTGACCCAACACAGACGGACAGCAGAGGCATGTATAAATGAACAAAAAGATTTATTTTCTTCACCTGTGGGGCACTGCTTCCCCGTGTCCCACAGGCACAACACAGTCCCCAAACACACCACAAAACACTCTTCTTTCTCCTCCACTCCTCCAAGGCAGCTTTGTCGTCCTCCTCTGGCGCCTGGAGTGGTGACTGTCGGCCTCTTTTATAGCCCACCCGGAAGTGTTGCAGGTGCTCACTGACCTACTTCCGGCTGCACTCCCGCCCAGATGGGCTCGTTAGGCCATGCAGCTCCCCCTGGCGGTGGCCACAGAGCCCAACAGGAATGAGCTCCGGTGTTCCAATCCCTGATGTAACCCAGGGGGGCTGCCAACAAGTTTTCCGGGGGATTTAGTGTGCATCCCATGACTGCTCCCCAGGATCCAGTGTCAAAGGGCCGTCCCGACCGGGCATGGGTCCTGACCATCTGCCACTATATATATATATGTGTATATATATCTAAAGAATAACCTGTCTTTTCTTGATCCTGACTATGAAGCTTCAGTAGAGGACTATGACCATTGGTTTCTTGGTCAACTCCCTGAACAAGAAAAGTCTTGCTCAGCCAACTATAGGAAGAGATCTAGTGTTTACAAACTTCTTCCATTTCTCAATTATTGAGATCATTGTGCTTCTGGAAACATGCAAAACTTTAGAAATAGTTTTGTACTCTTGTCCTGACCTCTGCCTCATCACAATTTGATCAAAGAGGTCTACAGAGAGTTCCTTGAACTTAATAGCTTGATTATTCTCCTAACATGCAGTTGTGGGACATTATATGCATGAGTGAGCCTTTCTAAACGTTGTCCAGTCAATTCAGTTTGCCACAAGCAGACCCCAATGAAGTTCTACACACATCTCAAGGATCATTAAATCAAACTTGATGCAGTTGGAGTTCCACAGCAAAGGGTCTGACTGCTTATATAAATGAGAGATTTCAGTTTTTAATTTTTAATAAACTTACATATCTTTCTAACACATGTTATCACTTTGTCATTATGGGTTGAGTGTAGATTGATGGGCAAAAATGGAAAAAATTATCAATTTAAAATTAGATCTACAGCACAATAAAATGTGCAGAAAATGAAGGGGACTGAAAACTCTCTGAATCCATTGTATATTAAAAACATAAAGTCATACACTTGCTTTATATTAAAGCCAAATCCTTCATCTCAATATAATAACAAGGCAATTTTAATATTCATCATGGATTAGCAGAGTACGAAGAAAATATGGGACTTTAAAAAAAATCATGGAAAACTGTAATTATTTAAGAGGTGAAAGAATGGTCTTTGGCTTGCATTACCTGTACTTCATTGCAGGCTTGATCCCCATTTCCCAAATGGAGAATTATGTCACTAGCAGTTATCAGACTTAGAATAATAACTTTTGTTATGTTTTTGTGCCCCATTATGTGTCTCCAGCTTTCTGAGACCTGTTATTTTATAACTCATATGTTATTGAACTATACCATAATATATGAATATAATTATTCATGTACAGAAAATTTCTGTGTGCATTAGTAATGTATTTGTTATTATTATGCAATATAATTTTTCAAAAATACCAGATGGTGTCTTTCAGGGGCACTTGGTTTTCTTGTGACTGGTATGAACTCAAGTAAGGATATTTGTGGAAACCTTGGCTTCCTGGACCAACAGAAGGCACTGATCTGGGTGCAAATGAACATTGCTAGCTTTGGTGGAGATCCCAGAAAGGTATGATTCAGCTGACATCTCAGCCTTGATGGCACTTATAATCTGCTTACAGAGCAAAAGACATGAGCTGCAGATGGTAAGGCACACCTTGTCTTTCTCTTTTATTTCTAGGTTACTCTCTTTGGCCAGAGTGCTGGAGCACAGTCTGTGGGTCTTCATCTGACTGTTAGAAGCAGTGAAAGCCTCTTCAAGCAAGCAATCATACACAGTCTGCCCTTCTCTCTGCCACTTAAAACCAAGTAAGAATAACCTTTTCATCTTGTTTTGTCAAAAAGAAACAATCCCCAAGGATGTAGTACTCAACAGAGCATGAAACTACAGAAGCATGTTTCCTGTGGTCTGACTGTTTTTCTTTATTCTGCATGCAGGAAGCAAGCTACTGTTATCGGGATACAATTTCTAAAAATTGCCGGATGCCTGTTTGGGGATATGAAGTGCATGTTGTCGTTGACAACTGAAAAGATTCTTGATGCCCAGATAAAAGCAGGTTGGTCTGAGCACTTTGAATGTCTGACATATGAGAAGCAGATTGAAAGGGCATCTTTTTAAGCTCTTGCTCTTATGGCAGGGCAGCAGGTTAACTTATAACTTACTTGTAGCAATGTAACTTTTCATTTTTCTTTTTCGTAAACACTGAAAAGCACCTTTAGATAGAATTGGTTTGATTAATTATTTGACATACAAAGCAAAGAAATGTTTTTGTTCTAATGAATAAAGGTAACAATAAACCATCCGTCCATTTATTCATTTTTGAATCTAGTCAATCGAATTTAGGGTTTCAAGATCTCAAGTTGGCAGAATCAGGAAAAAGGAAGAAGCTCGTGATGCTCCAATAAGGTTTTAGAGATTAAAGATCTTTATTGTCACATACACTGCAGGAGCATAGTGAAACTGTTTTGCTACAGTTGTGATGCTGTATAAATAAATAGTATAAGAGCCAATCTAAGAAAGTTAATACTATAAGTGTTTGCTTAATTTTTATAGAACATCAGTTTCTTATATCTGCGTAGAATATGGTATAGCCTTTTACCCCATGTACGTTAAAATGAAATAGAACTTTCTTGGCTATTGTGACACTAGGGGTCGCTGTTGCCCCATGTAACCCACAGACAACACGTCCAGACACCAGGTAAAAGTATCAAAAATGAATGTAATTTCTTCAATAGTGTGCACAATGCACCTCCACCTCCACAATACTCAATAATAAACAATAATCACTACAAAATTACAATAATCAATCCTCCTCTTCTCCCAGCAGCTCTGTCACACTTCCTCCAGCTCTGTCTGCTGGGTTTCCCACAGTCCTTTAAATAGTCCTTGACCCGGAAGTGCTTCTGTCCCTCAGTGCATGTGATTCCATAGCACTTCCGGGTCAAATGAAAACTCTTATTTTTCTTTAGCCCGGAAGTACTTCATTTCTTCCGTCCCCGTGACCATAATAGAAACAATCGTGTCTCCCTGAAGAATCCCCTGGCGGCCCCCACGGTATCCAGCAGGGCTGTGAAGCCGAACTCCATTGTCCATGATGCCCTGTGGGAATTCGGGGCACCTCCATGTTGAAGGGAGGACTCCATCTAGCGGCCTGGGGGGGGTTCTGGCCGGGATAAACTGCCAGCCACCTCTCACACTATATCTGTAGAACAGAATGTTAATTAATCCAGTGAGTAAATAACCCCACTGCTAGCATGGACTGTTAGAATAGGAGATGGCATACCATGTTTAATGAGTCTAATGTATTAACATGTCTAACATGCCTCAAGCACAACTGTATGACCAAACTTAAAGAATGCAACAAGATATATAAGCCTTAAATAGAACTTTCTTTAATACCATTTTTTCTCTGTTTTTGTGTGAACTATTTTGAACACGCATCACACTGGTGCTTGAATCATCCTATGAAGCAAACTAAAGGCCTTGGAACTTTGGTCAATTTAGAAAAACACAGCTACAAATACAGTGAATAAAAGAGAGTAGCAGAAGATAAATAAATGAATACTGTAAATAAATAAAATCAGTGAATAAGATAACAATAAAAAAATAACAAAAACAGCACAATTACATATAAACCAGCAGATGGGTACAGTACACAGTGCAGAGCAGGTAGGTTCAGGCTACTGAGAGTTCAGTGAGCTTTTGGCCTGGGGAAAAAGCTGTCCCTGAAGTGGTTGAAGAAAGTGGTGAGGGTCCAATAGCACTTTGCAGATTGCAAAAGTGAAAACAGCCAGTGAGCTGGATAGCTGTCATCAGAGATGACAGATTCAGCTTTCCTTTAACATCTGCCCCAATGATTTAAGAAGCTGGATGGACAGTCCTTTAAAGCAGTTTGCAACCCTGGCAAGTCAGGTTACCAAACTATACCATGATGAATTCTTTCAAGATTATTTCATTAGTGCAGTGGTAAAAGTTCACTAATTTCATGTTACTAAAATTGGCTGATTACAATTTGGCTTCTTTATCCAGTTAAAGGTTCCTATGCAACCAGATATGTAGAAACCTTATTTTCTATATTAAAAGTAATAAAACATGTAATAAAACATGTACACAAAATATTTAGCCATGATGCATGTGGCATAAGAGAAAACAATATGTTTGTCATAAAGTTCATAAGATGTTTATCAAGAAGACACAAAGTTAACGTGCTTAACAGGTTTATACATAAAATAGACACATTTGGCTGTTAATCTAACAAGCCAATTGTTTACTAAGCATCCATCCATTATCCAACCCGCTATATCCTAACTACAGGGTCACGGGGGTCTGCTGGAGTCAATCCCAGCCAACACAGGAAACAAACCCTGGCCAGGGTGCCAGCCCACCGCAGGGCACACACATAGCCACACACCAAGCACAATTTAGGATCGCCAATGCACCTAACATGCATGTCTTTGGACTGTGGGAGGAAACCAGAGCACCCGGAGGAAACCCACGCAGACATCGGGAGAACATGCAAACTCCACACAGAGAGGACCCAGGAAGTGAACCCGGGTCTCCAAACTGCGAAGCAGCAGCGCTACCCACTGTGCTACCGTGCCACCTGTTTACTAAGCAATGAAGGCAAATTCTTCTTAATCTGCTGTTTTTTTTAATTAAAATGTGAGCTGCTATTCTAAACACAAGCTCACTCACCATCCACACTCAGATAAGGGGTTTCCATTTTACTTAAAGGATACAAAGAAAAGGTCTTAACTCATTAAAGCATATTCTTTTTTAATTTCCTCCAAGATACCCCTCTCTTTTCTTCAACTTCAGTACGGCAACATATGCTTCTGTCCCTATGCACACAATGACTCCTCCAATGTATTTTCCTCAGTTAACTATTACACTTTCTTTAATATAAAAGACAATATTCCAGTCTTCTCTCCCTTATAACGTCTGTCTGGCTGCTCTGTTTATAGGAAACTCAGGCTGCAAAAGTACACAGACTTCTTTAGGTACTGCAATACTTTAATTAAAGGAGCACAACAACTAAAAAAGCTTGGAAAATCACTTTTTGAAGTAGGCCAATTTACTAATCACTGATTGAGTCATTTGGAGTGACAATCAGCTGATTTAGATCAGTGGCCAATCGATTGGAGCATCACTAGTAGGAACCAGTTGTGGCTGTTGTGCCAGTCTATCACAGGGCACTCTCAACCACACACACTCTTTTATATGGTGATAATTTTGAGTCACCATTTCATCTAATATGAACCATTTTTGGACATTAAAGGAAAAATGGAAAATTAGAGAACCCTCAGAAAAGCTATCACCAACAAAGAGAGAATGGTCAAACACTATACCAACACTGAGTAGGCAAGAATTTGAGCTCAGTGTCTTAGGACCATGAAGCAACAGTGTTCTACCAGTCAGACTGACAATAATATCTTTAAATTATCCAAGATGATAACGTCTACTAAAGATCTCCAAAGTTTTCAAAAGGTTGGCTGTTTTGCTGCTCATCTTTTTCTCTCTCTATGTAAATTTTCCTAGATAAAGAAATCCAAACTCCGTTAAGTATGCTAGAAACCTTTCAGCCATGGGGACCAGTTATTGATGGAGAAGTTATCGAAGAGCAGACGTTTAATGCCTTTGCAAAAGGCATGTGGCAGAAGCACAAACCTGTCATGGCTGGTAGGTCAGAACTTCAGATACTGGTTTGCGACCATAAAGTCTCCATCTCTGCTCTGTGATGTAACAAAGCAATCTTCATATTGCACTGGTGACCAAGTGTATCTGTCTGTCCGCTCTCTTTAGCTGAATCAAGCATCTTAATGCAAATTGGCTTACATGTTCTATAACATTTAACCATATTGGGTTTACATTGACACAGAGTACTAAACAAAGCAATGGAACTATCCACAGTTGTACTTTAAAAAAATTAGTCCATCTGTTACAGACAATTTGGCAGTCTGGTCTAAAACAGTACAATTTTTATTGCCTATTTTGTATTCAAATTAATTCAGTAATGATGTGCCATATGAAACGCTGTTGAAGATGGTCTATGTTAAAGCCATTTGCACATTAACTGAAGTAGGGATGCCAATAAGATTCACTAGGAGTGAACCTGACAAGAGATGGAAGAATTACTGTCGATTTACCTGGAAAAAGTTGTTAAAAGATATTTCTAATTAAGCTATACTAATAAAAGGCAAAGCCCTCACTGACTGACTGACTGACTCACTCACTCATCACTAATTCTCCAACTTCCCGTGTAGGTAGAAGGCTGGCTTATTCCTTACAGCTAACTTACAAAAGTTAAGCAGGTTTCATTTTGAAATTCTACATGTAATGGTCATAACGGTCGACAACGTCCGCCATGTTGAACTTTCTTATTTATGGCCCCATCTTCATGAAATTTGGTAGGCGGCTTCCCTGCGCTAACCAAAACCGGTGTACATACTTATTTCGGTGGTATGACGCCACTGTCGGCCGCCATATTGAACTTTCCAACGTCACTAATTCTCCAACTTCCCATGTAGGTAGAAGGCTGACCCCATCTTCACGAAATTTGGTAGGCGGCTTCCCTGTGCTAACCGAAACCAATGTACATACTTATTTCGGTGGTATGACACCACTGTCGGCCGCCATATCGAACTTTCCAGCGTCACTAATTCTCCAACTTCCTGTGTAGGTAGAAGGCTGAAATTTGGCAGGCTCATTCCTTACAGCTTATTTACAAAAGTTAAGCAGGTTTCATTTCGAAATTCTACGGGTAACGGTCATAATGGTCAACAAAAGTTGCCATGTTGAACTTTCTTATTTATGGTCCCATCTTCACGAAATGTGGTACGCGGGTTCCCAACGCTAACTGAATCCTACTTACGTGCATATATATATGTCCATAGCCTACAGCTCGGTCACCGTGTGAGGCGGCTTTGGGTCCCCCATCCCAACGCCTCCCACGTTGTTGGCTGCCTGCCTATATAAGGCCATCTGTCACTCCGGTCTCTACATTCCCTTCCTTGCTTCGCCACAGGATTCACGTCTCCCTGCTGATAACTACAGCCTTTTTATTTAATCCACGGCTTCTCCGCTGTTTTATTGTTCATTTATTACTATTATAGTTATTTTTAGGTATTTTAGACTTACTTTACATTGTTCAGGTACCCATTTCCTTTATCGTTCCAACCATACCCCTATTAACATGTCTATCGAGGTGATCACTATCGATCAAAGAACTGTCACTTACCGAGTGGTTTCCATGCCCGGAGATGGCACCTACCTTTTCCATTCTCTGTGTTACATATTGCACGGCCATATCAG
>JANRMT010027041.1:36424649-36478324 GCA_026402145.1 Polypterus bichir lapradei | reverse complement strand
TAGGTATTTTAGACTTACTTTACATTGTTCAGGTACCCATTTCCTTTATCGTTCCAACCATACCCCTATTAACATGTCTATCGAGGTGATCACTATCGATCAAAGAACTGTCACTTACCGAGTGGTTTCCATGCCCGGAGATGGCACCTACCTTTTCCATTCTCTTTGTTACATATTGCACGGCCATATCAGGCTCACTCTTGATATCCGGAGGAACATTGTGTCTTATGTATTGAATGACTGGGACAGGTTCAAGGTGTGGACTGGTGACGGTACAGGAGATAATTATACTACACAGGAGCACTAGAAGAGTGAAATGCTTAAGCCCCTCACCTATGGTTCTGCATGTGAGTTGATGGCTGCCGCTGAATTGTTCAGTTGTCGCTTTCAAGTGTGCAGAAATGGCCAAATATTTTACACCTTTCAACAACCGGCAATGCCTCTTAAACACCTTAGATTCACAGGTGACGATTTCAGTAGTGGACACTTTGATGTTTATGAATGTTTAAACTCTCAAAAGCTGGATGTGAAGTTATCGATGAAACCAATTGTATGCTTACAACGCTTGACAGATGCCGAATGTCACTTCAACACAACAAGTCCTGCAAATACTGTGGTAATTGAAACAAACCATGAAACTCAAACCGATTATGACAGCAGCAATCCAAGCTGTGAGATTTGAAACAAGATTACTGTTCACATGGCCAGCTGTACGTTGCATGCTCAAGAGTAAGCTCAGCGCACAGCTTGGTCATATTACAACTGGAGGGCCGAACTTACAATGTGGTATACAAAGATATTCTTAACAAATAATTATTGGTATATTTTCCCTCAGTTTAAAAAGGTTTAATTTTCTTCTTAATAAAAATTTTAAGGCAGTACTTCGCCGCTGCGAAGCGCGGGTATTTTGCTAGTAATCAATTTCTCCCAGACACGTTGCCACCCTTCCTCCCAGCTCAGCTTATTTGTCTGGGATTTCCCAGAGTCCTTTATAGTCCTTGACCCGGAAGTGTTTTCTCTCTCTGTCCATGTGACCAGTAACACTTCCGGGTCAGATAAAAACTCCTCTTCTTCAACCTGGAAGCACATCATTTCCTCTGTCCATGTGACTAGGACGCACTTCCGGATTGTAGGCAAAACACTTGTTGCTCCTCCCTGCAGCGCCTTCTAGCAGCCCCTGTAGTATCCAGAAGGGTTGTGGATGAAAACTCCATTGTCCATAATTTCCTGCTGGCATTCGGGGCACCTCCATGCTGCAGGGAGGGCTCCACCTGGTGGCCTGGGGGTACTGGCCAGGATGACTGGTCGGCCATAGTCCACAATAGATAGATAGATAGATACTGTGCAGCTTTTGTTCATAATGGCATCAGTTTTGTACTCATTCTCTTCTGCTCAAGTACCTTCAAGCAGTATGAGGCTGTGCTCTGAGCTGTCACAAGCCAACTGTGGGTCAGATGGTTTGTCGGTAGTTTGGAACCAAAGATAAAGTGTGAAGTACAAGAAATTGTCACAGCAGTGACAGCTGATGTCAAAATGTAAATGGTCGATTTTATTCAACAACAGGTCAGTTTAAAAAGGAACATTTCTTAAAGTGATGAATAGTTACAGTGTAAAATAGGTGTATTCAAAAATACGGCTCAGTTTACAAGTGAGCAAGTACCACCCGCTGTGTTGCTCTCAAAAATAATGATAAAGGGAAACTTTCCAATGCACAAGGGCTATTACCCTGCTGTATAACATAAATACGGGTAAAATTATAGCCCTTAATAAAAAGGAAAAATAATAGCTTATTTTGACCCATAATCCAGTTTATAAAGCTGGTCCACAAATTAATCAGAAGCCTACCCTGCCTCGTAGAAGTCTCAGCTTTTTGTTTTTTGTTTTTTTTTGTTTGCAGCCGACCGCTGCGCCACCACACTGAACTTTAGCTGGCTTGCTCAGTTCTATAGATCGATCGCCCTCAGGTCTCCGGGGATCAACACGTTTAGACGCAGGGTCCTTCTCGCGTGTGAGAGAAGCTGCGCAGGAAACGGCTTGGGCGCACAGAGATTGCCTAGGAGTTTCCCCTACACAGTAAATCAAACTCTGTAATTTAAGAATCGTTGTTACCGACAAGGATGCACAAGTGCATAACGGCTCCGCATTTCTTTAAACAAAACAAATAAGCAATCCCGACTTTAAGTAGTTTTTGTTGCCTTCGGAGTCGCAAGCCTGGCTTCTATTGGCTGGTTGATTTAATGGGCCTTTCTTGAAGTGATGTTACCTGCCCAGCACACCACAGTGTAGAAAATCACGCTGTTCATCACGGAGTTGCAGAACACATAAAGGACTGACTACTCATTTTAAAGGAAGAAAAAGTCTGCTCTGCCCTCTCTTATTTAGTTCTCTTGTGTTATTAGACCAGTCCAGCTTGTCACTGATGTGGACCTCCAAGTACTTGTAGCAGTGCATCTCCTCCTGAAGTTTACAAGTTGTGACAAAAGAAAACTTTAAACAGATAAACACAAATCATGGCCATGCTGCCCATATTATTGTCTATCCAATTGGTCCATATATTCCAAAATAGGTAGTGTTAGTGGTGAGCAGTGTTTAAGAGGAGGTGCTAATATAGGAAAGCATATTAAATATCCATCCATCCATCATCCAACCCGCTATATCCAAACTACAGTGTCATGGGGGTCTGCTGGAGCCAATCCCAGCCAACACAGGGCGCAAGGCAGGAAACAAAACCCAGGCAGGGTGCCAGCCCACCGCAGGGCACACACACACACCAAGCACACACTAGGGACAATTTAGGATCACCAATGCACCAAACCTGCATGTCTTTGGACTGTGGGAGGAAACCCCAGCACCCGGAGGAATCCCAAGCAGACACAGGGAGAACATGCAAACTCCACACAGGGAGAACATAGGAAGTGAACCCAGGTCTCCAAACTGCCAGGCAGCATTGCTACCCACCGCGCCACCGAAGCATATTAAGTATTTAACACAATATTATATTGTGTCTTTTTCAGGCATTACATCTGAAGAAGCTAACCTGTTTGTATATGAACTGCTGTCAGAGCCGCTTTCTAGAGGATTGTATGTTGCTTACCTTTTAGCTGCTTTCAACATTCACACTCCATTGGTTCTACTTCGTTACCCACCTCAGAAAGGTCAGGACCAGCGCCTTCTCCTTTCACAGGTATGAAGGGGTCTCGCAGATATATAAAAAAATGTCTTTTGCATCACCAAAATTCAGAAAGGGCAGTGTACTCCAACTCTTCTTTTCTGTTTAATTTTCTGTCTCACAGGTAGTCTCAGACTATGCACTTACTTGCCCAAATCGTCGAGCCATGAGGGACATGGCTGAATCTGGAGCCTCTTCCTGGCTTTACATTTTTAGCCAGGTGGCATCTATAGCAAGTGCCTGGGGAAATAAGACCTACTGTTACCAACATGCCTGCCATGGCTCAGACATGCCTTTCCTTTGGAATACTTGCAGCCTGATAAATCTTACTTTCACTTCTGAGGAGAGGACACTAGCAGAGAGCATGGCCTGTTTCTGGGGTAACTTTGCACATTATAGCCAGCCCAATCCACAATCTAGCAATAATGTAATTAAACGTCCTGCCTCATCAAGGGGAGATCTATCCCATTCTACAAATTACAGCAACAAACTACCTGTTTGCTCAAAGCTAAACCAGTCAGTCTATTGGCCACAATACTCATTCCAAAATGCATGGCTTTTCATGAACCTCACAGTCAACTTAAACGCAACAAAGGAATTCCGTAAGAAATTTTGCACCTTCTGGGATGCTTTCGTGCCATACTGAATCCCAAATGTTAGAGCATTTGTAAAAGTTTGATCTTTTCCATGGTATATGTAGATATACACATGGTAGCATAGTCTTCATTAAATTTCTTTTTACTGTTATTACATGCCATTTTCAATTCAGAAAGTGTTTAGATCCTTTCACTTTTCGACATTTTGCTCTGTTGCAGCCTTGTGATAAAAATGATTTAATTATTTTAATTTCAAATGTACCTGATACTTTTTACAAATTTTAGATTTAAAATAAATGTGCATCCCAGTATAAGACTACATGCCTACCAATGCACTGGTGTCCTGCCCAGAGTTGTCTGCTTCTTGCAATCAATGCTACTGATTCTTCAGAACCCTGGAAGGATTAAGACTAGTACTGGTGGAAGAGTAGTCTACACTGGCATACTGTAGCTGACTTCAAAATGGAATAATTCAATTTGTGGCACTACAAAGCTCAGCAAAGTGTACTTGTATGTTTAATTGTTTTCAGCTTCACCTGTTCCATGAAGGCGGTACCTGTACAATCAGATCACATTTGCAGTTATGCCACTGTACAGACATCATTTTTCATGATCATGCAGAAGGAAGGCGTTAAAACCACAGTTTTCCATGTAAATTGCCAGTGTGGATACAATAATGCATTGTGCTTGCCAAAATGCAGTAGGTGTAGTCTTTCTTCATTGTGAGTAATAAAATGGCAGATAATGGCATACCATTCCTGGCCTGTGAAATAATAGAGACTGTGTATTATAAGAATTTGAAGTACTGTACATGATAATAAAGGATGTCAGGTTAAAAGCACTCATAGGATACAACAACATTTGCATATATAAGTCTATCAGAGTTTCTTGAAATTAATTATGTGTGGCATTAACTCAGAAGACCCACAGACTTTAACATGATGTACTGTATTAGGCACTAATACACAGAGAACATATTGGGCAATCAAAAGGTATGCATGCCTGTGTAAAGCACTGAACTTGAACTGGAAAGCTTTCAGTTTAAATCCTTACCCTAGACATACTGTGTGACCCTGATCTAATCGCTAAACTTATCTGTGCTACATGTGTAAAATATATGTGGTACTCTCCATAATGTTTAGAACAAAGACACATTTTCCCTGGATGTGCTCCTCTGTACATAATGGCTTCTTTGACTTTCATTAGCACAGCCCTTGGGCCTCATGTATAACGCCGTACATAGAATTCACACTAAAACAGGTCTTACAGACAAAAACAGAAATGTTCCTATGCACAAAAAAAATTCAGATGTATAAAACTGTGCATAAGCAAATTTCCACACACTTCCCTTTTATAAATCCCATTCAACGTCAATTTTAACACACATGCATGCGCCTACAGCCCTACCCTGACTCCTCCCATAATTTCACATATTTGAATATGCAAATCAATATAAATAGCCCCTTCCATTCAGTGTTTTGCTAAAAGACAATGGCAAAAGCACATGTAAAAAAAAAAGAATTTCACCGAGTGCGAAGTGGAGGCAAGGAAAAACATACAATTTGGTGGCTTAGGCAGTGGTATGACTAAGCAAGTGGTCCGATGTCAAAGTTGACATGAAAAGGTGAGTGTTATAAGGAAGTATATTAGGACCACAGAGAAGAAAAAAAGGGACAAAGTAAGAAAAAGGTCTATGTCAAGATTAAAGTCAAAATGTCGACTTTAATCTTGAGATTTCCACTTTAATCTCTTAGTTTATTTTGTTGTTAAAGAAGAACTTAAAATTGATTTTAATTTGCTAGGGTTTCTCAAATCCCATCACAACTAAAGTAGCACGTTAAGTTCTTCGTATTCTGTGTGTTCCCCGACCCAGTCGTCAATCACTTTAATGCTTCTTAAATGGGCTTTGCACTGACAGGAGTGCGCAGGCAGTGCGCCACACAGAATACATTACATTCATAATATTACAGCTCTCTGGAAATTTTAGAATACTAAGATGTATACTAAGAATACTAAGATGTACAACTACAGACTTCGAGCGTAGAAGCAAGCCTAGGTATCTTATGGCTTCACTAATGAAACACACTTCTGATGCCAATTGTCTAAAAACATGCTGACCTGAAATGGAGGAACCATGTACAGAAAGTATTGTCATTTCTACATGGTGTTACCAAAATGTATGCAAATACTCTTAAAGGAAAGTCTGCAATTTGCAATTTAATCACATCTGAATTGTTTTAATGATAATTTTAAACTGGGGGACAGAAGGGTAAATCAAGGAAAATGTACCTTTGTCCCAAACACTATGGAGAGTACTGTGTACAGTATCTATAAAAAGTGAGAGCTAAGCAGAAAATGAATGCAGCAAAGTACAGGGAAATCCTGGAGAGAAACCTGCAACTTGGGAAAAGATGTGTTCTTCAGCAAGACAATCTCAAACATAAAGCCAAAACAATGTTAATGCCCTGGAGTGGCCAAATCAGAATCTAGATCTCAATCTAATTGAAAATTTGTGGCTCGACTAGATAAAGACTGATCACTCATAATTCTTCATGCAACTCAACAAAGTTTGAGAAGTTTTGCAAAGAAGAAGGGGGAGAAATGGCAGTGTGCAGACGTGCAAAACTGATAGAGAGAGACCTGTACACACAGACTCAAGGCTGTCATGCTGTCAAAAGATGCATCTGCTAAACACTGTCCTGAAGGAGATAAATACTTACACAATCAGTTATTTTGTGTTTTCTTTTTGTAATTAATTTAGACCACTTTGCAAAGATCTGTTTTTACTTTGAAGTTAACACTAGAATTACCAGAGCCTACGAAAAAACTCGTAGATCCGTCCCATCTTAAATCGCTTCGCCCCTCTCCGTCAGCGTCTTTTGTCCTTTAAATGTGTTGATAAGCAGCAAGCAGTCTGCTATTACATCCCCCACCGGCGCACAGTTTTCTCAGCTCAAGTCTGTTTATCTGCATGTCAGTTGCTTGGAGCTGTATAGAGTGAGAAGTCAAGCAAAATGACACCTTTTATAAATACTATATTGTTATTTGGAACATGTGCATTTCATGTGTGTTCCGTTTCTACAGTAATCTGTGTAAACACATTGTTAAAACAGAAACTTTTTCATATTTTAGTAATAATTGACAAAATGTAGACATGAAGTTTATAATGTGTGAAGCCTGAAGTCCAAATATCAAAGAAACACTTTCCCGTGTTGTTTTTCTGCAGTTATATTTTTGAATAAAAGCGCATTTGTTCTGTTATATTTGTACGTTTTGTGAAAGTGTTTCTTTGATATTTGGACTTCAGGCTTCACCCATTACAGGGGGTCCTCGGGTTACAACGTCTCGACATACAACGTTTCGAGTTTACAACGCTCCCATAAAAACTTTAAAAAATTGAGAAGGAATAAATGTAAGGATTTTTTTTACACTCATTTTTTTCTGTTACTACAGTACAGTGTACAGTACAGTATATGTATGTCCTTTTCCTTTTTCTGTGGCTTAGTTGTGTTTTTATGTTCTAGATTATGATTTTGCAAATGTGTTAGGGTAGTTAAGTGACTTAGGCTAGGGCGTGTTTCGACTTACACTAAAATTCGGGTTACATCACCACTGTAGGAACGGAACAGTGTCGTAACCCGAGGACCCCCTGTATAAACTTCATGTATACATTTTGTCAATTATTACTAAAGCATGAAAAATGTTTCTTTTTTAACGATGTGTTTACATAGATCGTTGTAGACACGGAACACACATGAAATGCATGTGTTCCAAATAACGATATAGTATTTATAAAAGGTGTCATTTTGCTTGACTTCTCACTCTATACAACTCTGAGCAACTGACACGCAGGTAAACAGACTTGAGCTGAGAAAACTGTGTGCCGGTGGGGATGTGATAGCTTGCTGCTTATCAACACATTTAAGGGACAAAAGATGCTGATGGAGAGGTACGAAGCGATTTAAGGTGGGACAGATCTACAATTTTTTTTGTAGGCTCTGGTAATTCTAGTGTTAAAGAGTATTTTTCTGTTGATCAAGTCAAATTTCCCCCTGGGGAAAAAAAGTTCTATCTAATCTAAAAAGTCTAAAAATTAAATCCACTATGACTGAAAGTTGTATAACAAATGAATGTGAAAACTTCCAAGGAGTGAAAGCTTTTTATAGGCACTATAGTTCACCGGTATATCAAACACATTTATAAAAGACTGTAATTCCAAATGACTTCTGGACCCCAGAGAATCCTCCAATATCTAGTAATTTGGATAGTGAAATTGGTTGAGCCTGATACAAATGAAAGTGCACCAGGTAAAGAATGAAAATAGATAGATAAAGGTTTTCATTCAGACAGATTTTTTAAATTTCAGTTTCAAATGATTTTTTTTTTCAACTTGATTAAACCAACTACTAAGGAGATGGGAATACAAAAAGCAACACTGATGCACAAAGACTCTTCCATTTCTGAACTCAATGTGGCTGCTGGTAAAACATTTCCAGTTGTGAAATTTCACTGCATTTTGAAAAACTAGATAGAAGGAAAGTACTGAATTTACAAAGATGGCATTTCCTAGATAAATGGATCTATTTGGAAAAATGTCTGGTCTATTAGTTTACAAAAGCTAGCGACACTAGTATTGGATGGTGCAGAACCAAGCAGACTTCAGTTGTCCTGCTGTAGATGAATGAGAATAATATAAAAAATAAACACTAAATCAAAGAGAACAAATTGTATGCACACCTTATTGTTCTTTGTCTTATATTTTAATATGTTTCTAAGTATTACACTTCTGCTGTAACTATTACATGGGTGTCAAGGTGCCTGCAATGGAGCTCAATACCCAGAGTCCATTCTTACACCTGCAAACGAGCAACAAGTTGATCCAAAGAGGTGAGAATGTGCTCTTGTGGCACGTTCTCATCAGGACTCCTTTCTTGTCCAGACCGGTTTAACAGTAGGCTCTGCATGCCCACCTCACGAGCTGCCTTGTAGTCATTCCAGTAGTGATCTCCTATATGACTTACAAGTCCAGGCTGTGGAGTCCCAGTATGAGCGAGTGCCACTTGGAAGATCCTTTTATCTGGCTTAGCTACCCCAGCACTTTCAGAAGTGACCACAAACTTGAAGAACCTCCGCAGCCCACAGTTCACCAGTATTTGTTCTAAACGACAGTCAAAGTTGGAGAGCACTCCCATGGGCAGCCCCATGCGGCTGCATTCAGAAAGAGCCAGCTCCACATCGGAGAACACTTCCCAGTTACGGGCCCCACAGAAGCCCAAATAGAGCCTCTCTGCTAAGGGGCCCAAGGTTTTCTCCTCATGCACACCACACTGATTAAAAGTTTCACGTACCATTTGCTCCCACCATTTCCTTGAAGACAGTCCTTGAGAAAGCCCATAGTTTGGAAAGAGTGCATTTTGCTTTTTGTAGGCAACCCGGAAAGCGGCATCTACAGCTTTGGGGTCCAACCGGATTCCAAAGAGGCGCGCCTCACTGCAGTATTGCTCGCTAACAGAGTGCCGCACTCGGATCAAAGTGTCTTTGACGTCCCAGGTCAGCCATCTTAGGAGCATTTTGCCAGTCTAAATAGAGAGACAGAGAGGGAATAAAACAGCATGTTAAAGCAGTTTAATATACGTTTCCAGAGCAATCCACAACAGTTTGGAGAATAGTTGTGTTGGCCATTACTGTGAGTACACCTATGGAAATTAAAAATAATGAGAGTGCAAAAGGCAATGGAGGAGAAGAAAGAGTCAGGCCTCCAGAAAAATAAGTTGGATCTACAAAAGATAATACCGCTTAAGAAAAGCTGTGCTTTATATTTGTTCATCCATGACATAAATCTTATCTTATGGTGGTCTCACAACATGTTTTTGACTCCATATTACAACAGATGTCACTTCTGTCATTATTAGAAGTTGAAGTAACTGCAGTCAATTTACTAAGTAAAAAAGAAAGATCAGCCAGATAGAGTTAGGAAACGAGTAAGAGGTAGTAATTAACCCGTCAGCAAGTTTGTTCTAACTTTCATTAACATTACATACAATATCATTACATTTTTTTACTAATGCTCACCTTGGAATGGGCACATAGGGAATGACACCCCTGACTAGACATCGTGACTGACTTTTGTATGCATGTATGCATTAGAACAGCTCTGTTTTTCTTTAAATTTAATCAGCTGAAATGCAGTGGATAACCTAAAATGGTGAAAAGGTAAGCAGTAAACTGCCCAAGGTTTAAATTTACAGTTTAAGTTAACAAAAATGAAAAAAAATAAATATCAGAATATTACAAATGGGCCTTCTTCAGGGCACAACTAATAGGTTATAACCTATAGATGTTCTGCAGCAGTTAAAGTAAATTAAGCCTTGCAAGTTGAAGCAAACAATTTGCACAGGTATCCCTACTTCTGTTGATTACTTAAAAAAACCCTCAGTCTGTCTTAAAGCAGATTTGGACTGTGTTACTACTCCCTCTGGGGTACTACTTGGACAATATTCATCCATCCATCCATTATCCAACCTGCTATATCCTAACACAGGGTCACGGGGGTCTGCTGGAGCCAATCCCAGCCAACGCAGGGCACAAGGCAGGAAACAAATCCCAGGCAGGCAGTACTTGGACAATATTCCAGATATAATGGCTTGAAAATGACAATTAACAAATGAAGTGAGACAGAGCTCTATTACCCTTAGACATGTAAGCTTTTCATTTAGAAAAATTGAAAAACAAATGGAGGTGTCAGTGAGTACAGTAGTGTCAAGGTGCAAGTGGAAACTGGAAGAAAATCTGAAAAATCTAATCTAAGAAAATCAAGTCTAAGTGTCTACTGTGAAGAGGAGACTTTGTGCTGCAGGTTTGACAGGGCGAGTGGCAGTAAGAAAGCCATTCCTTAAAGGACAAAATAAGGCCTTGAAATACCCGCTGTGAACTACTGCAGACAGGACAAAGTCTCCTCTTCACAGTAGAAGCTGAGACTTGCTTTTTTCGACCACTGTTAAGTTGTGCTTGAAGCTGCTGTGCTGTGAGGTGCCTATCATGTAAGCTGCCGACCCTCAGAAACTTGTCTCCTGAATGGGTTTGTTACTTTGAGTCTGCCAGATCTCTTCCTGTCAGGTTTCTGTATGAGACAGAAATATCAAAAATGGATTCAGAGAAGATATGGGAATGGGTAGCAAATGAAAATTTGCCAAATGATCTTACAGGTCAAGAGGGTTAGCAGCGCAACCTATTTTACCAGCAAATAAACTTAAAAAAATGTTTAATGTGCCCATATGAACACTGACCATGGTACTGGAGAGTGGTTGACATGTTGCATGTTGTTTAGTTTAGCACATGCAAGTAAGAATTTCATTGTGCTCTGTACAAGTGACAGCAATCACCCTAATAACCTATGAAGGATGTTCTCACACTGAAACTGGTGTAAACATGCTTGATGTGAATGTATGGAGGTTGGTAAAGTATTGAAAGTAGTAAATGAAATAGTCTTATTTTGCAAAATAGTTTAGGTATAGACTTACATTTTTAAGAGAAAAAGGGAAAATCTCAGAGAACTTCAATGGATTAGAATGAACTAAAGGTATTAAAGAAGCGATATGGAAAAGGTGATCTAATGGGTGTATAACAAGAACAAGAAGATAACACTGTTTTCTGTCAAAAGTGTTTTCAGACGGCCAAAGACAATATTCAATTCTTTGAAGAAAGAGCCAGCAAATAGATGAGAATAAGAAAAGAAATCTAGTCTATATACAGTATATATACTGTATATAAAATCCTAAACCTAAAAGGGCAAAGGTGACATTTTTAATGTCACGTTTTTTGTCACGCTTATTTTAAAACCTACATATATACAGTGTGGTCCAGATCTAATTATGCAGATCCAGATTGTCTGAATGACTTTGATTTATGCAGGGACGATTCCAGTTCGGTGCAAATACGACTCTTCATGTTGTCAGTTCACACACTTCTCGATGGTCCGGGATTTTCTATCTAATAAACTTAAGTTATAGTGTAATGAAAATTGCATAATTAGATCTGTACCACCCTATATATTTGGTATTATTCTTTTCAGATTTTATCGAATTTTAATGTGATTTTGTTAGATTTTCAGATTCTTATTTCGTTTTTTAAATTATAAACTAATAAATATCAAGAACTCACATCTCGCAAGACGGGACTTGGTGCCAAGAGATTTAACCACGCCTGGGGCCAGAAATAAAGACAAAGAGTAGGACAGCTGCTGTAGAGGCTTTTAAGTGTTCGATGTGCCGCACGAGATGCAGATCATGCAGTACAGCAGAAGCAGCAAGCCAGTAGCTGATCGAGCAAAGAGGAGGTATCACCGTTTAAGAGGGGGTTTCGGAGGAGCGACCACATCTCCTTAGGGTGCGTTCAGCCCCCCTCTTCACAACGCAAACGGCAGAGACACAAAATGGCTGGCGAGCAGGGGGGAACCCCTTAGTGATAAAATAAAATGAAAACTTCCAAGAGGAAAAAAGGGGCCCTTTTATTTACTGATACAATTCTCAGATGGAAATCATGTTTCAGGTACACAGACGGTAGAGGACAATTGGAAGAGAAAAGTATCCTTTTTAAATGTAATAGAGGGTACAATTATAATTACAGTGTTTTTTAAGGGACAAGAACAAAATAGAGAAGTTAATCTCCAGGGAGAAAGACTTGAAAAGGTGGAAACGTTCAAGTATCTCAGATTAACAATAACAGGATGGAGAGCTAGAAATAAACCATAGAAAGCACTTAAGTTGAAAAAGGTAATGGAAGTGTTATATGACCAAAGAATTAGTTCAAGAATGAAGGAGTATATAAAACAGAGGTCAGAGCAGCATTTTTGTATGGACCAACACAGAAGACAGTTAAAAAGGTGCATGAAAGGAAACTGAATGCAACAGAAATGAGGATGTGGAGATGGATGTGTGGAGTAAAAAAGCTTGATAAGACCAGTAATGAGACAGTCAGAGGTGCAGTTAGAGTTGGGGATATCTGAAATAAAATACAGGAGAGCAGGTTAAAGTCATATGAGAGGTTGTGAGAAGAGAGGTTAAACAGTGTGAGGTGAAGAATCATGGACATGGCGGAGAATAGGAAGACCAAAGAGAAAGTGGGATGGACCCTGTGATGGGGATCTAAGGGAGAAAAGGTAGTCAGGTGAGGAAGTGTACAATAGATAAGAATGGAGGAGGCTGGACCAATATAGTGACCATACATGAAAGTGAGAAAAGCATTATTACAACTAGATTAGGGAAAAAACAAAACGTGCGATTATCAAATCACTAATTCTGTAATAAAAACACTCTCAAATCTACTAAATCAAGTTGGGGAAATCTATTCCCACCAGCACAGGCACAAGTCAGGTATTAGCCCTGAACTGGATGCCAGTCCATGGCTGGACGCATTAATTACATACACCACACTCCTGGTAGAAAGCCAAACCGAACATCTTTGAGAGATACAGAAGAAAAAAGCTGTGCAGACACCCTAAGAGCATGCAAAATCCACTTTGACCATAACAGATGGCACAAGTGCCTGGCGCTACATGTCGGAGGCAACACTACCCAGACACCGGGCTGCTCTGCAAAAGAAACAGGTACACAGTAAATGTATTTTTATATTGACCAGATGTTTTTACTCATACTATGTGCACTTCTTTCCAGCTTTAGTATATGTAAATGAATGTGGCGATAAGCCCCTTATCAGAATGACATTATGAATGTCCGATGCCGGCCTGTGTAACTCATTTAATTTCAATAACCCGGGACAAAACGAAAATTTCATTTTTCTTTTTAGCAGTGTTTCTGGCCGGACCGTAAAACGCAGCACACTTGATGTCGAGCCGCACAGTCTCACTTGTTTACAGACGGTCGTGATTAATTTGAGCTGCGAGTTCAGCACCACCTATCATCTTCGGAGAGTCGAGCTGTGCGTAACGTTTTGTCGTTACTTTGAACTGGAGAGTCGATCAATGGTGACGATATTGTTCGTGGAAATGTGTGACGTTGGTCTTTACAAGAATAGACCCTGGAAGCGAAGTGCCTCGGTTTTTAAAATGACTATTTTTTTTGTTTACAGGCCACCTATTTGTATGTTTACAGCACGATAATAGCTGTCAGTTGCCATCGGGGTAAATTTTGTCTCAGTATAAGATGCCGCTTACCTGACGCCAATGAACATGACAGTGTGACGAAGGCGGGACAAAAAAAAAAAAAAAAAAAGTCCAGAGTCACGTGACAGGAATGACGACACGGATTGCTTTAACCCGCTAGACGGGTAGGTACATTTAGCTCATTTGCCAGGCCAGCCTTAGTTGAGCGGGTTCACATTCATAAATTTTAGGATCTTTTGGAAGTTGTGCGTGAAAAAAATGGCTTGGATATGACTCCTCAATTTTGGTAATTTTTTTTCTTGAAATTATGCGCAACTGTGTAAAGACTAAAAATGTATCAAGTGCATTTCAATGGCACTATGAAACCTACGCTTTTTCTCTCCAGCCTAAGGACAGGGGAATACGCCCACAACCTCCTTCATTTAAAATTTAAAACCTGGTAATTTAATATACCAATGACATGCCAGTCACAGCTACTGATACCCAGTTATTGATAAAACTGGACATTGCAGTTATAGCTGATTAATCGGTCAGTCTGAAAAAGAAAAGCACAAGTGGGAGTCGAAGACAGGAGTGCAACTGTGGGGTAGCCGCAGTAGAGAAAGAAGAGCTTCAGTGCGGTCGGAGCAAGTGTTCTAAACGGAGGAAAAATATTTTTGAAAAAAAAAAACAAAAACAATGTATTAGAATGTATGGGTAAATATATCCGTTTTAAAACAATTGGTCGTTTCTGTTCTTTGTGATGGTACATAGGTGATTGTCCATAATCCTGGCTAGGGGTTTTTGAGCACACCGTGTTGATAAACGGACAGAGGTGTTCCTCTGTGTGGAACACCTGAAGTTGCTGGTTTGATCTTCTCTGCTGCTTCATTTTAAATCAAGTGAAGTTGGGGAGCATGCATTGGTACAGTGCGTTGCCGCAACCACTACACGGCGAAACATCCCCCCCCCCCGTCCTGTTCTACCTTCCGGAAATGACCCTCCATCTGCCGCAGCCAGGTGTTACGTGGGAAACCCCTTGGCCTGGTCCAGCCACTTGGGTCCCCAACAATGAGGATCTTATGAGCCGGATCACCCTCGGGGAAACGCGCCACATGGCCGTAGTCCCGTAACTGACGCTCCCTCACAATGCAGGTAATGTGCCTCATTTGAAACAAAGTCAAACCAACGGTACCCAAGGATTTTCTGGAGAGACAGTACCAAAGGAGTCCAGTCCTCGTCTCAGGTCACTGAATAGCGTCCATGTCACACAACCATATAGTAAGACAGGAAGCACCAGGACTCTAAAGACTTGGACCTTCGTCCTTTTGCAAAGATATCGAGAGCGCCACACACCCCTTTCCAGCGATCTTATGACCCCCCCATGCTCTCCCAATCCGTCTACTGACTTCACAGGA
Source organism: Polypterus bichir lapradei (assembly GCA_026402145.1). Lineage (NCBI taxonomy): Eukaryota > Metazoa > Chordata > Cladistia > Polypteriformes > Polypteridae > Polypterus > Polypterus bichir. Next base: position 36,463,042 of record JANRMT010027041.1, on the reverse strand, counting down.
AGAGTCACCAGAGACATGAATGTAACTGCCGAGGTAAGTAAACCTCTCAACAAGGTCAACACACTCTCTGCAAACAGACACACTGCTGATGGCTGTGCCCAAGAGGTCATTAAAGGCCTGAATCTTGATTTTTATCCAGGACACTCGCAAGCCGAGACACTCAGACTCCTCACTCAGTCTCTCGAGCACCCCGATCACAGCCTCCATTGACTCCGCGAAGATCTCAGTATCGTCAGCAAAGTCAAGATCCGTGAATCTTTCTTCACCAACAGATGCCCCACAGCCGCAGGACCCCACGACCTGAGTTTTTCACTTTAAGCATGTCACTTAATTTACATATGGTCCACTTGATAAAAAATGCAATTAGCAGTACCAAAATGCTTTGCAATGGCGTTTCACTATAGAGAAGTAATCTGGAATAAGGCTTGTTCACCATTTTAAATAAATAAACGAATTAATCAATAAGACTAGTTTCCGTCCGGAACTATTGAGTTGAACATGCGTAATTCACACGGACATATTACTCGATACACAGCCGGCGCACGTTTCTCTGACCTCATCGTTGCTGTTGCCTGTGGTGTCGTTGTCGCTTAAACTATGGGGATTGAGGGAAAGACGCCGAACCGTTCCTCTGGAGTGCTGGAGTGGATTTCCACAGTCTACCGTTTTGCCACAGACAGAAATGACTTCAGACGGTAAAGAAAAGTCAACGTTCGTGATCGTAATTCGAGCATCAACTGAACGCGATAGCGGCGTTCATTCAGTTAGCACCACATTCAGTCAAGGTTATAAGACCCGGAGTTGTACTGTGCTTATTAGTTTTTATATGTAAAAGTAATATAGTTTTAAGGGAGGCAGGGTGGTCAGTTCTGCTATTTGTGAATACTTTGACATTACATTGACTCGTGACTGGGCTCAGATTAGTTACGGCTGGTAATGGTTTATTTCACTAAGAGTAACTGTACCATTTTCTGGGGCGTGATATTTAATTTGAGCCTTTTATATGCATTGAAGTCTTTGCACATTTGAAAGCGCATCAAGGTAGACGAGCGAAGTCGATGTTACTGCATCGTTTGGGAAGCCAAGCACATCAAGAGTCTCGACTTGAAGTGCCGCATTAACGTTATTAAACAAGGGTAATACTTATGCAATATTTTGTTTCTCTGTATTCACCCATTTTATAGGAACCTGCTCGTAAATGTGGGTCTTTTTGCTGCTGGTGTATGGGCAGCGAGGAACTTATCGGACTTTGACTTGACGACACCGCAGCCTATTTCATAGCATATGAAAGCTCAAGAATGGACGGTTGGTAAGTTGGATTAGTGGTGAAAATCATTTTATTAAGAGGAGTTCTATGTAGTACATCTGCCATTTACGCTGTCGTCAGGTATGTTGCATATTAGCAGGGGATGCTGGAAGAAATGTATACCAGAGTGCCCAAAGAAAATCCTGGATACACTGCTGTTTAAAAGGTTGAAATCACTGACAATCTGTGTTTTTGATAAAAATGAGGGTTTTTTTTAAATTAAGATGCCATTAAATAGGATTTTAAAATATAGTCAAGAGATCGCTAATATTGCAAATGGCTATTACAGCTTTAAATGACTGTATTATAATTGATTATTCAAATTACTGCAAAGCTCCATTTTTAGCAGCCATTACTCCACTGTCCAGATGGTAAATTCCCTTAGCTTATGCTCAATCTTGTGTAAATATTAATTGGTTATTAGAGAAACCACTGTAATTATGTTAGTACGGCTGAAACCGGTTAGTCTGTTCTGTAAAGCACAATAACTGTCTGTCTTTGGGGTGCAAGGTACTGATAATTCCTTGTTCAATTCCGTCTTTAAAAATACCCAAAATGAAAAAATAAACAAATCTATTGTTGTCTAGCAAACTAAAGGTTACTTACATACAACAGATTGCCAGTTTAGTTTTCATACAAAGGTGTCCATTACTATCATGAGAAAAGACAAACAGAACATAAGTTAACCAGGAAAGAGAAAGTAGGGGAAGGCCCAGATGGACAGCTGCATAAGAGGATAATGACATCAGATAGTGTGTAGTTTGAGAAACAACACCTTACAAGTCCGTCTTTCGTAACAGAATATTCTACCCAAATGTTTTTAATATGTTACTTACTTTGGTTTTCACATTGTTAGCCATTGTCCAGAATTGGTCATCGCTGGGTCCCGTTCAGTTTGAATTTTTATGTCCTTTATCCACAAAATCATGAAATTAAATATTCTTCATGGTCACCACTACAAAAATACATGGGATAAGTAACATATATTGAAAATATTTTTGAATGGAGTATTCCTTTAAATACACACAAAATACCAGTGTCATCTGCAACAGTGAAATGATGATTCCAGGATGGTGGCATTAGAGGTAGAATTTCGAAGAAAGGCCATATCTGAAAGACCGGACAGAAGTGTGGAATCACCCAGAAATCCACTGCTTTAAAGTTGGTGTTCTTTTGATCATTTTAACCTTTTCTTTCCAGTGTTGCAGATGACACAGATATTTAGCCCATGGAAAAATAATTTACTTGCTCTGCTGAAAAGAATGCCAAGTTTCAGCTAAGCTAACACTATTACAAAGATTTCTCTGTAAACCACTTGGAATTTAAACAGGCCTAATTAAGAATGAGCTTAAGATAATTTACATTTGGGACACTGGAGTAATGGCTGCTGAAAATAAGGTTTTGCAGTCATATGTGAATAATACATTTTAACAAAATCACTCTTGTTTCAAGTAGCAACAAGCATTTGCAGCATAGTAATAACTTAGCTAGATTTTAAAATCGGTTTAATGGTGCCTTGATTTAAAAAAAAAAAAGTCAAAAGCTGAACGTTTGTGGGCGATTCCAAACTTTTGAACACTAGTGTTAAGTACATGAAAAGCAATATGGTAGACAGACTGGAAAATAGATCAACTGAAGATCTCAAAGGTTCTCCAAGATTCAAATCAGGCTGTTCCAACAAGTATCCATTGTGTGTGTGAGTGTATTATATATACACATGTACACTCCACTTAAGTTACCCTTTTTTTAACTGGATGTGTTTGGTCAAAATTACTTACTACATTTAAGTTGACTTTTTGAAACAAAAAAAATTTTTTAGATTTCTTCCATGACATGCTTGCTACGGAAGCATGCACTCTTACAAAAGAATCTTCATTTTGCCAGAATGCTTGTTATTGTTGAGTGGCTGAGCTGCTTCTCCAAAAGTGGATGAGGTCAAATTGTGCTTTTTACCTGTGCAAGTCAAATCCAGAAACTTGAGGAATTTCATGTTTTCATCAACTGGGTTATTTAAAAGTAGTAGCAGAACTTTATTTTTAATTTGTAAGCTGTTACACAGGATTATGGAAACAGCCAGTAATGTAACTTGAAAGTGCAGTTTAATTTAAAGTCTATTTTAGGCTATCTGACCCAGCTGCAGGAGTGACTTCGGTTACCAGAACATATCTCTTAAAATGCCACCTTCATATTAAATAAGAAGTGAAATAGCAGACTTTAATTATTCTGCTAATTGGAATATATGAATTGTGGTACACAGAAGTTAAAATATTTACAGATTTTGTTGTAAACTGTAACCTGTCAGTTTCAATTTGGTTTGATATTCCAGAAAAGGTGTGTTACTTTGTATAATGCAAAGTACTTTCACTGGTTGGTGTGTGTTTTAGAGGTATTCTGGGTTCAGAAGAGAAGGTAGAATATGCTTGGTTACTTCACTTTCCCCAAAACACTAGTTTTGTGTAGTACTCATAAATTGAATTCCCTAAAAGCTGCACTAATAGCAGACTTAAAAAATCTTATTAATGATTTGGTTTGCTTTACCCAAACAGATTTTTTTCTTCTTGGTAACAAAATGCACATTCTGGCCAAAATTTACATGGTTTTCACTTTATAATCCGCTCTTTCTCACTCATAGAACTTGAAGGTTAAGCTGGCCATGACCATTGATGAACAGGAGTTCACAGTTCATGTTTGCATACAAGACTGTGGGTTGCTTTTTATATGTCATCCCAGCACTGGAGAAAAGTGCTAGAATTTAGTGGAAAGGTGATGAAAAGGTTCATGTGCATGTTACAATGTTATTAGCTTTAAGTTTTTTACCTTGTGATAGCAGCTCATTACCTTTGTAAAGCTTGTGGATACTTGCCCTCCAGAGCTAGATGTGTCCAAGTGAATGGCTGCCTCTAACAGTTTACATTGATTCTGTATATAAGTGGGTGCTGCTTTTAGGCATTTTTTTGTAAGAGGTTGCATATCATATTGCACATTACAGTTACCCTTTTTTTTATGTTTTCTGTTTGTGTGTAGTATTTGTCCTCATTAGGTTCTGCCAATTTATTTAACTTCTGTTTTTTATTTCCAGGTAATTGTCAGTGGTAACATCTCAATTAACAAGAGGCTTCAGTATCATTATTGAAACTATTCATATATGTAATAGAAAAATTGCTAAAGACAGTGGGGGTGTTTGCTATAAATGTTTAATGGATTAATTTTGGTATTTTTCAAGTTGAAGATATTTCTTCACTGACATGATATATATGCATTTGACATACAAAACTATGCTCCAAAGTCCAGCATTTTCTATATATTAAAAAAAAAAAAAATCTTTGGGTGCACTGGCAATTTATATTGGAATGAACAGGGCATGGTCAAAGCTGGAAAACAAGCTTCAAAACTTGCAGAATATGTCCATCTTTCAAGTGAAAACAGTTGTCGAGTATTGGTCTGTGTCTTGCATGTACATTTTAAAACAGCTTAAACATGTAATATTTGAATAGAAACACACAGATATTGTGAGATTCAGCTATTTTACAAAAAAAAAAACAGCTTTGCATAATCCCTCAATGTTTGGTGTCTTCCTTAAAAGGTAAAATCACAACTTTTTCATGTCAGGTGGTTGGTTTTGTTTTGATTTAACATATTATGTCAAAACTCACACAAGCAAAAAAAAAAAAAAGTACCCTTACCTTGAGAAAAATGGTACCAGGTGTATGTGTTAAAATTATTATTTCCATATCCTTTTTGTTAGGCTTTTATTTTCCAATTGAGTTTTGTGCCCCATTGTAAAGTGCAAGTGCTGGGAATATATCTTTTAATTTATAGAGAACATTGAACTTTGGAACACAGTTGGGCAAATGGATATATACTATTTGTAAAGAAATAACCAACATTAAAAATTATGGAACTTGTTCTTTAAATGTAAATGAGCACATTTGTCACAGTGGTGTACACCGAGTAGGTTGTGGACATTTGCGGTTCTGTATAAGAATAAGCAGAGTAGGAAAATGATCTAATACTTTGTAAATTAGAACTGATTGGTGCTTTTCAATTTCTGCACCTGAGCAGAAGCTTGTGCACTAAAAGGTGATTCAAGAAGAATTACTAAAATTAATTAGGAAATGTTACAGTATTAACAGCAAATAGTAGAGCCAACATTCCTTTTGACAGTAAGAATTTGCTCCTAAGACACTAAACATAGTGTCATTGTGCAGGAGCATCATGTGAATGCCATGATCTGAGCACATTGTTGTGCATTACCTTTACAGTTTGCATACATTTTCTGTCAGTCAAGTGATTGGTTCCACTGTCTAAAATGAAAGCCTTTTCAAAACAACTTAATTTTAGCAAATTATAAAAACTGTACTAAACCCTGTTTTATAATGAGATAGTACTAACTTCCACCCACAGGTGTAAAAAAGAATTTAAAAATTAAAATGTTTATTTTTTTTAATTGTTCCAGAATACTTATTAGCTTATCCGAGTATTATTTTGATGTAGTTATGTACTTTAGAAATGTAGTATTGAGTAAGGTATCAGACTAATTAAGAGTAATTCACCTTAGCGGTTTCTTTTCTAGGTGTCTTCTAATGCAGAGAGGAGTACCTGGATGAAACAGAAGCTCAAAATGTAACTGTTCTGCTTATTTAATGTTGCAATTCAAAAATAAACAAGTGAACACTTTTGCTGAGCTGAAATTGTGTTTTGGACAAATTACAGTATTCCCCATTCCTAAACTTACAAGAAGCACACCCAAACATGCCAGCTATGCCTACTCCACTGCTCTGTAAGTTTTGGACTTGGGTATCACTGTGCTGACTGAGTGAAATGGGGACGATAGCTTTGAGGGTTCAGATTATTTTGATTCAAATTCTCATTTTTCACTTTTCATGAAACTCTATATATCATTTTCACTTTATCATTGCATGGGCAAAGTAATAGCCCCGAGTACTTTTTGAGAAATTATTCAAATGTTTAATAATATAAAAAAAAAACCTTGCTCAGCATTGCTAAATTTGGCAAAATGCAGGTCACTTGTGTTAAAGGACAATGAAGAATATTTCTACTTTGTGTTGTAACTGCCTGAGAGAAGCCTCTTATAAAGTGTTTTGTTTCAAAATAAAAATTGCTGAGAACTCATTAAGACAAACCACTGGTTTGTCGAAAAACCATCCCAATCTTATTAAACAAGGAATCCACAAAGCAGGAGATTGATTTACAGGTCCAGGCTATTGCTTGATTAGTATTCTGGCTGTCAGAGCTGCAACCACTGTGATCTTCCACAGCCAAGCTTATTAATCCTTGTTTAATCATGCAGTATACCAAGTGCTTCTTAGAGCCTAAGGAATGTGTACAGGTGGTCTAGATGAAATGTTCAGACTCTCCAAAAAAAAGACTTGATTTTGCTTTTCCTTTTACTGAGCCAGTCATCTCAGAGGAGTGTTGTTTTTCATGATTTAAAATTCCACGATGCCAAAATAGTTGGGGGGAAAAATGCTGATCTGAAGATGGAAAGCTTGAGAAAACCTAGTTTAAAAACAAACAGCAAAATTTAAGAAACACATCTTTATGTAAAACAAATGTGTTCAGTATATTACAAAACTTCCAGAGTAGATTTTTAACTTGCTGGTAAAAGACAGTCTGTATTCATGTACAGATCTTTTTTTGGGGAAAAAAAGAAAATTACAACATTAAAACACCTGTCAAAAGACTGAAAAAAAACAGGATGTATTGATAATGGATTGGTCCATTTGTAACTTCACGCTTCCTCTAGTGAAATATAGTTAACAAGGCACCAAATGGAAGCCGTCAGCCAGCCGGCCACCCACCCAGCTGTGACACAGATAGACAAGGCAAACCCATCCAGATACAGTGCTTTGGTCCATACCACAGATACAGTTTAAAAATGTCTTAGACCAGGAGCCATCGCTGCAGTCTCCCCAGCTGATTTATAACTTGGATGTATATTTTTTTAAAAACAACATGAGACTTGTTCTACCAACAATACCAAGTATGTTTACTAGTTTCTGTGACTTTAGGGTTGCTGTCTTAGGAAGATTGTAGAAAGCGGTTTAGAAAGATCTTCCTGTGTTTGTCGAACATTTTGATAAAGTCCAGACATGGCCACTTTAAGCAGCTAAATGGCAACACTGGACAATAGAGTGAGGGCAACACTGCAACAGTACATGAGTAAGAAAGAAAAATAAATGCCCAGTGACCCCGCATTCAAGTATTTTAAGAGTCTTGAAATAAATATAAATGAACAATGAGGAAAAAAAAAGGCTGTGTTCCAAGCACCCACTTCAGCCATTCATACATTATACATTGTTTCTGCCTTGGCCTGAGCCTGAATCTTCTTGTGCAATGTGAAGAATTGAGCTAGATCAGACATGTGTCCTCTTGTCATAACTTGCACACACAGTTTAGGATGTCAGATGATTGTGCTTTGTTTTGTGCTATTGTTGGAGTACACATTTCAACATCCTTGTCTACACCCACCTCTCTCTCATATATATATATATATATATATATATATAAATAAAACTTTCTGCAAGACAAAGCAGAATGATAAAATGCAGTGTAGTTGGAAGAATCGAACACCAAGACAGATGACAAACCCGTAATCCCCATTTGTGGTTCTAGTCCTATGCTTTACCTTCTTTGTGTAGGAAAGATGGGAATTATAGCCTTATGAATTATGGCAGTTCTGCAGTGGTTTACCGTGTTCCAAATACTAAGAAATTAAATATTTTTTGTAGAGAACATTTACAATCACATTTTAGTTCTGTCACTTGCTGGTTTTCTCTGACTATTGAACGCCTAAACTAAATATTGAGTATAAGTGCGAGGCAGTGCAAGTAGGTCAATTGTCTAGAGCTACTCCACAAGATGGTTAGTAACTGGTGACAGTATCTGCATTTGTGTAACAGCCTGGACCTGTAGGGCTGGTGCAGGTTTTTGCTTTAACCAGTCTCCACTTTATAAACCAGTTCATAATGTTAAAGAAACCAGCTATTTGCTTCTGTGCTATGTCAGCTCTTGCTCATCTTGCATTGTCGGGTATTTCTGATATTGCAGATTTTCTTTTTCTGAGGTGGCAATTAACGTAGGGATACTCAGTCTTGCTCTTGAAAGTCCACATTGTTTGATAATTTTTATTCCAGTCAAGATTCCCTCTCCCCTCCAATGAGAAGCCAATTAGTACTAATAATGCAAAAATATTTTTGGCTTAATTTTAGTTCAAATAAGATCCACAATCCTTTATTGCTTCTTCAATTCTTAAAACTGATGCTTTCATATTTTGAATTGTTTTTTGCTTAACCTGTTACCAAACATCTTAAGGCCATGCTAAATAACACAACTTTTCCAGTGATTTTCAGACAGAGCCTTCATTTACATATTGTTAACAAATCGGAGTCAGTCGGCGGTGCCCTCCCCTGAAGCCAGTCATGTAATGTAACATGCCCAGCAACTTGAAATTAAACAGGTGTGATTGTGTCTTTAGTCACAGAGGTGGCCTCTGAGATCTTGGGAGCTGAAAAACAATGAATTAAAAAGCACAGAATGCAGAAACGAGGAATGTATTTTAAAACTCACAAACAGGAGAGAAGCGTCTGTCTGATGTGTCGTTTTACATACTACGACACAACGGAAAAAGAATAAGGGGCAGAAATTGTGGCTGAACTCAGATGTTTCTGTTAACCCTTTGGACAGCACCGGCTCCACCATGCAACATGTTGCTGACTGTTCCAAAAAAAAAAAAAAAAAAAAGGTTGAGCATGACAGGGCTGGAAGGTCATCACTCAGTCAGTGAAGTAGACATGCCCAGCAATTTTACAGTATGTCATTAAGCCAACATGTTCTGGTGATGACATATGTCACGACCAGAAATCACATAATGTGACACTGGCTTTACTAGATAAGTAGGTCCCTTTTGTACCTTCGTGTTCATTATGAAATTTTCATTAAACACTTGCCAAAAAAAAGTGAAGGACCAGGAAAGAGGTGCTGATCTGCTTTGGTCCATGATACATCTTAATGATATCCCTTAGAAAAGCAAAATCAACATCATCAGAGAATAGTGCATAAATGAGGCACAGAATTAAACAACTTGTTTACAAAAGTCTTAATTTCCCCTTTGGAACAAATAAATTACAGTATATCTAACCAACATTAGGAACGGTCTTCTAAAGTGCAGATTCCATGTAGCAAAGACCTAAAACCACTGTGGCCGTCCAGGACTGAAAATGTTATAGGTCAATGAGCTGCCAGTTTTTGTTTTTTTAATGGAATATGTACAATTTATGTGGCATAAAAAAAGAAGACATTAAAATTATCACAAATATTGCCCCAGTGTGGACTTTAGAGGCCTTTTTAACAGATGTATTGTGAAATCAAACAAAGCTTGTACTAACTGGCTTTGCTATAACATTTTGCGAATACCCAAAAGTGAATATATACAGTATATATCTGTTTGTATGTATGCAACAATTTTACTTATCTACTTTGTTTTCACCATACAAAATTAGCTGCCATGATTATTTAAAGTGTAACATCATACTTAATGTACTTGCCTTTCATATTTAAAAAATATTGCCGCAGCACTGCATGGTTTAACACTTTCCCTTCTTTTCCACGTATTTGGAAGAACGTTATGCCTGAATGTTTAGTGGACTTAAAAATGAAACTTTTATGGTAAAAGGAATGAGTTACTGTAAACCTGGATACAAGTTAACTGTATCACTGAATCCAGGGGACTTGCTTAAGCAATCAAAAGATTGGAAAGGAGCAAATACAGTGCGTATAAGAAGTACTTACCCCTTTGGAAGTTTTCACATTTTATTGTGACACAACACTGAGTCACAGTGGATTTAATTTGACATTTTTACACCGATCAAGAGAAAAAGACTACTTAAGGTCAAAGTGAAAACAAATCTCTGAAAAGCAGCCAATTATTTAGAAATATTAAACACAAATAATTGATTGTGTAAGTGTTAATATGACACACCTAAATAATCACAGGTGCAACTAGCTGGTTTTAGAAGTCACAGAAATAGTTCAATAAGAGGCCACCTGTCTGGGATTTCAATCGGTTTTAGTCTACGTGCCCCTAGATCCTGAAGGGTCACCATGCTGACTCACTTCACAAAATGAATACAAAAATGAGACTCCAAGCAATGTCATGAAAAAGTGAGTTTAAGTACAGGGGAGGGGACAGAGACAAAATGTCCATGTCACTGAATGTCTAGTTAAATTTGTCCTTAGGAAATGGAAAGAGTATTGCACAGCTGTAAATCTGCCTAGAGCAGACCGTTCACAAAAACTTGAGTGATCATACAAGAAGATGAAGATTAGTGAGGAGGCCACCAAGAGACCTATGAGAACTCTGAAGGAGTTACAAGATATAGTGGCTAAGATTGGAGCATGGCAAAGAGAAATTTATGGTGAAGGAGGGAAAAAAACATGCACAACATCTCAGCAAGAGTTTGTGAGAAGGCACACAAAAAACTCTGAAGTCAGCTCACTATGTTTTGATTGAGTTTTTTGGCCATCAGTGTCTGCTCTGAGTCTGGCTGGCCCTGCAAGGCTCGTGAAGGAAAAACAAATGCAGGAAAGGAAAACATGACACAGTCTGCAAGAAACCTGCATAATGGACGGTCCATTTTCCAGCAAGACATGAACCCCAAACAAAGCCAAAACTACACAGGAATGTCTTACAAACAACAATGACAATATAATGGAATGGCCAATTCAAAGTCCAGATCCACATCCAGCTGAGGTTTTGTGTCTGAACTTGGCAGACTGTTCACTCACAGTCTTATGCCACCTGACAAAGCTTGACCAATTTTGCAAATACAAATTGGAAATATATATAGACCAGAGGACACAAACTCAGGACTGTCATACAATACAATACAGTTACAATACAGTTTATTTTTGTATAGCCCAAAATCACACAGGAAGTGCCGCAATGGGCTTTAACAGGGCCTGCCTCTTGACAGCCCCCCAGCCTTGACTCTCTGAGAAGACAAGAAAAAACTCCCAAAAAAACCTTGCAGGGAAAAATGGAAGAAACCTTGGGAAAGGCAGTTCAAAGAGAGACCCCTTTCCAGGTAGGTTGGGCGTGCAGTGGGTGTCAAAAGAAGGGGTTCAATACAAGAGAAGGGGTTCAATACAGGGGTTCATGACTGCCAAAGGTGCATCTACTAAATACTACTACTAAATACTAAGTACTAAATACTACTACTACTACTACTGAATACTCATGCAATCAATTATTTTGTGTTTTACATTTGCAATTAATTTAAATCACTTTGTAAATTTTAATTTTCACTTTGACATTAAAGAATCCTTTTTTGTTGCTCAGCATCAAAAAAGCCAAATTAAATACACTGAGATTCAGTGTTGTCTACCTTGATAAAAGAATAAATGTCTGTATCTGTGTATTCATCTGGTTGCTATGTCTCTGTCATTTTAACAGATGGAGCATCACGAACATTTGTAGTAATGCATTTTATTATTAAAAGTGTTTGTGATGTGCCACCTGTTGGCATGACAAAAGCAATGTTTTATACTGCTACATGCATTACTAAATATATTCTAATAGATGGTGCAATGCCAACGTGAACACTGAATACCCTGGTTTGTATATTGATTACTTAGATTTCAGTCTATTTTAAACAGGTAGTACAGCTAGTGTAACAATAAAATGTGAAAACTTTCAAGAGGTTGCATACTTTATAGACACTGTTTGAGCCCCCAAATCTGTATCTATGCAAGAAAAAACATATCTTGCATTCTGTGTGTTTTTGACGATTGCTAGACATTTAAAAAAAGATACAAGTATTGGGTCAACATTAACAGGCCAAAATGTAAAAGCCATGTCATACTTGGGTGACAGGCACATGTCCCAAATGTGTCAAGAGAGAATTCCATGATTTTTAATTTGCCAAATAAACTTCTATAGATGTTGACAAATTCCCTCTATTAAATTTGGTTACTCCTGGGTAATATTTTTATACACCGCATCACTTATTTGGTCTCAATATTTAATTTGCTTGTACTCTTTGCCTACAAATCGAGCACAGAGCAACAGACTTCCCTCTACAAACAGTTTAGTTTTGGAGCGATTGGGTGTCACTTGTGGCTTTAATATATTTCAATTGTCTTGGAAATTACATGCTGCAAGGGCAACATTTCATCCTTTTCCACTGTGTTTCCATCGCAAACATCATTTACATAATCATAAAGAGTTGGAGCTAGTTGTGTAGTCTGACTTACCCAGTGACTCAGTCAAACTAGTCTGCAACTTGCCCAATCAAAATTAAACAAGTCATAGAAGCAAACTCTGTGTGCATGACAACTAACTAACAACCAATGTAGTAGTAGAATGCATATAATGCAGCAATAAAGAATAAGGAATGTGGTTGTTTGGGAGCTCACAAACAGGAGATTAAACATTTTTAGGTACCACAACAGTATTGAAGTGGGGGTCGGTGTTGGAATCCCAGATTACAGATTCTCTCGCCATACCTGTAAACTCTTTGACTCTGTCAGAGAACATATTATTGCCCCAGTGAGTTGGGCAAGCATGCAATTCTTTGGAAGTGTAAAACTGTGCTGGAAAATTCTCATGCACTTGGGTAATTTGACATCCCTCACAGCATACTCGGGTGACTAGATCAGCAACTGCAATCATCAAGTCTGACATACCCTCCAACTAGAAGTCATGTAATGCAACATTAGCTTTAGTTTAACTTGCTGGGTTAAGGGTGCTGAATTAAATATGTGTGCCATTACTATCTCAGCAAGCCAACAATTCCCTAATCAGAGGTCCCTTCCCTGCAGTAGTAGTGAGAAAGACACTTCAGTGCAGCCTCACTCATGTCTGAAGCACTACTGCAAGCTGAGACAGCAGAAATGCTGATTATAGCTAAGTTTGTTTTTAATGTTCAAGTTTTAAAACCAGTTATTTCTCTTCAAGTACATGAGTTATTAAGAGTTCACCTAATGCAGTCATGTTAAATGTAGGCCACTCAACCTTGAATGGGAGTTATCAGGTTTGATAATGTCCATTTTAAAAGTGCAGCCACTCATATGCTATTCATGCCAAAGTTAATGCTCGTATTTTATTTGGGAAAACAAAAGTTTATGACAGACTTACGTTATTAATTTTGTGCCTTCATCAAGAGGACATAAAGTGCAATATGAGCACTCTGTTCTTAGATAGACAGGAATGTTTCTGTCTACTAATGACAGCAAGGTGGTGGGGAGAAATATCTTTTGGTACTCTTTATTGGCAGATAATCCATTTAGCAACAGAATTACTATCTGCCTGCACCCATAACTCTCCTGTCATGCTCCAGATACTTGGGTGTGTGCAGCCCAGATTAGGAATATGTGGGGTTGGGAAATGGATGGATGGAGTGTGTATCTTAGCATGCATCATTCTGTCTTGTAATTTTGAATCTCTTTATCCTTTGGGTGAAAGATTATTTTCTCAGTCTACATTCATAAGCTGTTTGTTCAGTGTTTCTACGTGTACTGATTAGAAAACACTCGATTTCTAAACTATTTTGAGGACTTCACAAGGCATACATTCAGCCAATAAAACAAGTAAATTCCACTGACTGAGTGCATGTCAGTTCAGATTGAAACAGGCTAGCTGAGCTCTTGCCCTGAGCTGTCTTGTGCAGCAGTATTTCACAACAGCCAATGCATTTCCTATTTGCAACACAGTTATTCCCAGAGACATATTTCAAATAAAAATATAGAGAGTGAAAAAACACTGGCAAAGCCCCCAAATCGCATCAGTCCTACAAATACAATCTACATAAAAATGGCTCAAAAGTCTTTAGCAATGGCACCATTAAGAAGGTATTACTGACCTTTATTTCCTACTCTTAACATATTTCTTTATTATAGGCCACAAACACATTCTGTGGGAGTTCCTAAACCAAAACTGCATACTTTAAAGCAGGGATGGTCCCACCCCTACCCCTGTATGTTGGCTCTCTGCAAACGAGGTTAAGCGAGGAAGCACCTAAGTAAATGCACGGCTCAATCAATACTCATCAGATTTTTGTAAGGGTTCATCCAATAGGATTAAATACATTTGCTATTCTTTGAGAACAAAAGCCATCCCATAAACGAGGCCTTCCCTCCCCTCAGTAGTGAGTAAGGAGGATTTAAAAGTTTTAACACAATACGGTGAATTCGGTTCTGCCAATAGGCAGCCAGCCAATTCAATACTGATTTTGGATTAGGGGAGTGGGAGAAGACTGACCAGCAAAGCCAGCCATATTTGAAGTGTTATCTTGGTCTGGGTTCACCTCTCAAGAAGATGAAGAATAATGAAAAATCCAAATCTGTTGCTAAGCTTCCTCCACTCTCTCAAGCAGCTTCTTATGTCTGCTACACAAGTCTCTTCTCAATCTAGTGCACCATATCAGGCTCCCATCTCCTTCCTTAGCGTCCGTCCGCCTTCAGTGTAGTTCTTCTTCTCCAGGCCACCTGTGCCTGTGCTTTCATTCCTTTTTGTCCCCTTCCCTCATTTTCCCCCCTCCCATGAAAACCTGTTGCATGACATGTCCAATTCACATACTGTGGTTAGCCATTTTGAGGTGCATGGTAAGAGGAGTTCCTGTTGCAGTGCTGTCACAGCCCTGAGTTTTATGAGTTGGTTCTCAGCTCAAGCTACGCTGGTTTGTGTGCATCGCTGAGTGTAGAAGAGAATGTAAGCCTGAGTGTTGCACACTTCTTCCACGCTGCACACGCTCATCTTGGAGTCATTACAATGGACCCAGAAACCTGATTAAAAGACAAAACAAAAAAAAAAAAAAAAAAAAACAAAAAAAAAAAAAAACAAACAGAAATCAAATACAGAGAGATTAATAATCTAAAGACAATTTCATATCTGGTGTTTCATTGGATAAACACACAAAAGGGGTATATGAATTTTGTTATTTTGTGAAATAATTTCCAGTTTTCTAGAGAAGTTTTAAAAAGAAACTTAACAAACCTTTATTTATTGCATTTCTGAAATACACCTGCATAATGCCTCACTGTAACTACCAAGTCATAGGTTTTCTTTCTTTTAAAATTTTTATTCATTTTTAGTCATGCTGGTATGTGTTCAGACCGCAGTGTGTGGTATGTATATATGTATTTATCAATTTATGTATGTATGTATGTATGTCTTTTATTTCAAGAGCTTCTGTAAAAATCCAAATTTGCCCTTGGGGACAAATGCTAACTTACTAACCATGTCAACACACAACAGTGGTGATTACAATGCTGGCATTCACTCACTCAGCAGCCAAAAACACTGGGCCACAATCCTAAGACACTGGAGCTGAGGTTCCCAAATACAATGGTCTGATGGCCACCATGAAGCCCATGATGTTGGTAAACAAGGCTAGAAACAGCGATCCATTGTTCAGCACTGTATGTAGTGCCTATAAAAACTATTCACCCCACTGGAAGTTTCACAATTTTTTTGTTATACAATGAAACAGAGTGGATTAAAATTAAGCTTTTTGACATTATTTATTAGAAAAATCCTCCTTAATCTGTGCAAAGTGATCTAAATTAATTACAAATCTAAAACACAAAATAATTGATCACTCTTGGGTTAGGTTTACTTCTTAAACACAAAATGTGTCTTGCAGCTAAAACACTAGGCTATAAATCACACTTCAATCCTTACCTCAAACAGCATAGCTTTAAACAAGTTTAACCTGACATTGTCTCAATTCAATTAATAAAATGCTAAAGAGTTGATTTTTGTTTTTTTTTTTTTTACAAAGCCCACTTTATTTTAATATGACTAGATCCAGACAACTACATTAACCTATCATTTCTTTCAAAATATTTGAATTCATAGCGAAACTTGAACAATGCACTTCTTTGCACAAACCACTTGACTCACTGCTTTACTTACCCCCCTCAGTGTTGTAGCAGTACGCAGTGTAGTGTCCTGAGCCAAAACCCTTGCCGTGATGCATGACAACAGCAGATAGGTCATAGGTAAAACTCTCCTTGTGGATTGAGGAGAGCGAGTCCCTGCAGCAGTAAGGCTCCATGTTCAAAACCTGGTCAAAATTCACATGTACACCAATTTTCTCTCTGTGATTACGACCAGACCACCTAAGAGCAAAACCACAATAAATCAGGTACAAAATTATAAAAAAATGTCAAAGTAAGAAAAAAGACCTGTTGTAGAATGCCATATTACACTCTTATTCTGCTAAGGTTAATCTCTGAACATTTTAAGCCAATCTAGCTTTCACAAAGCACACGCAAATAGAACCAATACAAACTCATCATTTACACTAGTGCTGGGCGGTATGACCAAAATTCTATACCACGGTATTTTTCGAAATTATACCGGTTTCATGGTATTCAAATGTAGTTTTTTCCCATGCTTGAGTGGATGTTAACCACATTTTCCACTGCAATTATTGCAGTAGACTGGTTAATAATAACCTATTCCACTGTCATGAGAATTGTACATTGTACAAATAAAAAACATTTTACTGTGCACACAAGTATTAATACAGGTTTGCATGGCTACATAAAGTGATAGTTTTCAAGGGGGTGGCACTAATGAAGAGAAGGAATCACATTGCATGACAGTTGCAGTCAAAATATAGAACCTTTTTATTGAACACATTTTGCAAACAACTTAAACTATAATTTTGACAACATATTTTCAACCATCCAAAGAGGCATTTAGACTTAGTTAAATATCCAGAGGTGCTTGTCAAATGTTGTATTGCACTGAACATATCTTAGAAAAGGAATAAATAGTGAATATTTTTTGTAAACCAACTACACTTTCTGTTAATGTTAACAATCTCTGTCCACTGACACGTTAGCTATATGGATTGTAATCGCGTTGGTTATCTCGATCCACCGCTTACTTTTTTTGTCGTAGACAGTACCTCTAGCAAACGCGTCTACAAGTGACATCTGACTCAAGTGTCCTATAGCTTTTTCAGTTTTACCTGAGGATGTGGAGGATGCCAATCTTAGTTCCATACATTCATGGTACTCCAAAGCATGTTTGCGGCTAAGGTGATGCAGCAAATTGCTTGTGTTGCCGCCTCTGGCGACAACTTTAGCTCAACAGAGTTTGCAGTAAATAGTGGTTTGGTCCACATCCAACCTTGTAAAACCAAAGTATCTCCAGACAACAGACACGGCTCCTTTTCTCGGCAAAAGTTCTTCTGTGTCATCATGTTCAACATTATCGTCTGCTACAGCTTCAGAATGTTCTCTGTTCATATTCACCACTCAATACCACCACTAACATGTGTGCTCCATTGCATGCATGTTTAGTGTTGTAGCAGTGAAAATGGTCCCCCCCCTTAAACAGTTTCACGCTGCACCACGTTCTGAACATTGTTTAGGCTATTTAAACCAGTGTTGTGGTATAAGAAAAATCCATATCATAACAAAAATAAAAAATGGTTTTCGGTATGAACTGCATTAATTTACACCCAGAGTAACTCTGTATTTCTGGTAAACTATAGTGTACAGTAATCCCTCGCTATATCGCGCTTCGACTTTCGCGGTTTCACTCTATCGCGGATTTTATATGAAAGCATAACTAAATATATAACGCGGATTTTTCGCTGCTTCGCGGGTTCTGCGGACAATGTGTCTTTTTACTTCCTGTACATGCTTCCTCAGTTGGTTTGCCCAGTTGATTTCATACAAGGGACGCTATTGGCGGATGGCTGAGAAGCTAACCAATCAGAGCACGCAGTTAAGTTCTCCTGACTGAGAAGCTAACCAATCAGAGCACGCAGTTGAGTTCCTGCGTGCTGAATGCAGTGTTAACCAGGAAGTCTCGTCTCGCTCATTCAGCATCAACGTGTTTCGCTGTGTAAAGAGTTGTGCTCTTTTGTGTTTCTCTTTGTGCATAGTCAGGCCCTTCATTATGGCTCCAAAACGATCTGCTACTGCTTCAGGGGCTTCAAACACAAGAAGAAGGTGTTAACGATTGCCGAAAAGGTAAACGTTTTGGATTTGTTGAAGGCTACGATTCTTTTTATTTAAAAAGTAGGAAAGGAATATAAGATCTACGGCCGCAGTGTTCTTTTAACCAGGGTGCAAAACGAGTTGTAAGTGGATGTAATAAGGCAGTAGTCTGGATGGAATCTGCTTTAGGGATTTGGATTGAAGACTGCCTGAAGAAGAACAACGGCAGTGCTACACAATCGCCTGAAGTGGCTCCTTTACAAGGGCTGTAACGCCCTCCTTTGTTGTGCAGTAAAATTAAACTCATTGTTATCGGACAAGTCATCGTGTCATTGTTGGTGAGTAACCATAATTAATTTTCTTCTTACAGTGCTTAGTACATGTACGTACGTTTAGTGTCACTGTACACACATTTACTGTAAACTATTTTTCTTGCATTGTATGTATTTATTGCTGGTGGCCTGTCTATCGTAATGGCTGTAACATATGGGATATCGGAGACACTCAATATCTTTAAAATAATATTTAGGTTTTACTGTATATAAACAGTGTGTTTATATACATAATTTCAATGAATCTTACCTAATATCTAAGAGAATACAAAGGGATTATGCTGTATAACTCTGCGGGGAATATTTATAAACAGTGTGGGAGAGTTTATAAGGGCTTAAAATATATAAAAATAACCATACAAACATATGGTTTCTACTTCGCGGATTTTCACCTATCGCGGGGGGTCTGGAACGCAACACCCGCGATCGAGGAGGGATTACTGTATACTTTTTTACTCAAACCAAGTTTCTAATCAATAATACCATTTATGCTTTGATTGGGACTTAAACAACTGGGTTAAAATCTGAAAAGACAACTTAAAAAGATACATAGAGTAGTTTTTCACTACCATATTATGCATTAATTTGTTTCAGGAAATTGTATTCTTTAAATAAATTAAAAAAAAAAAACAAATACTGCACCTGTTCTTCTACATTAAAATAGGGTCAATGGGGAACTGCTTCAAACATATAAAAGTGAAGCCTTAGTGATAAATGTTAAAGCCAGGATTTATAAGGCATGCTTCTATAAATGTTAGCGTACTTCTATAATTACACTTCTAAAGAGTAACTACTTCACCACTTAAGTTATGAATATAGAAACACAAATGGATTAGTGATAAAAAATAAAATAGACAGCCAACTCTGACAGCTGGAACAAAGCAACATTGCAAATAAAATAATGTATATGTAAATACTCCAACTTCACATTCATAATCTGTGCAACAAACCACAATAAATATGCTACAATGCCTGATATATTTAAGTATAATGTCAGTTGCAATTTAGCAGATAATTTCTACTACAAGTAGGGAAGGACAATATATTGAATTTTCAATTTGATATTTACAAAAATTCTATATGCAAAAGCCAATTTCACATTGTCCAATATTTATGATTTTTCGACATCTTCTTCAGTTTCTAAATGTAGCTGTGACAGTTCCACCCATGTTACCTAATGTTGCCAATACGCATGAGGAAAAAAAATGGAGAAAAGATCAGAAGAGGAAGAGTTTAGAACAGGTAGTGTTAGCTCTGTGGTTTGGAAATGGTTTGGTTTTACCTACGATGAGAGTGCAAGAAGCACAATGTCTAAATATAAAATAATTTACTACATATGGCAAGGCCCTCTATGGATGTGCGGTGCCTACAACATATCCTCTTACAAAGCAGGTCTCTGTCAAGCAAAGTTGAATAAAAATTTTTCTGTTTCGTTGCTTATGTATGAGCAGACAAGCTGAAAAAAGAGATAACGGCTACAGTAACTTACCGCACTGTGAAACATACTTTCACTTGCTTTGGTTCTGGTAAGATCTGTTAATGTTATTGTAAGTTGGAGGAAGTCGAATAAACAACTATACTAGTTTGGTAGAATTTAGTAATAGGATAATGCCATATAAATGAATGAAGTAAAATGTGTTCTTTTATAACGGCAGATTGTAATAGCAAGATATTACTTCAGTGTTTATTGGGCATAAAAGCGAAATTAATGTTTTCCTGGGTAGCTGCTACATTTAAGAAAGAAAAAAAAATTCTAATTTCTCTAATTTTCCATAATATTATAGTGAGAAAATGTATCATGTCTTGGGCTGTGTGTGGAAAACATCCATCCATCCATTATCCAACTCGCTATATCCTAACAACAGGGCCACAGGGGTCTGCTGGAGCCAATCCCAGCCAACACAGGGCACAAGGCAGGAAACAAACCCCAGGCAGGGCCCCAGCCCACTGCAGTGTGGAAAACATACATGTATGCATTTGTCTTTAAGGTGTTTTGAACATGTCGAGAAATACTGAAAATTGCATTATCAGTTTACTTGTAAGTCCATATTTCTCAGATACAAGTACAATAAATCACCATTTGCTTTTCTTCTGTGAAACATCATACTGCAGGATGGTTATGCAGTGACCTGTACATTTATAAAGCCTAGTATAATTATAAGCAATAATTCTTTTATCTGTTCATCCATTCTCAAAGGGCAGAGTTGCTTGTTTATTTATTTACTTATATGGCTGACACATTTATATAAGGTAACATACAACATTTCAGATACAATTGGTTACATTGCATTTGTTTTTCCAACTGGAGCATAAGCAATTGAAGAGGTTTGCTTATGACCCACAGCTTCAGGGTCCTAAGTCCAAAGCCTTAACCACTATGCTACACTGTGGAAGAAACACTTCTGCATTCCCCGTGTTATTTTCACAACTGCGTAACACAGCTACTCCGCAGCACACCAGCAAACTCAACTATATTGTACAGATCCTATTCATGTCAATATGGAAGAGCACAGTTCATATAAAAAGGTGACATGCTGCATATTGTTTGCACGCAGACACAGTACAATGCACCATTGTGCTTATTATATTTAAGACTAAAGCCAGAGGATGCACTTCTTTACTCAAAGAGCTATGGGAGTCTAAGAAACAAACTGCTGAGACAGGAATTTGAAGCAGAAACCTTGACAACATTTAAAAAGTATCTGGATGACATATTGGGACAGCTTACCTATTATTAGTTAGGCAAAGAAGGTTGATAGACTGAATGGTCTCCTCTTGCTTGTGATATTTATGTTCTTATATTGGTTTTCAACAAGAAAATGTACAGCACAGGCAGCCTTCCCCTTGGCATTCCCTAGCAACTGCTTTTTATCATATCCTGCAGATTTTGACATAGCAAACGCATGCTCTAACCAATATGGTGGAATGTATCCAATATAATTTCTGTCTTCAACACATCTTTAATATTTTAACTCCCATCACAGACGGTAAAGTGGGCATCACAACATACATCACACAGCCCAACAAACTGTTTGCATGTAACATTAAACATAAAGTGATAAGAAGCAGCATGAAGAATTAACACCTGAAAACACACAAACCTGTATGAGTAATTCATAAGTATTCTATGGTGAATTAAATTGTGTAATGTTAATAATACTGACCTGAATCTTTTGAGGTGAAGCCGCAAGACCTGAGGTAGTCTAAAGATCAGTAACTGTTTGCATGCTTCTGTAAGAACCAAAGGCTTTGGGGATGACTTTCTCCTTTTACCTATTTGGAAATGATATTTAAAAAAAAAAAAAAAAAAAAAAGTTTAATAACCTGGCACATCACAATAACCAGGTTACCTAAATTGTTCCTCATTCATGTCAATGCGTGAATTTAAAGGACTTAAAGAGATTCTCACTGTGCAGTGCCACTCAGGCCTTACACAACCAGAACCCTCTTAAAATTACTTTTACTACTAATAAACACATAACACTACTGACTGTTGCAACAATCACAAGCGTAGATTCTTCCTTCAAGGGCTTCAGTTTCAGTAAACTTTGCCAGCATCTCTGTCAGTGTGCAGTCATCGTGAAAGGCCATGGCAGAAGCACCTTTCTCCACGCAGTGGTAGCGCTCTGGGAACTCAAGAGAAAGGTCCCAAAATGGTTCCACTGTGTTTGACTTGTAGTTGCAAGTCACACAGGTAACCTGGATAAGAAAATAAAAAGAAAATTACAACACAGGTAATTCAATGCAATCTCATTTCAATTGCCAATGCAAGTCTAATCTGTATTCTGTCTCAAGAAAAAACATTGCTATCTAAGCTTACCCTTTATGCCAACATTATTTTAATTTACTCACCTGGCTGAGCAGCTGCCCATGGAAAATGGTGTTGACAACTTTCAAGACTTGCTTGGTGAGTTTCCTCTGTGAGAAAGGAATAACAATCTTGCGCTTTGTTCCCTCAGATTCCAGCTCCTGCTGCACCTTGTCCAGTAGTTCACACAGAAACTCCTGGGCATCCTGCTGATCATAGCCACGGAAGGATGGAATGAGATTCCATACAGAATGCAACATGGCAAAAGGAGACACTAAAGCCCAGCGGCCTGACCACATCACTCGAAACAGTGTGTGCAGCTCATGGCAGAGAGACATCTGCCGGGATGAGCGCAGCTCCTTTGGCTGCACCAACTCAGCAGCATTTATTTTTGGGTGCAGGCCCTGTTTGCTGCCCGTGAGGCTGGCTAGTCTTTCATGTCGACCTGACCCCCCATTGGAGTTAGAGGTACCATTCAATATTTTCCCGGAGACACGAGACTTGTTTATTCCAGAGGTCTTGGCGAGAAGTTCTTCTGTCTCACTAAGATCTAGTGTGAGGAAGCACTCCCGAAACTTCTGCAAGTGACTTAGCACTTGCAAGATTGAGTTCATGTAACACGTATTTCCCAGGTTCCTAAGCCCTGTAACTCCAGGAGTTATTTGCCGTTTAGGTGTGGAATAATATTGTCTCAGCTTACTGGCATTTCCAAGTGATCTACGAGACACTGAGCTTACCAATAGGGGAGTTCGATTTGCAGGTTCCCGAAACTTAGAGGGAATAATGATAGGTGCTCTTGGTGCTTGGGTAAGGAGGCGGGCACTTTTCCTTGGAGGTGAACTTGCCAGTTCCTCTAACAGTCGTCGCTTAACCTCCTGCCTTCGCTGACGCATCTCTTCTTTCTTCTTCTCAATCTCTTTCTTTCTTTGCTCTTCCTCAAATCTTTGTCTTCCCCTTGAGCTTTTCAGGAACCAGGCCCTCATTGCCTTACTAAGTAGAGCCTGACGTCGATGCCACAATGCTATCTGCATAGCAGCCTGTCCGCCTGTCTCCTTTTGTTGATGAGAGGAGTTATCAATGGAGGCCAAAGAACGGAGGCTGCGACGAACTGGTTGAGATGGATCGCATTCTTTGCTACACACAGTACTAAGTGCTCCCCGTAGAAGTTTCAAGTCTCCTTCAGCATTGTCATTCAGTACATAGTCATCACAAAGATAGCAAAACACATTGAGTTCATGCACTTCCATGGCCAGTGGGTGCCGCGATTCTTGAAAATGTTTAAGAGCATGCTCCTCTATGTAACGCCCACATGCCACATGGGAACACTTCAGACAAGCCCACACAGACTCTGTGGTTTGGCAGTCTATGCAGTGCCACTTCTGGGGGTTTAGAATAGAGTGGTCCTGGGCTAGACGCAAGCGTCCCACGTGTTTACACCGATCCATCACTCAGCAAAGACATGCGCTCAATCAGGAATGTGACCATCTCCCAGTATAAAAGTTCATCCTGTAAAGAAAGGAAAAAAAAGAAGAAAGGGATCAGAGTTCCCTAAAATTGTTTACTTGTGATTACATCAAATGTTTATATTTATTAGGAAGCATGTGAAATCTAAAATTTTATTTTAAATAGTACCGCACTGACAGGTTCAAGGCAAAAAAAAAAAAAAAAAGAGAATATCTACCAATATGAAGTGTATAATGTCTAGTTAAATAACAGGGGCATAGTTATCAAGAAGGAACTAACACAAGGTCTGAGTACCTAAAATTGTAGATCTATTCATCATTAGAACAATCTTGACAAAAATGGCCATTTAGCCCAATAAAGCTCATAAAACAATGCATGTCCTGGCCTCTCCCAGAATCTAAAAATTCTGTATTTGCCTATTTATACATTATATATATATATATCTATATATATCTCACACACATATGTGTTATACAGTAGATACATATATAGACATATTGTGACCAAATATCTTGCCTGGTTTGCCCAGAGAGACTTAACAATACAGCACTCCTCACCAATGACTATTGAGAATTCAGCTACTATGATGTAACATAAACATTTGCAACATTTGTATGGTGGTTTAAGCCTAACGTAAAGCCTACCCTTACTCTCCTACTGAGGCTTCTACGGACTCTAAAGCCAGGCTGTCATTGGAGAACACTTTCTAATGTGAAGGACCAGTGCAAAGTTTGCTGCTTGAACTGATCATTTCCAACTCTGAATTTGAAATAAAGTGAAACTAAAAACATATGGGTTAAAAAAAAAAAAAAAAGTGCCACAGAATCCACTCTAGCAGCAATATACTTCTCTTTCCCTTTCTCTCCCACACACACAGCACATAAATAATCTTTAGAACTCCGATACTTACTTAAATAGCTATTTAACCCAGCACTCCATGATACTGGTCTACAATACCTACAGTTAGGTCCATAAATATTTGGACAGAGACAACTATTTTCTAATTTTGGTTCTGTACATTACCACAATGAATTTTAAATGAAACAACTCAGATGCAGATGAAGTGCAGACTTTCAGCTTTAATTCAGTGGGTTGAACAAAAAGATTGCATAAAAATGTGAGGCAACTAAAGCATTTTTTTAAACACAATCCCTTCATTTTAGGGGCTCAAAAGTAATTGGGCAATTTACTCAAAGGCTATTTCATGGGCAGGTGTGGGCAAGTCCGTCGTTATGTCATTATCAATTAAGCAGATAAAAGGCCTGGAGTTGATTTGAGGTGTGGTGCTTGCATGTGGAAGATTTTGCTGTGAACAGACAACATGCGATCAAACATGCAGGTGAAAGAAGCCATCCTTAAGCTGCAAAAACAGAAAAAACCCATCCGAGAAATTACAACAATATTACGAGTGGCAAAATCTACAGTTTGGTACATCCTGAGAAAGAAAGCAAGCACTAGTGAACTCAGCAACGCAAGACGACCTGGGGGGTATTTTCCGTACGTCGCTTAAATCATCCGAGATCAGGTGCCTCATCTTGGATAAGTTAATGCCGGTGACACTCATCCGGGATAGGTAGGTTTTTCAAACGCAGCGGTGTAGTAGATTAGTCTAGCTGGATCTAATCGTCTGAGATGATTGCGTGCGCCCGCGCGGATTGAAAAGCCCATATATATTGAGTCTAGAAAACATGATCAGCAAGTCTTTGATAAAAATGACGAAAGAACAGGCACATTCTTTCACACAAGCGGAACAGGACCTGTTACTCGAAGGATATGAAGAATTTCAAGAGTTAATATGTAGAAGGGGTAACACTGCAAAAGCAGCCCAAACTACAAAAGATGGCTGGCAAAAAGTGGCCGACAAATTAAACGCGTAAGTAGTGTGCATTGTATTTACAGAATGCAGCGTTTCATTTCCTATGTGTCACATTAATTATTATTTAATATGTCGTAATTCCAGATCAAAGGAGAACACAAGGAGAACATGGGAGCAGGTTAAAGTGAAGTACAAGAATATACTTCAAACTGGTAAATATTGGTATATAACTATTTAAAGAATTGTTGACATAAAGAATCATATATAATAGAAAAACCATTAATTTGAAAGCTAATAAGAAGGCAGACAAGCAAAAAACAGGTGGAGGTCCACGCGGTCCAGACCTAACCCCTGCAGAAAAGTTGGCTTTCCAGCAAAAGCCCAATGCCCGGTTTCTGAGGGCATTCCAGGGGGAAGCTCCTCCTCAGAACCAGTGGCAGGATGCAGTGGTAACTTCATTTCAGGTAAAGGATGGTCGTTGCATATATTTTGTCCTTAATGTGTGCCATAGGTATGTCCCATTTAGCCCTCTTTTTTATTTTGTTTTTTTGTTGGGTCAGTTGCAGGGAATGTCATATCCCTAGAACCTGTGTCTTACCACCGAGCTATTGACGAATGTCAAATATTTGATGAAGACACTGTGTCTGATTATTCATCAGGAGGAGAGGTAAATGTTCCAAATGTTTGAACAAACTTCACTCTGATCAGTCCCATGTGCTAATCGTGATATAACTGTGTTGCAGGAGCCTGTAGCCAGCACACATGTAGCTTTTGGAACATCCACATCAAAAAAAGGAGATGTTGAGGTTGGTTGAGCCATCTGTTGTACTTGATACGAAATGATTCAAAATGATATACTGTGTATACAATATAGAGGAAAAAAGGCATTTGTAATTGTGTATTTATTTGCAGAAAAATGTGAGGGCTCTATACAAGAGATATCTTCAGCAGAAAGTCACGTACAGGAAACTAAAAATGAGGAAAATACAGCAGGACATGGAACTTCATGAACTGAAGAAAACCAAAATGAAGTTGCAGATAAAAATACTAATAAAACAATTGGTAACAGAATTCTCTTCTCTTTCCCCTTAATTTATGATCTCCTCCTTACAGGCTGAAGGTCCGTAATATACTGTATAATGAATCAGTTTTGTGTGAAATCACTGTTGTCTTTTCCATTGAAAATGTTGGGCCACAATTCTGTCTCTGGCAGCTCTGCCACTGGTTTGCACAAGGTGCACTGGGTCAAGGTCATCATCAGGCTGCACCAAAACCTCAGGGACTCTCTCTTTTCTGATTGTTGCTATGTTGTGTAAGACAGAGCATGCAACAATTATGTCACATGCTCTATCAGGTGCAACCCTCAGCCTTTTTAGACATTGAAATCTCTCCTTCAGGTGGCCAAAGGGCATTTCAATTCGTGCCCTTGTCCTAGACAGAGCTGCATTATATCGAGTTTGTGGCCCAGAGTTGGGGTCAGGAAATGGGGTCATTAGAAAATTACTACAGGCATATCCCCTGTCCCGAAGCAGGATTCCATCATGATGACCTGTGGAATATGTAAAAATTGTGAATACAATACACACATCACCATGATTAATAATTAGATTATCACCTTGTTCAAATGTCTGATATAGGTGTGACTCCTTAAAAATTCTAGAGTCATGAACAGACCCTGGCCATTTAGCCTCCACATTTGATACAAGGTAGGATGCATCACAGATCATCTGAGAACTGATAGCATGTAGGTCAAACAATTTTACTGTCAACATAGCTATTGGCTATTTTCACCTCTTTCAAAAAGTGACATTACTTGCACGTTAATACTGTGGAAGCCTCTTCTGTTCACGTAATCTGGCTCATTAGGACCTGATGGGGCCTTTATTCAGATCTGTGTACAATCCAGTGCCCCAATCACATTTGGAAATCCTAGGTAATGAGAATGTTAGGCTGATTGTGAGATTCTTTATGGAACTGTGGGTGTTTTTTCCTGTGTATTACCTACCTGCAATGGCATGAAACGCCTCTTTTATGGTCTGCACACACAGGTGTCCAGGAAACACTATGAAAACCCGAAGGAAATGTTTCAGAGCTAAACAGACTTTACGAATTGCCTGGCAAACTGCACTTTTCGATACATGTTCCGCATCGCCTACAGTACATAAAAAAGTGCCGCTTGCAAGAAACCTCAAAGCAATGCATACTGCCTGTGTGGTTGTGAGAGCCCGACTTCACCGTGTTTGACTTCGAATATAAGGACCTAATAAATCTTTGAGGTACAATATTCCCCCTCGGCTAAAGCAGTACCTTTCAAAAAGAATTTCCTCCGGGAGCAATAAAGGATCTTGCCGATCGCGCAAAACCCTCTCCATATGAAATTCTCTTCGTATAATTTGCGCACCAATATCAATTGGTTGCTCATTCATGAACGGCGAAGCCATGACTGGATGAATTCCACGCACCGTCACTGATTACGTGTGTGAACTAATCCTTGTTTACATAGAACAAACCTGCTCCAAGCAGGTTTGAGGATTAGGATGTGTTGCTATGACAACACTTCCAGCAAGAGTTTCAAAAAACCGACAGATCCAGGATCAGGATCATCAACAATTACATCCGGCTAAGTGAGTAATGCACGTACGAAAAATAACCCCCTGGACGTCTACGGAAGACAACAGTGGTGGATGATCGCAGAATAATTTCCATTGTGATGAGAAACCCCTTCACAAAAGCCAACCAAGTGATCAACACTCTCCAGGGGGCAGGCGTATCGATATCCAAGTCTACCATAAAGAGAAGACTGCATGAAAGTAAATACAGAGGGTGCACTGCAAGGTGCAAGCCACTCATAAGCCTCAAGAATAGAAAGGCTAGATTAGACTTTGCTAAAGAACATCTAAAAAAGCCAGCACAGTTCTGGAAAAACATTCTTTAAACAGATGAAACCAAGATCAACCTCTGCCAGAATGATGGCAAGAAAAAAGTATGGAGAAGGCATGGAACAGCTCATTATGCAAAGCATACCACATCATCTGTAAAACACGGTGGAGGCAGTGTGATGGCTTGGGCGTGCATGGCTGCCAGTGGCACTGGGACACTAGTGTTTATTGATGATGTGACACAAGACAGAAGCAGCCGAATGAATTCTGAGGTGTTCAGAGACATACTGTCTGCTCAAATCCAGCTAAATGCAGTCAAATTGATTGGGCGGCATTTCATGATACAGATGGACAATGACCCAAAACATATAGCCAAAGCAACCCAGGAGTTTATTAAAGCAAAGAAGTGGAAAATTCTTGAATGGCCAAGTCAGTCACCTGATCTTAACCCAAATGAGCATGCATTTCACTTGTTGAAGACTAAACTTTGGACAGAAAGGCCCACAAACAAACAGCAACTGAAAGCCGCTGGAGTAAAGGCCTGGCAGAGCATTAAAAAGGAGGAAACCCAGCATCTGGTGATGTCCATGAGTTCAAGACTTCAGGCTGTCATTGCCAGCAAAGGGTTTTCAACCAAGTATTAGAAATGAACATTTTATTTCCAGTTATTTAATTTGTCCAATTACTTTTGAGCCCCTGAAATGAAGGGATTGTGTTAAAAAAATACTTTAGTTGTCTCACATTTTTATGCAATCTTTTTGTTCATCTCTGAATTAAACCTGAAAGTCTGCACTTCAACTGCATCTGAGTTGTTTCATTTAAAATTCATTGTGGTAATGTACAGAACCAAAATTAAAAAAAGTTGTCTCTGTCCAAATATTTATGGATCTAACTGTATATTTAACACTCAACAAATTTGTGTAATTAACCAATAAAACTTGCTTGAGTAATTTCATTAAAAAATAATAATAATACAGCTCTCAAAACATTCAGATTTATGGTTCCAACTTTTCAGAACTACTTCCTGATCTGTCTGCTTCTTGGACAATTCTCTCTGCCTTTTTAATTGCTGTGCCTAAAATCTACATTTGCCGCAGTCTTTTCCTATTGGCTCTTCTAATAACTACCATTATAATTGTATGCGAATTTGGAATTCAACCAGTGAAAATGTTACACTAAATATATTACTACAGTAAGCATCCTTTTCAAAATGTATCATTTACTACAGTTTGTTTTTTTTATGCAACTATTTTTGACCTCTAATTTTAACTTTAAATGACATGTAAACCTCTGTTTCTGTCAGAGCTGCATTTATTGTTTGTACGAGTGTGACAGTCCAAGTTAGCCCCATACTCCCTGGTGGCTTCAGGGAGCCTCTTCAACCTGAAACCATCAATACTTACAGACGCAAGACACAATCTAATGGGTTTTTCGATGCTTTACAGATACCACAAATAGATACTCTCAGTGCAGAGGAATTGGATAAACCAGACACTCTCAGAATTACTAGATGCTATACACTCACTTTAGAGTGGGAAAGCAGCAGACCCAGCCAAATTTTACAAACATTTTTAAATTAAAATAGCTCCCCTTTTATTGGCAACATTTATAGAAGCCAGAGACAATAAAAGTTTAACTCAAACTTTTTGCCAAGCATTAATTACCATCTTTCCTAAAAAAAACGAGGACTTATTACAATGTACATCATACAGACCAATCTCAATTCTGAATAATGATGTTAAGATACTTTTAGAAGTTCTAACTAGAAGGATTAAGAAAGTGCTTCCTTCAGTAATATCACAGGAGCAAACCAGACTTATTAAAGGCCGACACTTAGCTTCTAAACTTTGATGCCTGTTTAATGTAATATATTCACCCATAAAGTCTAACACCCCCTTATTATCTCTGGATGCAGAAAAAGCTTTAGATATGGTTGAATGGGACTATCTTTTCACTAAACTGCACAAATTTGCGTTTGGCCGGAACATATGTGCATGGATGAAACTACTGTATACCAGTCCAGAATCTTTAGTTTTTATTAACAACATTATTTCAGACTACTTCAAACTAGAACGTGGTACTAGACAAGGATGCCCCCTGTCACCACTGCTATTTGCAATCACCATTGAGCCATTGGCTATTTACTTTCAAAATGCTTCTGAGATGAAGGAGATTATCAGAGAAGGACTTGAACAGAAAACATCACTATATACAGATGATGTATATGGTACTATATATATCAGATCCACAAAATACCATGCCTGCAGTCCTAATAGCACTAGCAGAATTTCAAAAATATCTGGATTCAAAATAAATTTGAATAAAAGTGTGCTTTTCCCAGTGAACTCTCAAGTACACAACATTAGATTGGACACCCTCATTGGACACCCTCCCTTTTATCATTGCACATGACTTTAAATACCTAGGGTTAAACATCACAAGTAAATATAAAGCTCTTTTTCAACAAAATTTTGCTGTCTGCATGGAAAAACTTAAACAAGACGTGCACAGGTGGTCTAATTTTCACCTCATTTTAACAGGGAGAACTAACACTGTCAAGATGAATATCCTTCCTAATTTTCTCTTTCAAAGCATTCCCATATACATTAACAAATCATTTTTTAAGAAAATAGATTCAATAATAACCTTAATAATTTTCAATTCAAAACCTCCATGCATCCGTAGGGTGACCATACAACAACCTAAAGCAGAAGGTGGCATAGCTCTACCCAACTTTCAATTTTATTATTGGGCAGCAAATATACAAGCTATAAAAAATCTGGACACTGCCACAAACAGATGAACACACAAAGGCTTGGTCTGCAATATAAAAATAAAATCCTGCAGTACTTCTTTATATTCCTTGCTTTGTGCCCCAGTAAATACAAGTTACAATCAATATACTAACAACCCAATTGTCCTTCATTCACTCAAAAGATGAAACCAATGTTGGAAGCACTTCAAGATAGAGAAGCTTTTATCTGTGGCACCTCTACACGATAACCACCTTTTTAAAACCCCTCAAACTTACAGTTTTTAATGTTTGTGAAAGGTATGGGATTAAATTACTTGGATATTTGTACATAGATAATGACTTTGCATCCTACAAACTGTTACACTCCAAATTTTGCTTCCCATCAACACACTATTTCCACTATCTCCAAATCAGAAACTTTTCTAAACAAAATCTGCCCAATCTACCTCACCTCCCACCTATTTCTATTCCAGAAGAAATACTGATCACTCTTGAGGACTCGGACAGCATCTCTATAACATCTAAAACATTATAAAATCCCTTCCTTTCAAAGATCCCAGAGCACAGTGTGAAAAGTATCTCTTACTCAACATTTCAGAAAAGGAGTGGAAGGCAGCCAGCAATGCACAGAATTCGTTCTAGCTCCATATGCACAAAGAATACAATTATTCAACTTAAAATCTTTTATCAAGCACATCCACTCTGTTTAAAAATGTCCAAAACATTTTCAGGGCAAGATCCATCCTGCGAATATTGCAATCAACCTCCAGCCTTGTTGAGCCACATGTTTTGGCATGCACCAAATTAACACCATTCTGGACCTAAACTTTGTAATGCTTATCAGACAGTCATGGTGTCACAATCACTGTTAATCCATTAACAGCTGTATTTGGTGTACTTCCAGATGGGCTTAAATTGGAGAAGGACAAACAAACTGTGATTGCCTTTACCTCAGTACTAGCAGGTATACTTATCTTGCTCAAATGGAAGAATCCTAACCCAACTCTTTTAAGTCAGTGGGTAACTGATGTTAAATACTATTTGAAATTGAAAAAAAAATAATAATACTCTCACTTAGTGGATCTGTTCAAAACTTTAAAACCTGGCAGGATCTAATCAATAACATTTTAGAATAAGTTTTAATATTGGGGAATAGGACAGTCCATAATGTATTGTAATCTTCTTTACTCAGTAAAGCTATTGATGGCATTCTATAAAGTCTAATATAGGGTGGTCCAGATCTAATTATGCAATTTTCATTATGCTATAACTCATTAAGTTTATTACATAGAAAATCACCCAAAAAATCCCGGACCATCGAAGTGTGTGAACTGATGACATGAAGAATCGTCCCCGCATAAATCAAAGTTATCTAGACGATCTGGATCTGCATAATTAGATCTGGACCACCCTATATTTTACTGTATATATACCGGTTTTTACCACAAAAGTTAGAATTTTAGACACAGAAATCTTGTTCTTTAACAGAATATAAGTTGTAGTACATTCATATGCTATTAGAGAGATGGGACAGAAGGAACATCCTATTGGGAAGTAGCATATGTGTACTATCATGTGGCAGTTACAGTTCATAGAATTTTGAAAAAATCTCTTCACCTGATCTGGCTGAATTGTAATGCAACCCAAACCACTACTCTCATTTCATTATATAAAATAGGTGGATGTTTTTTACCTTTTTTACAAATTCTGAGAAATTCTTTTTTTGTAAAAAGAATTCTGCTTTTTGTAAAATCTGAGCAGCAAGCAGAAGGTGTAGCATCACAAATGTTAATTTAGAAAACTCCCACAGCATGCAAACACAGTTTTTTGTAGTTTGGTGACCACATTTGATGATTCTTATTATTGTTGTGTAGTAGACCGACCTGACATATAGTTAATTTGTATGTTTATGTGAAAGGATTGATATGTCAAATCCTAGCTTGGCTGATGGTGATTAAAAGATCTAATACTAAATTATCAGACACTGGGTTATTTAAAGACAGTAAATCCTTTTGCAAATCATAGCTTTCAACAGGAATAGCAAGGTACAAGTACGGCACAGGTAAAAATGACACTACAAAAGCTACTTTAAATACAGATTCCATAGACTTCTTCCTCCTGCACTTACCTAGTACTCACTAAGGATGTGGATTGGAATATTAACATCTCAGACATATTGATGTGCAGGTGTGTTCATGCTTCACAGGCAATTCAGTCTGGAAGATGAAAATAAGAAATTATGATCATTGAAGGGAAAATAGACAAAAACTACAGATTACAGCAGTGCATTGAAGTATACAGTTAGGAAAAGTAGAGATGCCAATCTAGATGGAAAATACACATGTCTGTTCAAGGATATGGACCATATAAAACATATCAAAGATGTATCTGAACTTCTAGTCTAACCACTCCATCATTTAGTTGAAGATTATGCATACAAATAAATAAACAAAGATAACTTTCTTTTATAAGGCCTCAGGGGGATCGTTCATTTAAACAGATTTTTATTCCACACTAAGTCAACAGAATAAGGAAAATACTTTAAAGTAAAGCACACACCTTTTGTAAGAAGAAACAATAACAAGTTTTAAAACAAGGAAGTACAACAGCTCTTATGAATTTACTGGAGATTTAGCTTAGAGCAGCACATATAATCATGACATGGATAGGTTTAAACAGCTAACTCTCAAACATTCGGACACCATACACGTTGGTTATGTTGACCATGGGAATTCAGATAATGCCATTTCTAAGGAGAAGCAAATCTGCTTGCAGCTCCTCTATCCACAGTCACTGGAAAACCTTTCTATTCTTCTTCTTTCAGCTGCTCCCGTTAGGGGTTACCACAGCGGATTATCTTTTTGTCCTCTGCATCTTGTTCTGTTACACCCATCACCTGCATGTACTCTCTCACCACATCTATAAACCTCCTCTTAGGTCTTCCTCTTTTCCTCTGACCTGGCAGCTCTATCCTTAACATCCTTCTCCCAGTATACCCAGCATCTCTCCTCTGCACATGTCCAAACCAACGGAATCTCGCCTCTCTGACTTTGTCTCCCAACCGTCCAACTTGAGTTGGCCCTCTAATGTACTCATTTCTAATCCTGCCCATCCTCGTCACACCCAATGCAAATCTTAGCAACTTTAACTCTGCTACCTCCAGCTCTGTCTCCTGCTTTCTGTTCAGAAACAAAAAAAATAAATTCAACTCTTGACGCCCAATTCTACAGGCATTATTTATACAAGGATCTAACACTTCTATTACAGACTTTATGCAACCTTTTTTTTAGACCAATTTTTTTGCACTTTACACTTATTTTGAAATGAAAATACATGTGCGTATTTCTAAAATTTTACTTAGCAAAATCTAGATTCCCCATTATTCTGCTAAACAGGGTATTAGCTTTAAAAAGAATACATGGTTTATTGTTTCACAAGAGAACTTTTTAAAATTGTCTTAGTGCAGGGGTGCCCACACTTTTTCGGCTTGCGAGCTACTTTTAAAATGACCAGGTCGAAATGATCTACCTACATTAAAAATTATATATATTATGCTACTGCTAAAAACAAATATTAAAATTACATATACTGTACAGACTGATAAGATTAAATTGTAATAGTGGTTATAGGATGTTAAGGAGCAGTTTGAAAGGGTCTGACAGACCACTATGGAAGTGTGATAGAATAACGAATATACTGAGTATACTTTATACATAAAATGCATGTCGTTGTAGCTTGCATAACTGAATAACCTTTATGGCACAATAACAATTCAATACATTTATGGTCACTACAGTATTTGGATTTAATAATCGTCATGTGGGAAAAGGCTGACTCGCATAAATAAGTAGAGCTGAATAAGGCAGTCAAGGAGCTTTTGAATTCAGCCGAGTGAAAAATGACGGCTGTCCGATTAACTGCGATTTTAGTTCCCTCTCCTTTCTCTTTCTCAGATCGCTTTTTGGAAGGACGTCAGTTTCGTAGTTTTTATAAACAGTTCGAAAATGCCTTTCCACATTTTCCTTCTTTGGAATAGCAATGATAGATTGACAGATCAGGCAAATGCACTTCGATTGTGACATTGTGAGAAAAAAATCCTCTTCCAATTCCACATCCAGCCCATACCTTCCCCATACAATTTTTTTTAAATCCCTTGTTTAGTCGATATAAATTGGAAAGCTAACTAGATCACAGCAGGAGTTTTGCAGTAGCTTGCACGTTTCATTGTGCGTGCGGAATGACCAGTGTGTTAGAAGAGATCTCAGACTGGCCACCCTGTATGTCAATCAAGTGGCAAATGCCATAGGGAGGATATATGATAGACTAAGGTTTTAAAAATTTTTTTTTTTAATGCAACGCGATCTACCGGTCGATCACAATCAACGCATTGGGCACCCCTGTCTTAGTGTATGAGATTAAGTTTTTCCATCACTGAGTAATTTCTGTTGTGTGGTTGTATGACCAATATCGAAATGTGTGTGTAAATGTTTTTTTAATCTGCACTTTTGTAAACCTACCCTTTTTTTCATTTGCAAGTTTTGTTTTTTTTTTTTGGGTAAAACTAACTTATGTTAAACAATGATATTAACAAATTATAAACCAAACTGCAATGAAAATAAATAAATATATATATATACACATACACCCCGCATTTACGCGTGTACCACGCGCACATTTTTTCCCGAAAATTAGCATTAGAAAATCAGGTGCGCGTCATACACGAGGAAATGTAATTCTGTAATGTTTACTTCTTCTGCTTGGGCTCGCTCGCTCACTCTCTCTCTCTTGCTCACGCACTCACACTCTCACTTCTCACTCGCTTGCTTGTGCTCTCGCGCTCTGTCTCGATCGCGCTCTTTTGCTCTCTAAACGCTTCCTATACAATCACAACGCACGTCGTACACTGGGCAAAACGATTTTTGTGATTTTCTTTGTAAAATTTAGGGTGCGCGTCTTACACTAGGGCGCATGGTACACGAGTAAAAACGGTATATAAATTGCATGCTAGAGAAGTATTGTATTCCTAGAAAAATGTGAAAAATTTATAAAACTGATGCAGAGATTATTTTACCTGACAAAAAACAGGTGCAAATATCGCTTCCAGATTTAATTTTTCTTTTTCCGAGTACTTCTGATGACCACCATAATGGTATCTATACTAATAAAAGGCAAAGCCCTCACTCACTCACTCACTCACTCATCACTAATTCTCCAACTTCCCGTGTGGGTGGAAGGCTGAAATTTGGCAGGTTAATTCCTTACAGCTTCCTTACAAAAGTTGGGCAGGTTTCATTTCTAAATTCTACGCGTAATGGTCATAACTGGAAGCTGTTTTTCTCCATTTACTGTAATGGAGATGAGCTTGAACGCCGTGGGGGCGGAGTTTCGTGTGACATCATCACGCCTCCCACGTAATCACGCAGTACGTAGAAAACCAGGAAGAGGCCCAAAAAGCGCTGAAGAAAACATGCATTATATAATTGAGAAGGCAGCGAAACAATAAGAAGCGAGCGAGTGACATATACAACCATAATCATGAGTTCTGCTATTACGGAAACAAAGCACGATGTAAACCTACACTTTAAATTAAGTTCATAGACAGGCTGCCGCTGGCGTTTGTAATTTAGTGCCTGCCCATATAAGGCCGTCCGTCAGCGGCAATCCAATAGCAAACTGCCACTAAATATTCACGGGTGAAGGACTGTGCTTATGCAGAGGAAGATGAGATGGTCAGGGTGGTGTTTGGCACAAACTCAGCGAAACTGCGAGAGAAAGTTTTAAGTGCCAGGACTTCGGTAACATTAAATACAGCCATGGACATTGCACGAGATGGCACCAGCACAGCTGGGAAACTTCGATGCATGTACACCGAGCGGCTCACGTGAACTGACGCAGTGCACAGACAAAAAGCAACAGTTCCAAAGAGTGCTGAACAAAAACCAAATTACACAATTGAAAAGGCAGCAAAAAATATGAAGCGTCTGATACATACAAACATATTCATAAATCCAGCTACTGCGGAAACAAAGCACACGGTGGAAAAAGTCAATGTCCCGCTAAAGGAAGACAGTGTAAAAAAAAAAAACCCGTGCATGCAGTGTGTCAGGTCTCAGATAAAGAAGAAGACGAGCTGTTTATTGATGCAGTAAGAAACGAATCGATGAATGAAACTTGTCATCTTTACAACGATTGACAAACACGGAATGTAACTTGAACACAACACATCCTACAAATACGAACCTGATTGAAAGAAATAATGATAATCAAATCCTTGATGACAGCAACAATCAGTAACACTCACAAAACAAATACTGTATATTGACAGTCATGTTACGTTATTTTTAAAATGTTCCCTTTTCTTTTTTATAGCTTTTTTAACACACTACTTCTCCGCTGCGATACGCGGGTATATATATATGTATATATATACCCCGATCTACATACTCGAATAATGGATACTTTATTCGCCATCAATGATTGTTTTGGTAAAGCCATACTCAGTGTATTCATTAGATGAACGGTAAAAAAGTAAGAGCGAGGGGAGGATGACTTATTGAGGCATGCAGGCTGTAGTGCGCGTCAACTCTATCTGAATTGCGCGATCACATTTGAAAAAATATATCTTTTCAAGTTCTATTTAGTCCATATGTGTCAAACTCAAGGGCTATGGGCCACATCTGGCCCGGCGTGTAATTATATCCGGCCCGCGAGATCATTTTATATACTGTATTATTGTTATTAATGGCCCGGGTATATGAAGCGCTGGTAACACAATAAACTACAGATCCAATAATGCAGCGCTTCAGCTGCCTTGCCGAACACTTACCGCGTTAATCAAGTCTAGCTTATGAAGGTGCAAGTTATTGTGAAGCTAGCCCACACGATGCCGAAGAGAAAAGGTGATTCTGAACATAGAGCCTTTAAAAACCGATGGGAGGCTGAGTATATGTTTACTGACATTGCCGGTAAACCCGTGTGTCTCATTTGTGGAGCTAATGTGGGTGTAATTACAGAATTTAATCTAAGACGGCACAATGAGACAAAACATCAAGA
>JANRMT010027041.1:36357271-36384649 GCA_026402145.1 Polypterus bichir lapradei | reverse complement strand
AATGACACCTTTTATTGGCTAACTAAAAAGATTACAATATGCAAGCTATCGAGGCAACTCAGGCCCCTTCTTCAGGCAAGATGTATTGAAATCTTTGATTACATCTTGCCTGAAGAAGGGGCCTGAGTTGCCTCAAAAGCTTGCATATTGTAATCTTTTTAGTTAGCCAATAAAAGGTGTCATTTTGCTTGGTTTTTCTCTATATTCATAATGGCTAACACAGTACAACACCCTAGTATTACTGCTTTAGCAAAATTAGAGTTGAAATATGCCACCACATTCATTAATTGATTAATTCATTCATTCATTAATTGCAGAACGGAGGTCCTATCCATCTATTGGGATTGTAGTAGCTATCAGCTGCACGACCAGATTTCTGTTAGAAAAACATAAAACGTGGACTACAGCTATACAAGTAAGAATGCACCAATCTACTCTCCATCGGTCAGAACTTTATAATTAGGTAATCAAAATTAAGACCTTACAGATGTGAGTCGGGTGTGTGTACAACACTGAAAGTCACAATTTTGATGAATGAAAACAAGGCAAGCAGATGTTCATTATCTAGTAATATTAAAATTTTGTAGAAGACATGTTTGCTATCCTAATAGCAACAATGAAAAATTTCTTATTGTGGAATAAAGTGAAGATGTTTAGATTAGCCAACACGTGTAAGAGCATATCAGCCTCCTGAACAAATCATTAATATACACGCAATCACAATACAACACAAAAAGCAAAACTACTAAAGTAACCACTCAGACATATGTATATGCAGGGTCTGAATTTGACTTGTGACAACAGGGAGATTTTCTTCAATGTAGCAGCAAATTAGGGGATTTTAGTGGACGGTTTATAAAAAGTTACATGAGCATCATTGACTACTTGATTTATCTTACCATGTGCACATACTGAATATATTCATTGATATTTTTTTCAATAAGTGAAAAAATACTGCTAAAAATCAACACAAAAATGAATTTCTAATATTAAAATAGTGCCACATGAATTAGTGAAGAACAATATTATCTAGGATATTTTCATTTACATAAATTCTTAAAAGCTATTTTCATAACAGACCTTTAAAATCAGATTTGATAGCATGCCACTTTGTCAGGTTTGTGACATTAGTTACTTTTAAATCTATGTTTCCATCATTAAATGTAGGAGACATCAGATGGTTAGAAACACTCATAAAGAGAAATTCCCTCTCTCACTCCTTTTTAATGCAGTAGTTCCATCTTTCAGGCTACGTTTATGGAAATCAAACCTGTTAGTTGAAGATTAATCCTGTTAAGAACTCTTCTACACAGGCCTTTTCTTTGTTGTTTTCAAGGTTGCACATACAATTGGTCAGACATTGTTATTGCTTTTGTCTGTGCATATTGAGTTGTATTGATCTTAACAGCCATAATTACTCATAACTGGAGACTACATTTCATTTGCTCCTGGGCCATTAAAAATTAGCAGTATGTGCTTTCACTACATTTGTCAAACTTTAGTTATTATGCTAATGAACATTATGTTGGCTTCAAAAAATCAAACTAGCAACACAAATTTAGTGTTGCTGATATGTTTTCAGGAATGAAGTAGAGAAAAGCCAAGCAAAATGACACCTTTTATTGGCTAACTAAAAAGCAATGAAGTATAAAGTTTTAGCAGCCCCACTAACTGCATATTTCCGAAATTATGTGCTTCTGGTAACACATTACACGTCACACCATTAGAGAGAATTGTCCTGCGGTTCAATTATGAGCTGAGCTACATGAATATCTGGCTAATGTGGAAATTTTGCAGGACTAACTAAATAAATTGTATTTTAAAATTAACATATGGAGCAGTTTGTTACCATAGTAGCCTTGTCACTTGTTTTGATCTTTGTCGTCTTTTTCTTCTTTCTACAAAGGTAGTTTACATAGTCTGCACTGAGTTTCTTCTCATTTCCCTTACATATCCCAATGACATGCAGGTTAGATTACCTGAATATCTCACATGAGCATGTATGGATATGTGTGTGTGTGCGTTTGTGTGTATGGCACTGCTGTCCAAGGTTGGATCCTGACCTTTGTCAACATGGAGCTACTAACAGGCACTTGCTCAACACGATTGTCAACTTTATAAAGCAGTTAGAAAATTGATGAGTAGTTGGAAAGAAAACTAGGCATGTTCATGAAATTAAGATGATAAATTTATTCTTGCTAGCTTTTCTAACTCCTTCATTCAAATGCATGGCAATTTAAAATGGCTGCAACTCTTTGCTGAACTGTCATATCATTACACATTCAAAGCACCTACAAAAATAGTGTATTTTTACTTCTTAACTAATTTCACAATAATATACAATGGCAATAACAACAGTCTTTTTTTGCCTTTATAGTGCAATGGGATTTTCACACTGTATTTCAAATTACAGTAAGTAAAGTAATGCAGGATTTTAAAATAAAAGGTGCAATTCCCACAATCCTGGGTTGAATCCAGGGTTTGGTAAGGGATCTACCATGGTTGTAAATGAATCAGAACAAAAAAAGTGCAGATACACACCAATCTGGATTTTTATTGCCAATTCTGATTTCCATTACGCCTTAAACAGGATTTGTCCTGCAACAAAATTTTGTTCACCACATTTTTAACATGACATTGTTTTTGTTTAAGAAAAAAAAACAGCTAACATTAAATAAAAAACAACTGCCTAATAAGGACACAATTGAGGTAATCATTAAAGTAACGGTCACTTTTTCCAGATAAAAACTCCACATACTTAAAAAATGAAGACTAAACAAAATACCAAAAAACATTACAAATAAAATAACACAAATGGATACATTAGAAAAAAATTGTAAAACATAATATGCAAGTATTTGGCCGTCCCAGTAGGCTGTGCTGGTTTAATTATAAGGAAGTGGAAGTTTTATTAAGCCACCCAGAGCTCTGTATAACACTGCCTGTATGGGAAGGTAGTACAAAAGAAGCCACTACTTAAAAAACAATTTCAGGCACCTCAGCACTTTGCCAAAACCATGTGACTAGCCCAGATGTGATACTGGAAAAGGTTCTGGGGTCAGATGAGACAGGAAATAGCTTTTTGGCCAAGGTGTAAGAGATGTGTGGGGTGCAAATGTAACACCATAAACACTCCAACAAAACTAAAGAAGTTTGGTGGTTAGCAAGGAATAGGCATCTGGGTAAAAGAGAAGGAAGACTGGATAATGGAAAATAAAAGAAAATACTGCAAGGGAACCTGTTTGTTAGGATATTAAAACTTGGACAAAAGGTAATCTTTCAACAGGTCAATGATCCCAAACACAAGGTCAAAGTAACCTTCCAGTGGCTCAAGGTCATAAAGGTAAACATCCTACAATAGCCCAGACAAAACTCTGATCTCAATATGACTCAGAATATATGGCACTATTTAAAAATATTGTTGCACAAGAGTCACCTAACTAATCTGAACAACTTGAAGCACACTATCCAGGAGAACTGGCTAAAATTTTCCAAAAAATTACCAAAAGTTGGTTCCACAAAATATTACGATGTGGGTGTGGCATTTTTTATTTCGTTATTTTGTTAACCAATATAAAATTCACATTAAGAACATTGTATTTGAAATCACTGAAATATAGAATGATCACAGAAAACAAAGTTTCAGTGTAGGGACTAGGGATGTCACAATGGCAGAATTTCCATATTCAATGCCAATACCAGTGTAATCTCGCAATAACTTCTGCCTACTCTATACCACAGCAAAAACAGAAATCCTGGTCATTTTAGTAAGAGTATCACCATTATTAAAGTGAACAATATTGTGCATTTGTCTGTAATGCAATATAAAATATACAAACAATAATAGCAGCATTAAAATTGTGGTTACCTGACTATATCATTTAAAACAAGTAAACTAGTATTGGCATTCATAAATATCAAAATACAATGCAGGGCCTAAATTTAGATTATGATAGATGCATGGATTCCCCCAGGGTAACAGCAAGTAAAGATGAGTTAGTGAACTCCAAGGAAATTCAGGATATTTTAATTTAAGCAAACCCTTTAAAGCTGTTTTTGTAAAAACATGCTTTTAAAAACGTGGTGTAAAACCTATTCAAAAGAATAATATTTAATGAATGGGTAGAAAATAATTGAATTTTCAAATGTTTAAAACTTTGTTCATATCTGCCCTTCCTTTTTTACATTTGTCCCAATTGTAAGGTTTCCCTTTAGAAATCAAATGTGTCACTTTTCCACTAATCCATTATTTCAGAACTATTCTCTAGGTGTCGTACATAAATTATATTGTTATTGCTTATCTCTGTGTACAAATCTGGAGTTAGAAAATTAACTCAATGACTTTGCTTGTACTCAATTAGTCCTGACTGAGAAACTGCATCTCATTCAAAGTATCATTTTAATATGCAATATATGTGCTTTTTCACAAAGGTTGTCACATTTTAAGGATTATACACATGAAAATTAGTTTGCCTTCAAAAACCGAAAGAATTTAAAAAGTTGCCATTTACAGATTTACATATTCAGCCATGAAGTATGCTGCTTTGACAGTCCTGCTAACTGTGTGCATTTGTCTGTGATTAGGCATTACTACAGTACATGTACTAATAATGAGTTGTACCTTGTCTTTCAAAGCATGGTAACACTGAATTTTATTTTGGTATTAATAAAGGTAACAGCCCATTTTATCACCAGTGTAAATAAGCCAAATAGCCAGCATGTGGATTCCTCCCATATCCCATGGTTCTGTATACGCAATTCTGGACGCACGTGGAGTTTCCCCTGCGATTCTGAACTCTATACGACAGTAAGAAAATGGATGGAAGCCTGGATCCACATCAGTAGATGTGCACATCGCAACCTGAAATTAAATACAAAGCCTCTGTTCCTTTATCGAGACAGTGTATAACAGGGGTGCCCAATGCATCGATCACGATCGACCGGTAGATCGCAAAGGTAGTGCAGGTAGATCGCGTTGCATTCAAAAAATTTTTTATTAAATGTTAGTCTATCATATATCCTCCCTATGGCATTTCAATCTAGTGGCAAATACAGGGAGGCCAGTCTGAAATCTCTTCTCTTCTAACACACTGGTCATCCCACACGCATGATCAAACGCACGAGCTACTTCAAAACTCCGGCTGTGATCTAGTTAGCCTTCCAATTTATACCGAGTAAAGAAGGGATTTAAAAAAAATTGTATGGGGAGGGTATGGGCTGGATGTGGAATTGGAAGAGGAATTTTTTCTCACAATGTCACAATCGAAGTGCGTTTGTCTGATCTGTCAATCTATCATTGCTATTCCAAAGAAGGAAAATGTGGAAAAGCATTTTCGAACTGTTCATAAAAACTATGAAACTGACGTCCTTCCAAAAAGCGATCTCAGAAAGAGAAAGGAGAGGGAACTAAAAATCGCAGTTAATCGGACAGCCGTCATTTTTCACTCGGCTGAATTCAAAAGCTCCTTGACTGCATTATTCGACTCTACTTATTTATGAGAGTCAGCCTTTTCCCACATGACGATTATT
This sequence comes from Polypterus bichir lapradei, assembly GCA_026402145.1. Lineage (NCBI taxonomy): Eukaryota > Metazoa > Chordata > Cladistia > Polypteriformes > Polypteridae > Polypterus > Polypterus bichir. The sequence goes on along the minus strand of JANRMT010027041.1, from coordinate 36,379,120 downwards.
AAATCCAAATAGAGTAGTGACCATAAATGTATTGAATTGTTATTGTGCCATAAAGGTTATTCAGTTTTATGTATAAAGTATACGTGTGTGTGTGTGTGTATTTTATATATATCATTGTTAATGTAGGTAGATCATTTCAACCTGGTCATTTTAGAAGTAGCTCGCAAGCCGAAAAAGTGTTGGCACCCCTGGTGTATAACATTGCATTTAAATGCGATTAATCGAGCAATCATTTAAATCACCTTTTAGAGATTCACGACATTATAAATTAAACGATTAGATTACATATTCTTAAGCACATCACTGTCCTCTAAAAGCATATACAAATCTATTTCTGAAATAACTACATAATGAGGTAAATGTGGCAATAACAAAAGCCTCGGTGTGTGTGTTAGCATTGCTGCAGTTAGTTGAAGTTCAAGGCAAGGGAATTTCAGTGCTCATTTCCAGATATGACTGCGTTTTTTTTCTTTTGAATACAAGTTAATACAGTTCTGTAGTATCACCACTTTGAGCTTTTTTCATGCGTACTTTTTACTTGTGTTTTTCTTACATATGCTTATGCCTTTTAAAGTAGTTTCCAGTTAGGCCTGAGTACAGTACCAGCTTTCACTTGTTATTGCGAATACTGGAGAAAAAAGGTAGTGCCGATACATTTTCAGAATTATACATCCATCCGTTATCCAACCAGCTATATCCTAACTACAGGGTCAAGGGGGTCTGCTGGAGCCAATCCCAGCCAACACAGGGTGCAAGGCAGGAAACAAACCCCAGGCAGGGCACCAGCCCACCGCAGGGCACACACACACACACACACACACACCAAGCACACACTAGGGACAATTTAGAATTGCCAATTCACCTAACTTGCATGTCTTTGGACTGTGGGAGGAAAACCGCCCCAGAATGATCTAATTATAATAATTGTTAAATTATCAGTTTTTTTGACATCCCTAGTAGGGACTGCTATCCAGTCAAAAAGACGATTGGTTAAGAGTCTAGCTACTGTTGCAACGCACTGAATATAAACACACCCTTGAGGTCAAGTTACATATCCAGTCCCACTCCATTCTTTCAGCTTGACTAGTCTAGTTATTATAGACTATCCTTAACCAAAGTTAATCTGATGCATAATTTTGCTTACCTATATGTCTACAATGTCAGATGTTGGTCATACTAGAGACCTGCTATGGATATAGGCAAAAAGGACACATATTAAACGATAACATTTTGAAAGTGGTACCTTATGGTGTAAATATGGCACTACTGTACTGTCTGTTAAGCAATTCAGAAAGTTGTAGTCCAATCTATGTCTTGTTTAAATGCTCTACAATTTCTAAATGGCATGAATACCTTATTTTATTTCAAACATTAGCAGAGGCTGTGGTAAGAGTTTTGTCATTTTCAGTAAATTGTACATAACCTGTAAGTTCAAATATTGATTCAAATGTAATCTAGAAATGGCAAGTAAATCAAAACCAAAGCGTTTCTTCCACCTCCCCAACAGATGTTATAATAAAGCCAAGGAATTAACCTTTTTATGTAGTTATGTTTTTTCAATATAACTACAAAAAACACATTATAAACCATTCCGTTATTTTTAGGAAGTAAAAATATTGGGTTTGAATACACAATGGGCCGTCGGAAAATCGAGAGTACACCTTATGAGAAGGATTTAGGATTCATAGTGGACTCTAAGCTATCAACTTCCCAACAGTGTTCAGGAGCCATTAAGAAGGCTAACAGAATGTTAAGGTTATATAGCAAGATGTGTGGAGTACAAGTCCAAGGAGCTTATGCTCAACCTTTATAATGCACTGGTGAGGCCTCATCTTGAGTACTGTGTGCAGTTTTGGTCTCCAGGCTACAAAAAGGACATAGCAGCACTAGAAAAGGTCCAGAGAAGAGTGACTAGGCTGATTCCAGGACTACAGGGGTTGAATTATGAGGAAAGATTAAAAGAGCTGAGCCTTTACAGTTTAAGCAAAAGAAGATTAAGAGGTGACATGATTGAAGTGTTTAAAATTATGAAGGGAATTAGTACAGTGAATCGAGACTTGTATTTTAAAATGAGTTCATCAAGAACAAGGGGACACAGTTGGAAACTTGTTAAGGGTAAATTTCGCACAAATATTAGGAAGTTTTTCTTTACACAAAGAACGATAGACACTTGGAATAAGCTACCAAGTAGTGTGGTAGACAGTAAGACGTTAGGGACTTTCAAAACTCGACTTGATGTTTTCTTGGAGGAAACAAGTGGATAGGACTGGCAAGCTTTGTTGGGCTGAATGGCCTGTTCTCGTCTAGAATGTTCTAGTTATTAAAAAGAAAAAACAAACACAAGTTTACGTTTCTTTTCTGAGTATAATCCAGAATGTGATGCAGAAACTGACCGGGATACAACACAAAATTGCCAAAATTAAAAGAGGATTTTTAAATTGCAGTTTCCTAAACCCTAAATCTATCATTATGTAGTTTAGTGTCTCCCCTAGCACACATTCACTAGAAATATCTGACTAAATTTCCAAAATTACTCTTCAAATAAGAAGGCAATGGCTTGGATGCAAATGTGATTTCTTGTAAACCCTTGACTGCAATTTAATTCATTAAAAGGTAGACTTTTTTGTCAATATGATAAATCCTCAAAGACAACGAACAGTCAGAATTAACCCTAGAGAGTGGATGTCAGTGCCAACAAATGATCAGAATCTTAATACATTTATTCATGAACAAACCAAACAAATAATATATTATGTTAAAAATGTATGTCGAATGCATGAGTTGTACTAAAACAATATTTTACCAACTGAAAGCAAGTTACAAAAATATTTGCTTTAAAATTTGCAGCAACTTTTGAAAGAAATAGCAATATCACCTATAATGTTATTATATACAGTATATGGTAAATGAAAATGTTATGTAATATATGCATACAAAAAACATTTTTATATTTTCTTGTATGAGATTGATAACTTCTGTGCTGTCTGCCATCCAATGGTTAATAGACAAATAACATTTACTGGTATTGAGCAACAAAATGTGCATTATATGCTTGTTTAAGATCAAGTTTTTTACTTAGGGAAATGTATAAAGTAAGTTAAAGAATGTATTGAGAAAAGCAGCACATTAAACACATCTTTTCAAACTTCACACACTTCACATGGGACCATACACATAGCTCTAAGATTATCTAATCCACATTTGAATATATTAAAACAAATACATATTTTTAATATAAAATATTTATCTCTCACTCATGTGTTTTTTGCCTACACTTAGGGATATCTCTAGTATTAGTAATACAATTTCTTCTACTTATTTTTCTGTAAATTTGCAGCAGAATGTATATTTTATTGAAGGCTTCTTGGGATAAAGGTAATCTGCTGATTTATAGCATGCCACTTACTGATCATTGCAGCAATACGTTTAATAAATTCACTTATTTAATTTGAGAAAGCCGTGCCAGTTTATATAATCATGGTTGGCATGACGTGTTCTAAATCCTAGCAGTACCCTGAAACGGTCAACTATGTGTAATCTGCCTGACCAATCAAGGGCTATTTCTGAGAAAAATTTCCATCACCCAATGTGCATGAGGTGTTTTGTACCCACTTTCTCTTTGACCATATCAGATTCTGTAAGCAGATCTGAAATTTCACTACACATCAAGTATTAAAATTCAACTGATCCTTACAGCAGAAGTCTAGAGAGCCATGAGCGAAGGAGTATTTCCTCTAATTGAAGGGAATAGCTCTGCAAAGTGGGTGTTTTAACTTTTTGAGGGCTGAATATTTTTTCCAAAATAACTCTGAAAAGCACACAATGCACTGGTTTCACAGAGAAATCAACATAAAACGTCTGTTGCTACGTGCTGTGGTTGCTGTTGGCGCCTGTTTGGCATCTCTGGAAGCAGTGGCTGTGCAGGGGCGGCTCGATGGCCAGCAGGAATGCATGGCAGGCTGGCTACCTCTCCGTCTTCGCACAGCAGTCGTGGTGTGGTGCAATATGGCGTATCTGCTACACAAATGTGTTCAGCACCAAAATTAGCTGATGCAGGGACCTAATTTTCATTTTCCATCTCCAGATCACTAGCAAGAAACTCAAGAGTCCGAAAAGTCAAAGTCTGATTCAGAAATAATACGTAAAATGTCCACGGAGTATTTTGCTTTGCACATTTGCTTTAGTCTCTCGCCAGATGTTGCTGCCATTTTAGAGGCTGTTTGCTCTTCATTACTCAGGCACATGCAGGGAATCGGGGTCAAATTGACAAAGCTACGTAACTTTCCTTCAAGCAAATAGAGTTGAACTAAAACATAAAGGGCAAGTTTTGTTGCAGTTTACAACTGATTACCATCCTCTACCCCTGAATTTTGACAAAAGTTAACATCAGCCCTGAAAGAGTTAAACTTGTGAAGAGGCATGTCCAACTTTTTTTATAATGTGAAGCAAAGACAAAGTGTTATAATAATCTACATATACTGTAAGTTCTGTCAATACTGGTTGGTCAGCACACACTTTAAAATAACTTTCAGAACTAAAAGTATCTACAATTTATATCTTTATTTACAGTAGGTGCACTATACAGTAAGTAAATAGTTTTGTTAAACCACCTCAGTGGAAGGAGTCCTGTCACCTGCAATACATTATTGTAGTAAAATTGCAACATAATTAAGTCTTTCAAAACCCTTTAATATAGTCCCACAGTGAACATGAAATTTTAAAACTAGAAGCTGTTGGCCTATGAGGTAACCTAACAAAACTGGATCTCAATTTGGTTAACTGATGGGAAACAGTATAAATAATAGGAGAATGTTCCACGTGGAGTGAGGTCATCAGTAGGGTCCCTCAGGAGTCTGTCCTGGGTCTGTTACTTTTTATGGTTCACTTTAATGACAATGATTTCGGTTTAGTTAGTAGACTTAGAAGTTTGCAGATGATAATAAAATCGGAGCAATGGCAGACACTGAGGAGGTGGCAAAAACAATTCAGGAAGACTTGAGACAAACTTCACAACTGAGTGAACACTTGGAAAATGCAGTTAATTATAGAAAATGCAAAATGCTTTTGTGGGAATCTGGAACAAACTAACAAGACATGTAGTTGAAGCAGAAACCTTGACAACATTTAAAAAGTATCCGGATGATTAAGACAGCTTAGCTATAAGTTAAACAAGCAAGCCTGAGGATTGAATGCTCTCCTCTCATTCAACAAATTTCTTATGTGCCAAATTAATATTTCTTTCAAGTATAATACAGTACACACATAATACAATCCTGCATATGACAAACATTGGATTAAGCAGGTGTACAAATGTACAAGACTAAAAAATCCACTTGCTTCATGAATTACAGACTGCACTATTGCTTTAACAAAACAGAAATGACATGTTGAAATTCAGTTACTTTGCCCAAAATAAATGCATTTAAGGACAACAATGGTAAAGCAAATATGAACACGCTTTCATAACAGGCAGTTTGACAGGTACAGTTACTATAAAATAACCATCAGCTTTAAATATTGGAAAAAAGCAAGTTAATTCGTCTAAATGTGATTAACAATGAGATGATCTAAAATGTATATGGAATGTTTCTTCAGCCAGGTAACAGAAAAAAAATGTCAGAACAGAAACACTTTTGTATGAAGAAATTAATTATCCATGGTAATATGATCAGCAGCTGAGCCATCAAAAGAGAGCCACTAGGTCAAATGGGCTGCTAAAACTCATGTAAATTGCTTATGTATTCTTTCCTAAATAATGAAGTGACTTTAATCAAGTGAAGTTTAATTTTAGACACCTTCCACTGTCTTACTGTTTATATGGAAAACATTAGTGCAATCTTGCAAAGTACTTTTAGTAAACTTAAACATATTTAACATGTCCTTGCTTGAAACTATAAATTTACAAATGTAACCACAAAGCATCAAACTCTTTATGTGTGTCAAATGATTCTAATTTAAGTCACAAGAAATAATAGTATAAAGGCTTTATATGATACTATGTTAAAAGTCTAAAAATCAAGGAGGTAGCAAAAGTCAATTTGTAGATATTTTTTAAAATAAGAAATTCCTTCGATGCAATTAGACCACAATAAAATATTACATTTTTACGATGTGGGATACTCCTCTCTCTGACACAACAAAAAATAAACACAAGTTGTACGTTTAGTATTTTACAATGCAAGGAGACACTACCTATGGTTCACATAAAATAGTCTTATGCAACAAGATAATGACAAAAGACAGGGACTCACAAACTCTACAAGAAAAGAATTAAAAATGGACAAACGACGAGTCCTCAAGTAAATTACAAACACAAAGCTTATAACATAATTTTACACAACTTGTAGTAGGGCAAAAGTGGAAATCAACTTAGTATTTTACTAAGCTACTTAGGAATCGAGAAGACTGGCAAAATCCAAAAATATTTTCTGTTGTTGTTGCCTTGCCAAAAAAAAAATATCTGGCACTATAATTTTCAAATAAATATACAGACACATACAACAGCAACACACTTTGTGCCAGAATTCAGTTTTTTTTTGTACTACATATTACAGCAATAGTAAAGACATTGCCTTGTCTCACACTGCTGATAACATACAACAATGAAACCCAAAACTTTGCCTTCTTCCAAAGTCTTTTTAGTAAATATGAATTTAAACTCTCCATTTTTTCATATTAATATGTTACAGAATACTCACATTAGTATATAAATAGCTCTGTGCCTAGTAAACATAGACTGTATAACTGACAATTTGAATTGCGTATTCACCTAACCAAAAGCAAACTTTTATTCAACACAGCTTTCCTTAGTTCACAGCTGGATGTGTATTCTATGGGAAGTTTACATTTTCTCTTTGTTTTTGTACGGATTTAAGTCCAACTCTGAATTGCCCACATGCAGTAGGTTTATGCATACAGTAAATATGCCTTGCAATAGGAAGACATCCCATCTGCAAAGGTTCCTGTTATCCATATTTTGCTCTAGCTCATAATGACATTGTTCTAGAAAAAAGCAGGCTCTTTCAAATGTATGAATTGACAGACTATTACAATTTTTAAAATGTGCTGCAATTATTTGTCTTCAAACATTTATACAGCACAACTCTAAAAAAAAATAAAAACATAAAAATTATTTTAAAAAAATATTATTTAACATTTCGTAAGTGTGAAAAAAGTGGAAACCATTGACTTGGGCTTCTTCAGCAACGATAAAAATACCAGCATCCGAAATAATACAGAAATTAGTGTAGGGCTATAGACATTCTAGTCTTTAAACTCCAGTTTCTCTTGTGCTTGTCTAATTCAAACCTATCGTGGAACACCATTTTTAAAAATACAGCATTTGTACCCAGAAAATCAAATTATCAGCAAACCCAGTTTTAAATTGTGTATCGATTATACATCACCCCTTCAAAGAATTTTGCTATGGGCCTTTCTTCAGATAGTTTCTGTACATCGTGCATCTCCAAAGTTCCTGAATCTGTGAAATTCCTCATTTTATAAACTTTTGCTTCTTGAATTAATATTTTAGAGTTAATGGAACATCAAAACAAATATTCAGTCTGGTCCTCTACCATATCTCATATCAGGAATAAAATGACCTCACAGCATCACCTAGATATCTAGATCACAATATGGCTACACTCACAGGGATTTTGGAAGGGATGTGATTAGGTGGTTTTGGGTTTTCTTTGGTTAGGGTATTATTATAGTGACCGAAAATTGTTGATGTAACTTTGCATGTTCTGCTTTTTCATCTTTATAATAAAAATTAACAATAAAAATGATACAAAATTGTAAAGGAAGACAAAAGGGTAAATAAGGCTGAGGTACTATAAGCATTGCCAAAACTACTTTGTTGAATGCAATTTACTAAAGAGAGGCTATTGCATTGAAGTAATTAAGCCTAAATATGTTGTACAGTCTCACCAAAATGCATTCCCTAATCACCACTGTATGGTCAATGTCATGATGCAGTGCTTAGTCTACGTCCATTTAGAGCTAATCCCCAGACAGATGATGAAATCCGCTTACAACTCTGTCAAATCTCACCAAACAGCCATGCAAATCACAGGACACCAAATGCCAAAAAAATCTTCATCGAGACATTCAGATGAAAACAACTCAACACAAATCAGTAAATAAAAGTAAAAGAAAATGGCTCAAAAGGGGTTTAGTTAACATAAAACTCAAGTGCAGTTGATTGCAAATGCTTATGCACCACTTTTGAAGTTCTAATCTCAGCTATATCTATGAGAATATTTAAATATATATACATTTGAAGGGAACAAAATCAAAATAAGACACATCTGTGCATCATTATAAATACATGATTACTATTTGCTGAATTTACCCAATTGATATTACAACAGACAATTTTGCATGTGTATTTGTTTTTTTTCTCAGCCTTCAAACTTGATTTACTCATTAACCATTACAATGAGCTACACTAAGATGTGTCCAAGACTTGAATTGTCTAACCTTTGAAACATGTTAGCCACCAGGTGCTTCTCTAAACAGTGATAAATTAAGATGCCGTTTACACACACAGGCAAAGAATGCTATAAAATATTTCAATGTTTAAAGAGTAGAAATCCCTGTTTCAAAAGTATTAATAAAAGCAGAAAATGATGGGAACTTCCATTGTGGAAGACCCAGAAAAATCTAAGGCAACTGGCTGTAAACTGGACAAATGCAAATAATAAGCCATATATAACTTTAAAGAACCAGCAAAAGCATTTAGTCAACAGTGGTGTAAACACTCCAGTGGTCCACAGTCCAGTGTTGCTTACAAAATAATGTTATGCAATGAGGAACAATTAAATGACAGTGCCCGAATTATGCAAAAACAGAAAATTGAGAAAATAAAAATGGAATGGTTTTGCCTCAACCACTAAAGGTACATTAAGTGAAAAATAGGTAAAGCATTTAAAGAAAAGAACATCATACCAACTGTTACTCATGAGAGTGGATCTACTAAATGATGCTTTGTGACTGGCTTTCTGTGGCACAGGAAATGCTGTGCAGATGGAAGGAATTACAGATTCAACCAAGTATCAACAAATCCTAGAAGCAAATACCCCAGAGTGTAAAAAAAAAAAAAAAAAAAGAAAGAAAGATGAAGAGACACCCAGACAAAGACTCAAAATATACTGTACCTCACAATCAACAATGAAGTACTTAACAGAAATAAAAGAAAGGTTCTGGAATTGCCTTCGCAGCCCCTAGGCTGTAATGTAACTGAAGATCTGTGGGTAGCACTCAAACATGCAGTGTGTCAAAAAGACATACGAATATTTCTGAGTTAAAAGTGTTCTGCTAGTAAAGGAAAGAAAAAAAAAAATCCTAAGGCAATAATAGGAAAGACTTGTCTGGCTACAAGCTGCTAAAATTTCTGCCAAAGATGGTGTTACCTAGTACACCCATCTGATGCCCCAACTTCTGTACATATACTACCTGTACATACACCTTTTTTCCTATCTATTAAATGCAGACAAATAGTAAACATGTAAACAGAAACCTGTGCATTAAAATGAGCAGAAATATGTAGTGCTAAATTCAGAAGCCTGCAGAGACTGTGTTAACATTTTTTACTAAGAAATTCAAGGAAAACCATGCAACTTGATCACGGTACCAAAACTAAAATGTACAAATGTGAATCAAAGTAAGACATGTTAAAACTACAACTCTTAGTGAGAACATTATCTGTTATGTGTATGAAGAAGATGACCCAGGAATCTTTTGGGGAATTTAAACAGAAAATGTATTGTTTTTGTTTGTTCATTCAAAAGTGTCTCACCTTTCACTCAATGTACACATTAACAAAGGAAAAATACACACAGGCACAATGGTACAATTCCCTTTCAATCACATACACCAAAAAAAAAAAAAAAAAAATTTTGCTTACATTGATCCTTAGCAGAGTAATTTTGTACCTGCACTTACCAATGAACTGTTTCAAATGATTTCAAAACAGTTAAAGCACAAATACAAATTCTTCCATAACTGCTAAATCAAGCAAGAAAGACTCAAATTCTGTCCATATAAAATTTTTGAAAAAAAAAATGATCTACAGTTGTAAACTCATGCGCACATTATAAAAATATATATACATACACACACACACACACACACACACATAGATATATATTATATATACATACATACATATACACACACACACACACACAAACTGAATAACCAAAACTCTTAACACAACTAATACTTTTGCACAAGGCCTCAATCCATTTACTCAACATTGCAGCTTTCCACAGATCTAATGGCATTCCTTTAAAAGGATTCCACACTGGAATAAACTTGTTAAACTACACCGAGAATGCATTTTTAAAGACCATCATGTGGCATATATCAAGGAGTTCAGTAACAAAGGGCATGCCACAGCAGGTCCAAGATCAACCAAACATTCATTGTAGCAATGAAAATAAAAAAACATACCCACAGACCACCAGCAAGGCCATGCCCCCAAAATAGTTCACTTAATTAAAAACAACTTTGAAAACAGTTGATTGAACCAGATCCGGCCAACATTTTTTACATGGGCACCCTCTAATTGATAGGCTACACTACAACAAATTGGAGTAAACAGGTTATGGAAAGAACAAAGTGAAGGTTCCACTAAAGCATAAGGAAGAATTTCAAAGAGTTCATCAAAAAGTTAAAAATGCCACTACTGAACCTCATTAAAATTAGTGCAATACTGAAGTAGTACTATAATATATATTTGTTAAAACTACAGTACATTAGAACAAAATACTATACAGTTCCGGCAACCAATGTTTAATTAAAACCCAGACAGGTCTGGATTCAGAATTCATAATAAGGTCTCCTGTATGCTATCATCTTCACTTGAAGCATAGAACAACTAAGATATATCCCCATCATGCAATGACACCTGAATAGAAAAAAAGCAGAACACATACAAAAATGAATGCACCCCAGAAACAGAGTTATGGAATTTATTGACTACAGTCAAATCCTTTCAATGTCAGCTTCCATTCTTACAATTTTTAAATAGCCAAACACCAAAGCTAATTTTTCACAAAATTTCAAAGTGAAGCTAAATTTAGGGTAAGCAAAGTTCATTCATTGCATCCAATTACCGCTTCCCAAATTTGCTCATAGAGTATCTATGCCTGCCAAATGTTTGCGCCAACCACCATTTGTTAATCTGGGTCCAATTACTGCCTTTAGTTGAACTCTTAACTTAAGTGAAAATTGTGTTATTTCTATATTTGATATGACCATACCGAAGGATAATTCTTTATTTTTAAAGGTACTTTAGCAAAATGTTCAGTTAACATTAACAGATTTGTTTGCTTAAAGTTCCTTTGAAAGATTTCTCTTTTCTATTTCAAAATGTCTAGTATTAAAGCAGCTGTTTGATAATGAACATAAATGTGTGAAAAGAAGCAAATTAACAGTTCCCATTTAGGACACATTGCCAATTTGGCTTGGCACCTGCTGTCTGTTAATTGACAATTTTAAAGGAACCTATTCAGAACATAATGTTAAGAAGTGAAGATTTTAAATGAAAAAAGTATGAAGGGTGCCCTGTACGCTAAAACTAGAACACCTGTACGCCGATTTAACAAGCAGTGTGAGAGTTGTGGCTAATGAATACAACACTAAACAATAATGCTGACAGGGTTCAATTCCCACCTTTAACTCACTGTGTTAAGCTGAGCAGGTCACTTAATGTGTCTGTGCTCCAATTGTGAAAAAACAAAAACCAGTGGAACTATGTACATGTCTTCTTAAGTTTGTTGGGATGGTGCACTACAGAAAAGTGCTACATAAAATAAGAGTGGTTTATTTGTACATATTCAGAGCAGCAAAGCAAGAACAGCATTCTAAATTTCTTACAAAAGTGAATTGTACATTTGGAAGGAAAAAAAATGATATAATCAAATAATTTACTACATTAAATGCCAAAACTAGCCACAATTAATTAATTGTTTGTAACACAAAACTAACAATCACTTAATCTCCAACACTACAGAGTACCATGATAGTATAAACATGCTCTGGAGGTACTAAAATAATATTCATTTATACATTAACTACCCTTGTTTAAATAAAAAGTAAGCAACAAGAGAAAGGACAACTAAAATAAAATCAACTTATAAAATGTTAGGGACCAATTTAGGTTAGATATGGGAAATGTCAGATCATCCATCCATCCATCCCGCTGAATCCGAACACAGGGTCACGGGGGTGTGCTGGAGACAATCCCAGCAAACACAGGGCACAAGGCAGGAACTAATCCCAGGCAGGGTGCCACCCCACTGCAATGTCAGATCAGAAAATGTAAAATGAAGTCTTCAGAAACTTAAGCAACAGTTCCAAAGCAACACAGGACAGCATGTGACATGTCACATGATAGCTAACCAAGACCTTGGTTTGGGGCCAAGAATTCATATGTGGACAGCTTCTCAAAGGTTTTCCATATGTCTTTGCCTGCCAGTCCCTGTAGCTACAAGGCCTGTTTCACCCATGGGGTTCATAAACTGAGAAAATATCAAACAAAATTTTGGAATCACATGGGTGAAATATGGTCTGTCATATAGCCTGCCCCATACCAGCCCCTACCAGAGTACTTTAATCCCCCCGCCTTGCTCTTATAAATTTATAGGACAGCAAAACCTCATATTTGCACAAGGGCAGACTTCAACAGAACAGAGCTTTTCATGTTTTTTTTTGTGCCTCAGAATTGTCGGTTTATTTTAATGAATGACAAAGAGATGCTTTTCCCTTTATTCCTTTATTACAAAGACTACAAAAGATTTAAATGACTACACTAAAACACACATCTTGATGCTTAAAAGAAAGCAGCTCCAACAGGGGGTGCTTTTCACGAGTCAAGACAAACTACCTCTAATTGCCAGCCTGAGAAGAAAAACACCACTGGTATGTCTTTTTACATTTGAAAAATGGGAGGTACAAAAGAAATTGCATTTTTAGCAAAATAGGTTTTTGCTTCTCTTAGAAATTACAGCCATAACTGGATTTCTTCTTTTTTCGGCAAAAGCCTGTAAGAGTATAATAAGTGGTCATCAGAATTCTTTAACTGATGGAAAATGTGCACTATAGATCAAAAAAAAAAAAAAAAAAAAGAGGATTACAGAATCGGATTGAATTACTCACTATTAAAGAGTACATTTTTGATCTCTGCACAAATTGTATTTCAAAGCTACTTTACATGAACCTACTCATTCTGTTTGATACAGCAAAACATGCATGAAAATTCACACAAACTTATGGTAAAACAATACATCCACTGTTTACCATTTCACATCCTAGACAGAAAACTTCTTTAACTGAGATACACAGGATAGTTTGCACAAATAAGGCAAACTAGATCAAGTTCACTGGTGTTGTTATCACTCTGTGTTTCCCTTCCCAAAAAAAAACAAAAAAAAAAAAAACACATTTCTATTGTGAAGTCCTGAATGGTTACAAGATTTTAGCAATTCGAAATCATTAACAAATTTGTTATCTCTAGAATAGAGTAAGACATATACTTCTTTCTACTAAGCAAACAATGTGGGCCAGCAACTAAAGCACTGGACTATAAAAACCACAAAGTTCCCAGTTGAATCCTGACTAATGATTCACTGTCTGAGACTGAGCAAATCACTTAATGTGCCTGTGCTTCAACAATGAAAAAATATATAGCTTGAAAACAATTATACTACTTATTTGCAAAGCACCATGAAAAGGAATTTACTATAGAAAACTGTGCTATTGTTTAATTACAATTACAGTTTCTGTTTTGTTAATATAATGGACTTATCCTAAAAAAGCTGACCAATACTTAATCAAAAAGAGACTTAAACGTATGCATATTAAAACGAACAAATATAATATAGGCAGAAATGTATAAAACATACTGTAGTTTCTTTGTTTTGCTGCCATTGGAAATACCCCTGCTGCCAATCTGGAATCAGCTTTAAATGTGTACTGCTGCTTTCTTATTTTCTTTGCAAAGCAACTTTAACAGAAAATTAAAAAGTGATTGTTAAAAGGGATTGATTGTAAACAGCAGTATGTAAAAAGGAATGAAATGTACACTTCATAGCATTTTCACTCTCTTTTCAATGACATACCTGTATATCAAACACTGTTTAAACAGATGCAATTAATAGCATTACTGTTTCTTTTCTACATCTCAAGAATATGCTTAACACAAGATTGTCTAGAGTGAAAAAAAAAAAAAAAAAATCACACACACAAAGTGTTTTAATGTATTTATAACTCATCACAAGTTACTACAACATGCATATCGACAAGTGTTACATTTTCAAAAACTAAGCATAAAGCAAGTTATCACTCTATACAACAAACCTGTATAATGTGAAAAGATTGGACAGCACATCAACTTCATTGCTGACCAAAGTTATTGTCCATTTGGATTTTTTGATAATCAGGTTTGGCTAAAAGTGCATATTCTGTTTTCAAAATACAAATCAAAGAACACGTGTGGGCTTCATGCTAAAGTTTTACTTAAACTTCAACGTGTGGCATAATGGATCATCACCAGCGAAGATAGTTATTCTGTAGTGTGAATGTCTGAAAATAAAGAAGGTGGGTACAAACAAGACACTACAAGTCTGAAAAAGTGACACAAATTGTGCATTTTAAAACTAAAAACGTGTGATTTTTATTTTAAAGGACCAATGTTCACTTCATAAGTTGTCCTTTCACACAAAACAAAGTTCTAAATTCTTTATGAAACTGGGTCAGTGTTTCCTTGTTACACTGCATCGATTACATAAGAACGCTACTAGATCAATCAACCTTTATTTTATATTGCCCCATTTACCGTACATATGATGCTCTTTGCAGAAGCATTTGGATAGGCTATGCAAAGCCGTGCCTTATGCCACGCTATGATCAAGAAATACTGCTTCGTGGACTGCTCCAATATTATTTTCAGAACAAAACGGAAAGTTAAGACTTTCATGTCCCAACCCTAAAACGCAAATTTACTTTTGTAAAATTATACTCTAATTTTTCCACCTTTAAATAAAAAGTCTGACAATCCACGAACAGACAAAGCACTCCTAAGCCGCTCTTCACCCTTACCCACAGCCAGCGATACGTGGGGAGGGGGATGCACACTGGACTTGATGGTAAGCCGACTTGCATTCGGATATATAGTCAAACTTTAGCATAAACGGAGGCAGGCTCAGTTCTTCACGTGAGAATGTTGCATCTGCAACCGGGTAACCGGGACACAAACAACAGATGGGCAAAGGCAACATATTAACTGTACTTGCAGGGGTACAGTCTTTCTTAGATAGCTCAGTTACTAGTCTCAGTATAAACAAAGGGGAAACCAAAACACAAATTCTTACACCAAAAAACGGAAACCTTATAGCGGCTTCTAATTTAAACAAACACACACGCTCACTCCCGGTAGCAGCAAAAGGTCAGGAAGGGCTGAAGTTCAGCAATTAAGTAACATACATTTAAGTTCAGTGATATATACTGAGGAATCAAGGTTTTACCACACATAGTGAATATTGCCGTAATCCAGTACTGTCTCCATGCTCAAAAAAAATGTAATGACTTTCGGGATAAAATAATTTCAGGAGTAAAGATCCTGAGTGACATGACTACCATTTAAACCGAGGTGTCTTTCATTGCGGCGCAAAATATGACTTGCTACTCAGTTTCAACACGGGCCGCTGTAATTCAGAGACGTGGTTCCCCTTTCTCGTTGGGGCCCCTCCTTCAATTCCCCCTTCCCCATGCTGTTTCCCCGCTTACCTGCAGAACAAAGAGTGTGACTGAAGGAAACTCCGCGAGAACCGCCAGCGTAACTTTAATCCAACAGCCGGCCGAAGAAGGAACAGAATAGCAGACAGTCGCTGAGATTTAAAAGCGCCAAATTGAGCGCACACTCAATCCACAGGGTCGGTTATTCTTCTGGATAAACTTTGTAAAATACACCATAAAGATAGTAGACTGCAAAAAAATAAAAAATCTCCGACTCTTGAAAAACGGTGGGGGCGAAAAACAAAAACATACACAAAAACCGCCACAAACTTTTACTGGCTGTAAACTCGTGTTATAAAGGCAAGAGCGACTCGGTGTCTTGCGTTTCCCCTTAATCTTGATGGCCGCGACAGTTTGTACAATAGGCACTTTTGCTTAATTTTTAAAAGGAAAAAAGCGTGTTTTTTATCTCAAGGCTTTTATTTACCGCCATCATCAGCACGCGAAAGCTGTCACCGACCGCGAGACAACCGAACCGCAAAGAACCCTCCTCCGCGCGACACACTGATTGGTCCCGAGTTCAGCCGGTGTTGACCAGATTGGCCTGTCTATTGGTGAAGCTGTCCGTCACTTTAGCATCCCTGAAAGCTGGAGAAGTGATGGAGATTCTCGCATCTGCCTGCGCGCCGGTTCGCCGAGCAGCACCCCCTATATTGGGGGGCAGCTACGCTAACCACGTATCCTTGCGTCCAGACACCACATTCATAACAGAGGAAGAAAATTCACCAATATCTGCGCAATGCGCCTATCACACTAACCAGTTTAGTTACGCCATTTACGTAGCGTAAAAGAACAAGTTAGGTTGGATCGAAAGGGTAAATAAGGTACTCGCCAGACAAAGACATCTTAAAGACGCAGTACTGATTTTTTATACTAAGGACTCACATCCTATCAGCATAATGATTAACTGTTCTACTGACATCCCATTACAAGCCCAATCCAAAATCCACCAATCTTCCTGTATGGGGATGGAGTAGAAATCCAGCATATAACTCTAAAAAGGAACATGAAAAACTAGACTTCTTCTTCACAACTACAAAGGGTGAAACGTTCTTTTTTTATGTATTGCTAACATTTAAAACATTGACAGCATAGTTTGGGAGAACTGGTTGATGCGTTTTCATCTAGAAAAATTTCTTAATCAGCAATGAGAACTCATTCATTTTTGCTTTACTTATAACTGGTGGAGTTATATACATCACTAAGTTTTCACTAAGGTTATTGTTAACATTGATGGTCTGATTACGATTCAGGGCTCGTCTCAGTCTTGTCCTCAGTCACAACAGTGAGAGGCTCTGGGTAACCTTGGCCCTCTGATGTAAAATTAGGGTTCAAGAAATAGATAGCTGTATACATTTTGTTTCAACAGCATCTTTGTCACCTGTCATGCAATGTTTTGGTAACTTTGGAGAGGGAGTTAGGAGTTGAACAAAGAATTAAAAAATTGAGTGAAACTTAAATAAAACACGGTCTGATAAAGCTAAAAGAAGGAATGCATTTTCAATAAAATTCCAGAAAGCAAGCATATCTATGATTTTACAGGATCACCTGATTAAGTAAGTTTAGTTAGACAACTTGCCAACCAGTTATAAAAATGATTGAAATTAAATATAAGACACAAATGTGATTCTTAATAAAGAACAAATATGGATGTAATAATAAATGTTCTGCATTTAGAAACGGTCAGGATATGACTTCACTATAGTAGATAAAGAGCAGTAAAACTACGGGGTAAAAAAAAAGGAAAAAGTATACTAGCTTGAATAATGCTTTTAAGTATTAAACAGATACGTATATATTACTTAATACAGATTTTTATTATCAATAAACTCTGAAAGTGTGCAGAAACCGGTGATCTACACCTCTATGACACTATTGTTTTTCCTATATACTTTACCACCAGTCTTTAATGAAAGATGACTAATTCTAATTAAAGAAGTCAATATATTTTTATCATCAGTATGCTTTTGCTGGAGTATGTGAATTTCCCCTTGGGATTAATAAAGTATCTATTTATCTATCTATCTATTGTTCTGTGCAATATATTTTCCCAAGAAATATATTTAAAATATGCACCTTCTACTAGCTTTAGTAAGCAGTGTTTTAGGATTTTTTTTAAATAAATCGTATTCAATATTTCTTTTCTTTACATTAATTTCAATATTTCCACACTAAACAAAAATATATTTGTAATAAGCATGATTGATGGATGGTGTGAATTCAAATCAACTTGATTACATATGTGCAGACCGACATTTAAAATACTAGGCTAAAGAATATTTTATTTAAAATCTTTGCAAGTTCACCATATTCTGTCATACAAATGAAAGTATAAAATCATACACTTTAGTTGCAGGAATGTAAAATCTCTTACTGCACAGTCATAATCAAAACATCACACACTAAGATTGAATGCTGCTTCTATTAGTTGTATGTTTTAAAGGCAAAAAAATTACAAATAAAAACTTAGGTTAGTCCCAAATATTAAATTCACATTGTAAATCAATCCTCTACCTGCCCTTTGTTTTATGACATGCAGAACTGTTCAGAGAACATCACTGTTTTCATGATAATTAATATTTTCATGCCACTAATTTGCAGAGACTGTACTAGGCAACTAATCTCATCATTTATAAATAAAAGGTAACAAAATATAATGTAACTTGCAAAAAATATGTACAAATGGTGCAGTACAGATTTAACAGTAATGTCTCCTTATACAGGACACAAACACCAAAAAATGTCCAGAATACTGTAACGATACTGTGCAGCTGCAGATAGGTTTTACAATCATATTTATCCATGTTTTCTCATTTGTAGCTTGACAAACAAATGGCTGAAATGTTTTGTTTCAATATCAGCAACCAAAATGCCTCCTTTGAGCTCCTTCCTAAAGTTTTCCTCAGGAAGTAAAATGAATAAATAAAAAGAGATTGAGAGAGATAGTTCAACGCATCCCAGTGCTTGGTGCGGCCTGTTGTTTGCGAACTTTGTTAAACAGCTCCAAATATTGCACCATAGTGTCAGATGGAGAATAGATTCCATCAGGCTTAACGCCAAAAACAGCAGGTGCACCTGGGACATGGGAACTCAGAAAGCTTTGCATAAACTCCATCATAAGGTTCCAGCAGTCATTAGCCACAATGCATGGGCAGTATTCAACCTGTAAACAGAATAAAAGGGCAATTAATGAAGGATATTAGTTATTTTTAGCCATTAGTCTAGGGTAATCATCTTCAATGACTACTTATCACAAGCATTGCCTCATAGTTATCACCTGTAAAAGCAGCAGTAATTGGCTTAAATATTAGTCCATTGTGGCTTCCAAGCCAATCAGAATTCCAAATGTGTAAAAAAAAATAATCAAAACTTTCTTATTTCATCCATAATTGCTGTTGACAGAGTGGACAACAACTTAATGAAAGCACTTAGGTTACGTATTTGAATAGCACAGGAACAACTGGAAAACAGCCTTCAATTCCTAGTACATTTATGGATAATGTAATTATTGTAGTTAAGTCCAGTCCTGTTCTTCCACAGATGTAAGTAATAGGAAATGTCTAATTACATATGGTGGTGGGGGACGGCTTTACAAGTATTCTGAAATAAGGAATGAGAAGAGACCATTTTTTCAATAAGTGTTACTAACTAGATAATGTATTTTCAATGTACAAATATAATCTTACAACAGCAAATGTCAGATACAGGACAAACTGACTGGTGGACACCTTTGATTTAAAAATAAATCTTCCAATAAAAAAAATAAAGAACTGTTGCAAATGAAAGTATCCTGAATAATGTAATTGTTTACCAATGCATATGGCACATAAAACATATATTATCTCTCTATTAT
Source organism: Polypterus bichir lapradei (assembly GCA_026402145.1). NCBI lineage: Eukaryota > Metazoa > Chordata > Cladistia > Polypteriformes > Polypteridae > Polypterus > Polypterus bichir. The sequence continues at coordinate 36,359,466 of JANRMT010027041.1, read as the reverse complement.
ATTAAAAAAAGTCTTCCATCGTGTCTACATTATCCAGCCTTGACCACCCCCCTTCCACACCGCTCGCCCAATAAATTACTCCTACTGCGCACATCCTCTCTCCATACCACCCCATGACACACTCAGTGTTAACTCGCCCTTCAACACAGTCAGTATAATAGCAAAGCAGAAAAGCAAATTATCTATTCAAGAATATTGAATTTTATATTGCGATAGAAAAAGAGCAGCAAGAGCTGATAATGAACATAAAAAAAAAAGAAAATGAACAAGAGCAGCATATAATAAGTCAAGAACAAAGAATTGTTCAGTAAACGAAAAAGAGAAAAATATCTGAAACATGTGAATAGAAATGCAAAAAGCAACTTTATAGAATGCAATTTAAAGGATAAACTAATTCATAACATTGTTTTTGATGAGGTGTTAATGTAATTTAATTTTTTTAGTTACTTTATTACATTTTACTTTTTTACTTGTACTTTTACTTTTTACTATGTTTCATCTTCATTGGTATTTAGAATAGACAGTTGTAGTAAAATACTCAAATAACTGATTTTCTATTTATAATAATTAAGGACCAAACCATTTTCCTCCCATGCACAGCATACTTTTCCATATACCATGTGTTTAAATACAATCGCTTACTCTAATGGGGGAGCACCCAGACGCCCTTCAAGTAGCTTAGCCACGAGACAGAGGGCGCCCAGCACGTGTCCCCAGGGGTTGGCAAGCAAAGCGAGCATGGGGCACAGACCCCTAGTTAATGATTGATTAAGGACTGTATTTCAATCAGCAATAGCAATACACAAATACATTTTACCATACACTATTACTCTATGAAGATGATTATATATATTATATAGGCCCAAATTCTATAAAATCCTTCTCATTTGTTGTCCATCTAACAAAAATTTAAATTCAGACTGTAAATTAAGGGATGCTTAACATTGGAGAGCAAGTACTTACTTGCTTGTGAAAAAGCTATTACACCATAATAAGCACAACTGAACACACAGACAAAAAGTAAACAAAAATGCAGTATTTGAGTTAATAGAGTGTTTTCTTTGGCTTCCCTTAAAATGCAAAATGGAAGCAATTTGCTTTACAATACTGCTGCATAATTTTATCTGTCTTTAAGACTCCTTCACAAAACAAAATTGTATCCCTTAAGGAAGTGATTTTCAGTTCTGCTCATCAGATACAGATGAATTTTGGGCGTTCCCCTGTGTTTTCTATCTTCAACTTGCCCAGTTTCTTCATATTTTATTTAATGAAAGCTTGCACATCAATTCTTGAAAATCTGTTTAATATGTTATTTCTTTCTAACTACAAGCATGACTGATACAAAATTGTCATTTTAAGTCTGTCAAAGTGTGTTAGCAAAAAAACCTCTCCCAGAGGCACCTCTGTATTTATAGTTGTCATGCAATGCACCCATGAATTTGTTACTCTGCACTGCACCTGTTCACTACAAAATTAATCTGAATCAAATATACTGCTGTTGGAATTTGATACAAAAAATGAAATGGATGGGTTGCCTCCGGAACAGGTTTAGAGACTAAGCCAGCAATGTTCTAGCGATCTCATGAGATGTCAACTTTTTGAAAAACATAAATTCTTGTTACTTTTATTTGTAACAATGATCTATACTAATAAAAGGCAAAGCCCTCACTGACTGACTGACTCACTCACTGACTCACTCACTCATCACTAATTCTCCAACTTCCCGTGTAGGTAGAAGGCTGAAATTTGGCAGGCTCATTCCTTACAGCTTCCTTACAAAAGTTGGGCAGGTTTCATTTCGAAATTCTACGCGTAATGGTCATAACCAGAAGGTATTTTTCTCCATTTACTGTAATGGAGTTGAGCTTGAAAGCCGTGGGGGCGGAGTTTCGTGTGACATCATCACGCCGCCCACGTAGTCACGTGAACTGACTGTCAATGCACTATGTAGAAAACCAGGAAGAGCTCCAAAATGCGCTGAAGAAAACATGCATTATATAATTGAGAAGGCAGTGAAACAATAAGAAGCGAGCGAGTGACATATACTACCATATTCATCAGTGCATCTACTTCGGAAACAAAGCAAGGTATAAACCTAAACTTTAAATTAAGTTAATAGACAGGCTGCCGCTGGCGTTTTTCATGCCCACGGGTAATGCGGGATACAAGTTTAATGAGAGGACGCAGGATATAAA
>JANRMT010027041.1:36320311-36356871 GCA_026402145.1 Polypterus bichir lapradei | reverse complement strand
ATATATATATATATATAAATAAATATGACAACAACACTCATGTCAATGACAAAACAATTACATTAACAATCATGTTACGTTATTTTTTAAATTTTTCCTTTTCTTTTTCATAACTTCTTTTATACACTACTTCTCCGCTGCGAAGCGCGGGTATTCTGCTAGTTATTTATATTTATTTTAATGCAATATACTTTTGTTTTACTAGTAAATAATCAAATACTGCGTAGCTTTAAAAACAATCTTCTTGGGCAGTTTAAGACTAAGACACTGTATAAAAGTAACTGTTTCCATCCTTGTCATGTATACAGTAATGTTTAAACATTCTAACAGAATCCAATTAAAAAATATGACCAGAAAAAAAAAAAAAAAAATCAAAAAACAAACAGTTTTTACAAAAGGTCTTGAAAGGAAAGCAAGGATGTTTCAAGAATATTAATCAAAATAATCAGTACAATTTACCTCCACAGAAATGCCACGGGCACTAGATCCCATTGTGATTGTTCCCAATTTCACCAAAAAGTCACAGTACTGATAGCGTGCTCCTCTGCTCTCCACTTTGTTGCCTTTGGCATTCTGAAAATAACTCTTTAACTTGACCATGAGCACATCAAAGTTAGGATCAGCTACCAAGCAGGGGCCATTTTCAAAAAGTGCAAAGCAGCTGAGTGGTGCCTCCGAATTGTGCATTACATACAGGAACTTTTGACTCTGACCTATGGAAAGAAAAATCATTCTCACAAAATATGCTTTGCTGTCAAAATAACCAGAATATAAACATACTTTTAATTAGTAACATAAGGAGGCATGTAATCATACAAACACTGCACATGTGTGAATATTAATTTTCAAAGCTGCGAAACCACCCGACTTATCTTAATAAGAATGAACCACCATTGTATTATCACTATTACATGGGCACAGCAGTAGAGAAATTAATTTTAACATAACTTTTGTTTATCAGCTTCTAATTAATGAGTTTTAGACTGCAGCATATCATACATAGTAAAATACAAGAAAATGACAGTGATTAATGAGTGGTTTTAAAATAATTTTAATTTGACATTGTAGTTTCTCAACGAGAGTAAAATATTTCTTTTCAGAAGTAATTTCCAGAGGAAGTAATTTTAGAAACTAGCATTTTCATGGTGCTACACAATCTTACTAAATTTCATACATCTTTATTAAGATATTGCAGAGAGTGTAAAGATTGATAACTTGGACGGACAACAGTATGATGGAAAAAGATGATGTGATGAGGAAAAAGAAAAAATATTCTGTGTACAGGAATTAAGACATAAGGAAAAGAATGATTCAAGAGAAATTGCTGTGTACACAACAAATTATTTATAAAGAAAATAGATCAATAACATTTGAAGCTGGAGGTAGCAAGATTAAGATCATCTTATGTTAATAAAGCACAGTAATTGCTAGAGAAAGGTAATAGTATGAAAATTTTTAGTCAGAGGCATTTGAAGGAAAAAAAAAAAAAAAAAAAAAAAAAAGAATGCAAGGATGGCCATAGGAGCTCTTGAATACTGAGTATGTTCAACATGGATGTAAGAAAAAAAAAAAAAACATTTCAGTGAATATTCTACCTCATATTATACAGAAGTTAAATGTTCTATTGTAGATTTCAGACACCCACCACAACCTTTATTGTCATAAATGTCTGAACAGAGTGACAGATGTTGATGTATGTTAAAAGTAAGATAAGTGGATTAAGTGCCAAAAAAAGTGTGGTTCTGATACTTCAGGCAATGAATGTAAACTGTGGATTAAAGAAAGAGTGGGTCAAGAAGTACTCTGATATTGGATACAAATCAATAAAGACGTTGAAAGAAAAAGCAGCAGGTGACATCAGAAGAACATATCTATACGGTTTGCACATTTGTAATTAGAGATCCACAAAGGGAGAAAATGAGTCTCTTTAGATGTTGTTTGTTATATACCACAATCCCAACTCATCTGGCCACAAAGACTTTACTGATGTAACTACACAGCGATCCCACCATAATAGCACAAAAGACGCTGATCACAATGGACATAATGCATCTAATATCACTTTGCCAAAAAACCCATTTTCATTTTAATAGAAAATACTACAAACAGAAAGAATGGTGTCTCCATTATCAGGACACTTTACTGAACTGGTTATGCAGAGCTTTGAAAGCGTGCCTTTAACTCAGTTCAAACTTAATCTCTGGATATGCTACATCGATGAAACATTCATTATATTAAAAAACTAAACAGATGAATCAATTCTACAGCCACATAAACTCAGTATTCCCTGCAATTCAGTTCACAATGGAAAAAAATGAATGGACACATCAATTTCCTTGACATTTCCATTGAAAGAGGTAACCACATTGTTTTAATTTTGAGTATTTATCACAAGGAATGTTATGCAGATGAAAATACTACACTTTTCCAGCAACCACCCTTCATCGCATAAATAAAGTTGTGTTAGGACTTGGACATATAAAAAGAATGAAAGACATTATCATTTTCATCTGTTCACATCAAATGGCTACCCCAAGACGTTTATTAAACAATGCCTATATAGGAGATGCCCCGGACATCAGCAAACAGTCGACTCCAACTTGGTTCCTCATCGCACTTACCACACCATCCCTTATCATTGTGGTGTGTCACAAAGTACAGCACATGTCCTGTCCAGATCTGGGAACAAGATAACGCACAACCCGGCAAACACTTTAAGGACTGTCCCTTTTCAATGCCAAATGCAAAATAATCGATCAGAGAGACAAGAAACTCAGTTTACAGCATTCATGCCCAGGGTTATATGCGAGACAAATGTCTAAAACACTTGCAACACGTATACAGGAACATCGCAATGTTGTCAAAAGGAAGGACCCACGGTCTCTGACATATACACATACAGGTAAATTCAGGGCCAATGCTAAAAGTGCAAGACAGCAGGCTGAATCATGGTTCTCTAATGAAAACGCCATTAACAGACACTTGGACTTGAACCCAGCATATGCAGGCTTAAAAAGAAGAAAATCCAAATATTAAAAAAAATACTTTATGACTAACACCTTCTGAACCCCATCTTATTAACCCCTCCCCCTATTTTCTATATATTGCCTTTGATTCCTATATGTTTAATTGTTTTCTTCTGATGAGGACACCTGGTAGTTTGTCAAAAGCTTAGTAATAAAATACTATTTTAAGATATGTGACTAATTTTCTCCCTTTGTAGATCTCTAGCTACAAACATGCATACACACACACACATATTAATGAATACTCTAATATACTTTTTTTATGTACATTACCAAAAACTATTTTTTTGCATTCTGCACCAATTGGCAATTCACAATTGATCTTAAAACATACATTAACCCTTTAATATTATCTCTGTCAGTGGTTCTCAAGCTCAGTCCTGGGACTCCCTTGTGGTTGCAGATTTTTCTTCCAAACAATTATGCCTTCAATTGAACTCTCTCATTAATAAAGAAGCCAGGATTTCCCAGTTTCTCTGTTTTAGTGGCAATCCAAGTTACAAAACTGGGTCTGATAAATTTGAACTGGTATTTCGCAAGCATTAATATATGTTAAATTGGGTTCATTTTATTCTGTGTATTTAAAGGATTTTCATCACCATCCTTCTGATTTTGTTTCCCCTTTTCCAGGTGTTCTGGTTATTAAAGCTGGTATGTAATAATGATATCACTAGTGGGTCTGCCACTGAAGTAACTGCAGCCAGTCAGTATTCACTTATGTTTGTCACTGTGTCTACGTCTCTCCTTGTTAATTGTCATTATATTAAAAGGTGCAAAAATAGCAAAAACATTAAAATAATAAGAAACCAAAAATGAGTGTCAAGCATTTAAAGTGAAGGCAAAAAACTGGCATTTCTAAATTTCTTATAAATGTTAATCTGACATTACTGTGATTTTTTTTTTAATGCAGAGTAACACAAGAAAAAAAAAAAAAGATAAGCATTGTGATGGATTAGAGGTAAAAGGACTCACCGAGTGTGAATCTGCCTGGTAAAAACACCTATCATCACAGAGGACCCCCAACACTGAAAAGTGAGTAGCACTGATATGTAAAAGTACATAGTCAGTTTTATTTCAAAAAACAGCTGTCACAAATTTGCAAAACTGAAGAATAGGACTTCTGAATTATGACACATGACTGTCATTTGTCCACATAACAGATTTTGTTGTGTTTACAGACCTTGACACTTTTACAGCTGTGGTGAACTTTATGTAAATTTTAACAAAATAAAGCAAAATGACAGAGGTAAATAATTTAAATAACAAGCCATCCATTAGTAATCACCCTATGCAAACTTTGAACATCTAGCAAAAAGGAAACCAAGCTATAAATAGGTACGCTGGATGGAAAGTTTTTGCAGTATATCAAAAAAGGTCTTTGTCTGTTTTGATTTCAACAGCACACCCCCTTTGATCCTCAACAGCTGAAAATGACAATTTTGGCCAACAACTCACTTGAACTACAGAATAATTTAACTACCTGAAGCTAAACATGTTTGGGCCTGGCCGGTACTTGTATCAGAGTTCATCCAGGATAAGCTTGGGTAGCTGCTGGAAGGGGTTTTAAGGAGGCCATCGGGGTGCTTATGTTATAGTCTGTGTGTGGATGCCAGTGCAATGATGGGGACACTGCTGTAAAAACTGGTACTATACAACCAGGCCCTGACTGTGTGTGGTCACAGAAGATCCCTGGAAAAGGTGTAACTTGTATAGCAATGTCCTGGCTAATCTGCCCACCATGGCCTGGTCATTGTGGCACCCTAATCATCCCCTGTCTCTTAATAGGCAACTATCTCGCTCACTCCTTCACCACCAAGTAGTAAATTTGTAGTGAACCTACTCGCGCAAGAATGGCTGCTGTCACATCCTCCAGGAGGATGTTGCACATTGACAATACTTGAGGTGGTTCCCCTCTGACTACGTAAAGCTCTTTTAGAAGGTTAGAAAAATGCTATATAAATGTTATTAAATAATTATGATGATTAAAAGATAATATGCCAAATTTGACTTTGGTAACATACTGATACTGCTTATTTTATAATGTCATGAAAAGTTTTACAGACCAAGTAATCTCAACATTCATTAGCTGTACCTGCTTTATTTACTACTAGGTTACAGGGAGCACAACCCAGTCCTGGCAATTATAAGCACAAGATAGAAACAAATCATAGATGGGAGAGAATTCCATTATATAGCATTTGCCTACACATACACACACACATACACACAAACACATCCATATTTAATTATTATAGACCAATGTAGACTTGCCAGTTAACATTCACTGTTTTTTTTGCCAAATGTGAAATAAAAGAAATATATATAACTAGACAAATGTTAAATAATAGTAAGGTAAGTTATCGAAAATGTACGTTAAGTTACTGTCTGTAGACGGCCAGTGAACTTAAACCATTAAATGCATAAGGTGACATTGTGAGTTTTATGTACAAAGGTTTACAGATCAGAAAATGACATACAGTAATAGAGAAAGCCTTAAAATTAGCTACAAGAATTATACCACGTCACAGACTAAAAAAACTGACAAACTCACTAAGCAAATTATTAGGTACACCTGTATACCTTATTCATGCAATTATCCAATCATGTGGCAGTGACACAATGCATAAAATCATGCAGGTAGAAGTCAGGAGCTTCAGTTAATGTTCACATCAAACACTACATGATTTCGACCATGACATGATTGTTGGACCTAGACGGGCTGGTATGTCTGTAACTGCTGAACTCCTGGTATTTCCACACACAACAGTCTCTTGAGATTATTCAGAATGATGAAAACATCCGGGGAATGGCAGCTCTGCAGAAATAAACACCTTGATGAGAGAGGTCAGAAGAGAATCGCCAGGAAAGGCCATTGTAAAGGCTACTATAACTCTGATAACCATTCAAATGTGGTAAGCAGAGAAGCATCTCAGAATGCACAACATTTTAAAAACCATGAGGTGAATGGGCTATAATACTAGAAGACAAACTGGAAAAACATACTGTAGCCTGGTCTGATGAAGCTTGTTTTCTTCTGAGACACACAAATGGAACAGTTAGAATTTGGCAGCAACAGCATGAATCCATGTACACAACTAGCCTTGCATCACAGTCCAAGCTTTTGGTTGTGTTGTAATGGTGTGGAGATTGTTTTCTTGGCACACTTTGTCCAATTAATACCAATCGTCACTCGATTGCCACAATTTATTGTTAGTGATCAAGTGCATTCCTTCATGGCCACAATTTACTTATTTTCTAATGGCTATTTTTAAGTATGATAATGCACCATGTCAAAAAGCAAAAGTTATCTCAAACTGGTTTCATGAACAAGTCAAAGTTCAGTGTTCTTCAGTGGCCTTCCCAATCACCAGATCTGAATCCAACATATCTCTATGATGTGGTGGAATGGCAAATTTGAAGCATGAATGTGCAGCTGAGGAATCTGCAGAAATTATGTGATGCAACATGGGCCAGAATCTCAAAGGAATGTTGCCACCATCTTATGCGACAAAGAATTAAGGCTGTTTGGAGAGCAGAAGAAAGCCCTACCCAGTATTCGTAGTGTTCCTGATAATTTGGTGAGTGTATAAGGAACAAGAAAAGGAAATTTAAAAGAACAAAAGCAGATCTGACAGAACTTAAGACAATTTCTTTAAAGTAAACATTTTTAGCAAGAATACAATGACAAAAGAAAACATTTGTCAAAGGTATATCACACCACACCATTTTCTAAGCCCGTATAAAATGGTATATTTGAACCAAAGGATTAGTTGTTCCCACCGCGACCTTCAACAGGAAAAGCAGATTGATGACATTACTTGTTCCTCACTGACAAAGAGGAGTACACCCGTACAGTGAAAAATAACACTCTAAGAATGACATTTAAACCTCAACTTGGTATTTGTTTTAACCTTGTAGACATAAAATGGTGTGCTGTAGAGGGCTGAAGTCAGTCCTTACCATTGACCTTAATGACACAGACTTCCATATCTTAATCATTTTCCCATCATAAGCCATACCTGAATTGGCTATGGCAGGTGCGCCCGCGTGGTAGGTCTCGCAATCCACATAGAAGTTACCCTGCTTCACTGCTCCCAGTTGCTCTAATTTTTTGTTTAACATCTCCACCGTTTGTTGAACACTTTTTCCTTCAGCCACGGGTACCTGTGACACACTGCAGTCATTTAAAAATTGGGAAAAAACAAAAACGTAAGCAGCCTTTAATCAATACGGTGCGAATACTGTAAAGAGGATCTCAGTTTTCTAAACCCCTTTTTAAAGAGTTTACAGAATAACGATTATTCTGGAAAGCATAATATTATTTGCAATCATAGCTGTTGTTTATGTAAAGTGAGCGCAATCTACTCTCACAGTATTAATGTATCATTTAATATAAAATGAAACAGTGTGCCGATTTAAAAATAAACTATTACTATTGTAAACAACAAAAGTTTGCTTTCCCAAATGTTTTACATGAAAGCCATCCTTAATTTCTCGGATTGAAAAAAATTAAAAGTATCGTCACAAATTAATTAAACTAAACAAAAAAAAAATTTAACTAGCTCTATCTTACCAAGTTACCCCCATGGCTTCTGTCTGTCTGCCAATTAGCAGCTTTCAAAATAAGCACTTCCTGAAGCGCAGGAAGTGACGTCATCATGTTACTAAACAATAACATAAGTAATTAAATACAATCCTTTTTTGTAATCCACATTATTGTATGCATATGCTCTAAAATGTTACACTTATAAGTGAATTAAAAGGGTAAAATTAATAAAATGTTAGTCAGACATATTTGTGAAGGGCGGAACTAAAAATTTCAATTTTTCACGTTGCCTCGTTATAAGGTGTTATTCCGCCATTTTTGTAATGGGCAAAAACAGTGATCTACAGTCCCATGCTGGATCGCATGTGCTGTGGAGTTGAACTGATCATGCAAGTGAGTTGAACTGTGGACTGCTTTCTCCGAATATAATAGTTAAAATACATCAACGAGAAAAAACATCTAAAGATATGCCTAAAATAAAAAAGGCCAAAGGAATTGGCAGTGAAAGGGAAAAACACGTTGCACTTGCCGACCAGATTTTGCAAGATGACTCGGTAAGGCCCAGCGTCCGGCTGAAGAGCCGTGATCGACGAGAGGAGGTTGATCAACAATATGTAGACGAAAAGTTGTCTCGTAAAATCCTCAAGCAAGCTCGCATTCAGCAGGAAGAGTTAGAAACAGAATATGGACTGGGATCCAAGGGAAAACAGAAGAAGACTCAGACTACAGTTCTGGGTAAGCGACTTAATTAAGACCATCTATGTTTTTTATAGTTGATCTCAGTTATAACAGTAACATATTAGTTTACAAATTTAATATGTTTATTTATAGCTTTTTACACGCTATATCCACGCAATTTGTAGGCTTCAAACCCCACAATTGTAAATGATCAGCATGTAGCCACAAAGTATGTTTGTATAAGCCCATCCGTATTCTTTACTATAGAGAATATGGTTTTATTTGCATTATTTGTTTAGATAACATAATGGAGTCATATTATTTTACAAATATATAATGCATTTAACACACAAGTTTTTTTTCCCCACAGTAAAACACAAAATCCTGCCTATGGAGTTGGCTCCGTTTTGATGCTCATGTCTTTCTGAGAAACTTACGAAATAAGTTATTTGGTTTAATGGGTTCCGTTTAAATGGCAGATTTTGTGGTTAATGCTCCACGCAAACTTCGAAGCAATCTGAACAATAGAATTCAGTGTATGCGTGTCAGCTCAACAGATTTTAGAAAATGATACCGATTGACCATCTTCGATTTGCATCATACTCGCTGAAAATAATTGTGGCCACTTATACTGTATGGGGGGTGGCTGTAATTTTACTCTAAAAACAAATTTTTACAAAAAATTACAATGTTCCTTACGCCATAACTTTTAAACTGTTAATGCTAGATCTTTGAAATTTTAAGAGATTACTGTTTACTGTTAGATGTCAATGACGTCTACAATAGTTGGTCCACAGTTGCGTGTTTGCCTATTTATGGCTTGCTGATATCGTGTTTAAAAAAAAAAAAAAAAAAATCTTTCGTGCTTTGAACAACTTTAGCCCTATATAGCTCCATACTAAACTACATCAGATCTTGGTCTGATCATACACCAGAATGACAAAATTTAAAAAGAAAGGAAAATGTCCGACTTGACAGTTGCAGTCAGTGAAGTATTGTAAAGGTGTATTGCCGCTGGTGTAAAGGAGTCCCGGTACCGTTTCTTGACACACTTCTGCTGAGAAATTAGCTGGCTGAAAGACTTCAGTGTTAGTGGTTTAGAAAGGTGATGTGCAGCATTGTTCACAATGACACACTGGTTTGTTTTCATTTTCTCCTCCGCTACTACTTTCAGGGTGTCCAGAGTGTGTTCCATAACTGAGCCTGCCTTTTTAATTAGTTTGTTGATTTGATGGGTGTCTCTTGAACTGATGTTACCAGCCCACCACATCACATCGTATAAAAATTGAACCGGTTGTCACAGAGTTGTAGAGTATTTGAAGGATGTCGCTAACCCCAGCCTTCTAAGAAGAAAGTGTCTGCACTGCCCTTTCTTATGTAGTTCCTTTGTGGTACGAAACCAGTCTAGTCTGTCTTTGTCAATAACCAATTCCTTGGTTTTGCTAATGTTGACTTGCGGACAATTCTTTCCACACCAAGAAACAAAGTTCTCCACTTGATTGCTAAACTGTTTGTTCCCCTTATTGATACATCCATTAAGAGCAGAATCATCCAAGAATTTCTGCATGTGATATGTCCTGCCGTTATATTTATAGGCTGAGTTGTACAGAGTAAACAGTAAAGGTCTGTTCCTTGTGGTGCTCCAGTGTTGCTTACATCTGAAATAGAAACACAGTCCTTGACCCTCACAAACTATGGTCTGCTAGACAGACAGTCCATTATTCAGGACACCACAAGCTCATCTGCCTGCATATCCCCAAGTTTATCCTTAAACAGTTATGGCTGGGTGGTATGGAAGACACTGGATAATCAAAAAATGTAATCCTCACCGTAGTCTCAGCTTTGTCCAAGTAAGAGAAAGCCTTGTGAATCAGATCGATAACTGCCTTCTCTACTTCATCCTTTGTTCAATATGCAAACTGCAGTGGGTCCAGACTTCATCTGGTCCTGCGACTTATCCTTTGTGTAGCTTCATCAGTTGTCTCCTCACTTGGTCTTCAGTTATGGACAGCCCGAACTGATGGTCAGAGATGGACTTGTCATTAGCCATTCCAGTTGAAGTAATAGAAGTTGTTCATGTTGTAGCAATGGTGTGCATGGTGGGGACTGGAAGAACTATTAAAAAATGCTTAAGGGTATAAAATTATTTTTTCCATTTTTAATGCCTCATAAATCAGAAAGCTTGATTTCTTTCAGACAGACACCTAGTTGCTAAAGAAGAGCTATAACATGAGTAATACCTGTCAAAATATGAAATATCTAATGTGGTTTAGTTCAGAGTACAAGATGGCCAAAGTTGCTGTACAATATAAAATACATTTTTTCATACACTTTTCAGCAAGCCATAATTTGGCAAATATGGAACCGTGAAGTAACTATTGTAGAAGTTAAAGACATATAATACTAAAGAACAATCCCTGAAAATGTCATGCATCTAGCATTAACAAATTAAACGTTATGACTTATGGAACGTTGTCATTGTTTTTAGTAGAGTACATTCATTTTTAAAGTAAAATTAGAATCTCCATATCTCAGAAACTAATGAAGATACAAGCCTAAAATTTGGCACGCAAGTTTTTGGGTAAAAAAAAAAAGCATTTTTTCCATACTGTATGAAGCATATGGTTAGTCTGGAGGACCCTGTTGATTTCTCATGGATTAACCTAATTTGCATTTTTGCTGTCAGAGAGCTGAACAAGTTCACAAACTAGCTTTTTCAGTGGACATTATTTTTATACCCCCTTACTTGCTTTGATGCATTAATCAGGATTGTTGTACCTTGCAGAAATGACTTACTTACTGCATACTTGTTGCAGATCTGAAGGCTGCACTGTTTTGCTGTGATGCTTGGCAGGACTGAGATCTGTGTACTGTGCAGGCTACGGAAACAATGAAAACTCACTGTCATGTTCCCAGAACCATCTGTGTGTTTCGATTAGAGTGCGTAAATATGTTGGAAGTATCCATCTGAGTGTGGATAAACTGTAGATAGGAAGGGATGAACATGGTCAGCAACAATATTTAGATACACCTTGCTGTCCAGGTGTTCTTCAGTGAGTATTGGGACCCTAGTGTGTTCCAGGAAAACATTTCCCACACCACCAGCCTATTCCTTTTGACATCAAACAGGTTAGCTCCATGGACTCTTGCTAATTGTAGCAAATTCTGATTCATCGGCATGATGCAAAAGCAACATGGATTCTGCATACCAAGGAACTTTTTTTTCAGCTTCTCAGTGATCCTCTATGATTCTTTGGTGGCTACTAGAGATGTGCATACTCATTTTGTGAAGTCAATATTAGCAACCGACATGGCTGTTGTTGTCTGTTCCAGACAAAGTCTGATAACTTGTGTATACTCTGTATACAGTAAGATTGAGTTTGCATTTGATTTGCTTCGTTGTGGACTATCTATTTGCTAGTACAATTTTCACTATTCTAGTTTAACCCCACTGAGTCACAAGCTGTTTTTGGTCCCCAGGATCTCCTGTCACTGGTAGCTCTTTGGCTTTCACACCATTCTTATTAAACCCTTAAAACAGCTGTGTGTAAAAAGCCCATAACAACAGCTGTTTGGGAGATGCCATAAAAAATAACATGTCTAGTGATAAGTAAACATGTTCAAAGTCATTAAGGCCACTCTGTTTTCCATACCAGTGCTAAATTAAACATTAGTGGCTATACCCGCTGTGCTGATCTACCTGATTTATTCCACACACCACTTTAATGTGATATACAGACATGTGAAAACAAGTATTCCCATGAAATGTTTTTTTCTTTTATAACAAAACTGTGCATTATGCCACTTTTACATTTTATAGTCATTTGTGTAAATTAAATAATCATAAATGCAAATTTCAAATGTGGATAAAGTAAGTACATTTTTTAGTACCTCACATACCTAAAATTAGAATTGGGTGCATCAGATGAGATGATTAGAAAATTTTTAAAGAGAATTTTGCCTGAACCTGACTTATTTGAACCTCACAAATTTTGTTTGGTTTGCTGTTTATTGTTCAAGTGTGTTATCACCATGCAAAGATCGAAAGAACTCCCTGAGGCATTCAGAAAGAAGGCTAAATATGTCTATAAGTCTGGAAAAGAACTTAAAATGATTTCCAAACAAATGGAAATCAACCAATTCAAAGTCCAGAAGATCATCTACAATTAGAAATGATTTCAAGCAAATGCCAGCTTTTCCTGGCTAGGCCACCCCAGCAAGTTCAGCCTGATAGTACAAAACAAAATGGAGGACGAAGTCTCCAAGAACCCCAGTGTTTTATTGCTCGTCTGACAGGTAACTCTTGCCACTGTTGTTGTGATAGTGCATGAGTCTAGAATGAGAGACTACACAAATTAGGTCTATATGGGAAGTATGTCAGTAGAAAACCTTTCCTGACCAGAAAGAACAACAGGGCAAGACCAAAGTTTTTTTTATGAACACCTAGACAAAGGCCAGGGATTCTGGATTGATGTGCTGTGGCCAGACAAGGCAAAGCTAGTTATTTGGCCACAGTAAAAGAAGGGATGTTTGGCAAAAGCCAAAGACAGCATTTGTCGAGAAGAAACTGATACCAGCTATAAAGCATGGTCATGGAAATTTTATGGTTTGGGACTGCTTTGCAGGCTCAGGATGTGGCTGCTCACCATCACACATAATTTGCTCTCAAACCCACTTAATCCAATTCACGATCAGACAGTCAAATCCTGGACAAGTGCCATGGGCATGGGAAAGGTGCTATATAAATAAAATGTATCATTATTATTAAGGTGGCAGTCTAACACGTGACCCACTCATTCACATACTGGGGCCAATTATGAATCATAATGAATTCTTCATTGTAGTTTGAGGATAATGTGAGACCATCTGTCAAAACTCAACCAAAAGTGGACCGTGCAACATGACAGTGACTCTAAATATACCAGCAAACCCACCAAGGAGTGGCTAAAAAGAAGGAAATAGTGGGTTATCAAATGTGAAGTCAAAGCCCAGATCTAAACCTCATCGAAATAAGATGTAGGGATTTGAAACAGCCAAAGTGCATGCAAGACACCCCTCAAACATCACACGGCTGAAATGACTTTGCATGGAGGAGTGGGAAGAACTTTCTCCCAGCTGACGTCAGAGACTGGAAGACGGTTATAGGATATGACTACTTGAGGTTGTTTCTTCCAAAGGGGGTAATATTTTCCACAGACGGAAATGGCATATCTGCTCATTTTTTTTCATTGAACAAATTATTGCAAGATCAGATTTTCATTTTTTTCCATTTCTTATTCAATTCACCTTTGCCTAAATTGTTTTAAATTAAGGTTAAATATTGGTATGACTTTGACATGTTGAAATGTAGAATTTATGTGAAGGTGGAGGTTGCACTTAACAAACTGGCAACTCAGTGTACATGTTTGATAATGATATTATTTACTCTGCAAATTTAATGCATTAAGTACATTTGTTGATATTTCCGTTGTTTTTCTCTCTCAGACCTATGTTTTCAACAAGGATATTTTTTTTTTATCCAGGATCTGCTTCTAAGGACTCTGATTCGGAAGATGAGTGGCCGTCACTGGAGCAAAAAGAAGGAGAAATGGATGGAATTGGAGAGGTTGAAGTTAATGCAGAAGATGAAAAAGCCATTGAGATGTTTATGAACAAGAACCCCCCTGTCAGGTGCAGATTTTCTTATGACTGTCTATTATGTGCTTTCACTATTGATCTGTCTCATATGTGTGTCTAATAAAATGCTTGCAGAAAATCTTGAAGTGAAAGGGGGGGGGGGTGGTTAGGGTGGTCAGGCTCAAAACAGAGTCGTTGTGTAATACTTGCCTGTAATAATTCTGCTGGTCTGGATTGGTTTCTTGCTGCCCCATCTTGTATAGGTAACCAGTCCATAAAGATCTTCAGTTGAGTGCATGCTTTTCATAGGCCAGTAGCATTTTAACAATTGGCTATTAAAGATAATTTGAATTACACTGCATGAACCAACAAGGGTAATATATGAATTTTATAGTCATTTTGTGTCCTTACAAATTAATTAAATTGGGTATATTTTTGTGTGTTTATTTATTTATTTATTTATTTTCATATACAGTATTTCATTGATCAAGGTTTCTGTCCTAAACTCTGTACTTTTCCTCTTCTCTGTTTAGGCGGACATTGGCTGATATTATAATGGAAAAAATCACAGAGAAGAAGACAGAGGTAGAAACTGTAATGTCTGAAGTGTCTGGAGTACCCATGGCCCAGCTGGATCCCAGGGTTGTCGAAGTGTATAGAGGTGTAAAAGAGGTGAGAAGGGGCCTTTACTAACATCTGCATAAATAGTTTATAGAGTTTAGAAAGTATTAAGTGATATGGGGAGTTGGGACAAGACAAAGTATTAAACTATACATTTCTATTGCAATAACAATTAAGTGTGTGGAACTTGCGTTTTCACATTTTTACTGTTGGAGCTCTAGCAGATTAAGTGACTTGTCCACTGTTGCATAGTGAGTTAGTAGTGAAGACTGAACTAGAACTCTAGTTTAAAATCGGCCAACTGCCTTGGCCTCTACAGTATATCACAATACCAGCCTGTGTTGTATTTAAATCAGATATGCATAATTCAGGATTCTTTATCAAAGAAGTTTATCTTAACACTGGTGGTCAGTAATTTATCTGTGCTAATAAAGATTCAAATTTAACGGTTTAAATGAATCACATAGACTCCTTAATAGCATTTAGGCCAGGCAGAAAAATGATTATTGTTGCTGCTCATTGCCTGTACACTGGTATTGTGAGTGCTGTGCAGAGTGGAGGCAGAACATCTATGTTTTTCCCAGTTGATTTTGGGATTCGTCAGTGGTGTGTTCCTTCTCCTACTCTGTTCAATGCTTGCATGGACTGGGTGTGGGGGCAGAGTCATGTGGTCTAGCAGCTGTGGGGCATCTGTTGGTGAAGAAAGATTCACTGACCTTGATTTTGCTGGCAATGCTGTGATCTTCACAGAGTCGGTGGAGGCTCTGATTGGGTCTCTTGAGAAACTGAGTGAGGTGTCTGAGTGTCTGGGCTTGCAAGTGTCCTGGATAAAAACCAATATCCAGGCCTTTAATGACCTCTGTGGCACAGCCATCAGCAATGTGTCTGTCTGCGGAGAGATTGTCAACTTCATCAAGAGGTTTACTTACCTCGACAGTGACATTCATGTCTCTGGTGACTCTTCCTGTGAAGTCAGTAAACAGATTGGGTGAGCATGGGGGGGGTCATGAGGTCGCTGGAATGGGGTGTGTGGTGCTCCCGATAGCTATGCAAAATGACGAAGGTCCAAGTCTTTAGAGACCTGGTACTTCCTGTCTTGCTATATGGTTGCGAGACATGGGCGCTATCCAGTGACATAAAACAAAGACTGGACTCCTTTGGTACTGTGTCTCTTCAGAGACTCCTTGGGTACCACTGGTTTGACTTTGTGTCATATGAGCGGTTGCTCATGGAGTCCCAAATGTGGCACATTACCTGCATTGTGAATGAGCAACAGTTACTGCTCTATGGCCATGTGGTGCGATTTCCCCACTCTCAGGATCCTCATTGTTGAGGACCCAAATAGCTACATCAGGACAAGGGGACACCCATGTAACGCCTGGCTGTGGCAGATAGAGGGTCATTTCCGGATGGAGGGACTAGACCGTGTGTGTGCCTGGGAGGTTGCCAGCCAGGATCCAGAGCTGTTTCATCGTGTGGTGGGTACGGCAATGCGCAGTACCAGTGTATGCTCCCCAACCAGACCTGACCTGCTGGTTATTGCCTTAGGAACCTGATTTCGACTTCTGACTCAATCTCTATCTCTGGGTTGAGTTAGCATGTTTTTCTTGTTTTTGCAGTGAGGGTGAATATGTGTCTGTGAGTGTACCCCGAAAGCTAAACTGTTTGTTTTAAAGAAATAGTGAAAAAGGAATACAGGCACGAGATACGAGTTACGTATGAGATAGGGACTGTAGGTTTGTACTTAAGTTGAATTTGTATGTAAGTTGGAACAGGTACATTATTTTAATAAATGCTATTGTTGACCGACTGTAACCAAGTGCTCTGCCAATGAATGATGGAGTTTCACCCCTCTCTGACCTTTTTATTATTTCTACTTTAATTTCAATGGTGGTTTTTCTCTTCTTTACTGTATCACCAGCACTTGCATCAGATTTGTGTTTCAGAGACATTCTTGAAGGGTGAAGACAAAAGATTAAGATGAGCTGTTCTGCACAGCACTGTACACACTATCACAGCAGGAAGGCACCCGTCGTCAACATGTCTGATGTACTGACAAGAGACAACTTCCTGCTATGTGTGTAACAGTACAAGCAGGCTTGCTATTGAGAATGAATGGGGGCGGCGAGGGGCGGTTCACCACCCGCCCACCACACAGTCACTTCCACTACAGTATGCTGCCTACAGCGTCCGCCCACCGAGAACGAACACGGTGCAGCCAAAGGCGGGTAGTGAATGACCCTCCACCACCCCCATTCAACAAGCAGCCACCCGAGGCACACTACAATGCTACCTCCGGCCGCCCCATTCACCCTCATTGGTCTCCATTCAGCCACAACCGGGTCAACACTTGCAGCATCACTAGAGAACAAACGGGGCAGCCGTGTGTGGTGGGCAGGCAGTGAAACGCCCCCCTCCGGTCCATCCAACCTGCGTCGAGTCAGGAGCAGTAGCTGCGGAGGTATGGTGGGCGGACGGGCAGCGAACCGCCCCATCAAGCCTCCGTCCTGCACACGAGCGATAGCTTTGGCCCTGGTGACTATGGACCATGGAGCCGTCCGAGGGACACTACACTGCGCAAGCAGCAAAACTGCCCCCCTCCAGCCTTCAACCAGCCACCGCTTGCAGTGTCTCCAAGCCAAAGATGACGGAGCAGCAGTTACTGAGGCGCATGCGTCGCAACTGCTGCCCCATTTGTAAGTCGTAGGTCGGATATCCGTAACTTGGGGACTACCTGTAGTTGCCTGTAGTCAATGTGTGTCTTAGGTATGGAGAAGAGCAATGAGGAATACAAAAATTGAAAAAGTTGTAAAGAAGACTGCATAAAATTTAACGAAAGGTCCCTTTAAGTGATGTGAAAAGAATGTGAAGGCCATAGGGAAGAACAAGGGCTGTAAATGTAAAAACAAATTACTAAAAAAAAACACAGGAAATTCTGCACATTGACATTAAAAATATATTTGTTTTTGTATTATTAAGTAGAATAAATTTGTATTTTCAATTTATAAAATAAGGAGAACCTCTTTTTTTTTTTTCTTCAAAGGAATTTGTGTCAAAATATGATCTATTTTATTTGCTTTGTTTTTCTATAGTCTGCCCTTGATCTACCCCCATATAAATTAGATGTTTTGGATGAATATGATAAAACATTAGATAGATAAATATTATCATATGGAAGGGGAAACTCACTAAAACGTGTGCATTATTGTTGTAGCTGCCATTCTACTTGATGGCTTTTCATAGCAGGATATAACCAACAATCATGTGCTTCTCACCAAGCCCTAAAATTAAGTAACTCTAATCTTGGGTAACAAATATATAACAGATGTTGTTAGTTATTCAACAAAAAATAAAACTAGCCATGTGTGAAAAGTAAATGTATATATCTTCACAGCTTCCATTAAAAATTTTGAAGATAATTCAGGCCGGGTGCTCTTGATCAAATATTCCTCAATAGTAAATCAAAGAGTATTATCCCCCATATAAAAGAAGAACATTTGGCAGTAATGTCTGGAGTATTCAGGACAACAATAAAATGCATTAAAAGTGCCCTCAGACAGGTACTTGTAAGTCTTTAGTCTGAAAAGGGTTATAAGGTAATGTCCATACAGGATTAAGTCTATCACTGTGCAGATGAAAAACATTCTGGAAAGTTACCAGTTTTCTCCAGGATAAATGTCCCAGAAAATTCACTCAATTATAATACAGTATAATGGTCTAAGAAATTGTAAAAATAAGCCAAAAGCTATATCCAGGGATCTACAGCATTATTATCTGTATAGTAAATTGTACTGTTCACAATTCTCCACTCAGATAAAGATTAAACATGTATGGCGTTCATGGAAGTGTATCTAGAAAAAAGCTCTTTCGCTCCATAAAGGACATGGCAGCACAGCTAATGTTTTCAGAGTTGTCTGCACAAATCATAAGACTTCTGCAGTAACATCCTCTGAAAAGACAAAACAAAAATGGAGTTGTGTGAATTCTATATCACTGCCAGTGTTGACTCAAATTTAGTTTCTAGGCTAATCACAGTATGTATGTTCTTCCTGTTTCCTCTCAGTTTTCTCCCAACTTGCAAAAAAGAATGAAAAAAGTTGATTGGCAGTTTTCAATTGGCAGATAGTGTGGTAAAGTGGCTATGGCATTGAACGTTTGTTTCTCTGTGTGACCCTGAGCAAGTCAATTACTCTGCTTGTGCTCCTGCTGTAAAAAAAAAAAAAAAATACACATAATCACTTGAAATATATAGCACTATACTTGCAGTGTATCTTGGGATGGCATTCACTATGCAAAGGACTTTATATAAATTAAAGGTTGTATTCATTTAAAATGGACCCTTTTTAAGAGAGTGATAGGGTGTACATGTTTCTGACATGCAGTGCCTTCTTTTAATAATGTTTTTACCATTGGAAGTTTTAGACAGCATTAACTGAAGCACCAAAGCCTGTTAGCAATTCAGAATAGTGTTGAACCTTGATATACATGATGCTGTCACTGATGGAGCAATCTGGTTGCAGACATTTTCTTTGTTTCTTCACCCAGGTGCTGTCTAAATACAGAAGTGGAAAGTTGCCAAAAGCTTTCAAGGTCATCCCAGCACTCTCTAACTGGGAGCAAGTGCTGTACATTACAGAACCAGACTCCTGGACTGCAGCTGCTGTGTACCAGGCAACACGGTGACCAGCATTTCTGAAGTTTGTTTGTAGGGGGATAGGGTCATTATGAGCTGCTACATGTAATCTGGCCCTTACTTTGAGTGAGACGTTAGTTGGAGTCAGGCCTTAAACAGTATTTGTCATTGTCTTGCCATATTGATTTTCTCTTATGTTTTTTTTTTTTTTAAACTTTCCTCTTCTACTATGGGTTCTACACCAGAAACAATGACATGCATGAGAAGTGAGATGTGCTGTTTGTCCTGCCAGCTGTATGACCTACTTAGTATCATTATGTGCTTCTAACCTGTTTTTGATTCATCATTGTAAATGTCTGCTTTTTTCTTTATGACAGAATCTTCACTTCCAGTCTGAAGGAACGAATGGCCCAGCGTTTCTTCAACTTGGTTTTGTTACCCAGAATTCAGGATGATATTGCAGAGTACAAGAAGCTCAACTTTCACTTATACAGTGCCCTGAAAAAAGCCCTCTTTAAGCCTGGTGCTTGGTTCAAAGGTGAGGACATGTTTAACTTGCTTAGATTTGAGTAACATTTAAAATCTTTAAGACTTTCCCCCTAGCCTTATGCCGTTTCCCTTAAGTCCAGCTTTACTTTAATAATAAATAATAATAATACATTTTATTTATATAGCGCCTTTCCCATGCTCAAGGCACTTCACAGAGTTTAAGAAAGAACGGTGGGGTATACAGTATATAGCATTGTACTAAACCAGATAGATAAATAAAGAAGAGTAAGATAGTAATTTCTGAGAAAAGCCTAACAGACAACATAATTGATGGTCTAGCACGCACACACACACACACACACACACACACACACACACACACACACATACACATACACACACACACAGGTTACATGAGCATCTTGACAGAGAGGTAAACTGAGAGAAGGGTAATAAAGTCAAGTAGAGCTAAAAGCCTTCCTGAACAGATGAGTTTTGAGTTGTTTTTTAAAAGAATTCATGGAGTCAGCTGACCTGATTAATTTCGATAGGTCATTCCAGAGTCTGGGCGCTATACTGCTGAAGGCCCTGCTGTCACCCATGGAGTGTAGATTAGTGTGGGGCACAACAAGATTGCCAGAATCGGAGGAACTTAGTGGGTGGACAGGCACATAATGATGGGGTCACTGATGTAGTTTGGCGTGAGGTTATTTAAGGCTTTGTAGGTTATTAGTAGAATTTTATATTTGATTCTGTAAGACACAGGGAGCCAGTGAAGGTGGAGCAGGAAGGGTGTGATGTGCTCGCTGCTGCTAGTTTGAGTAAGGGCTCTTGCAGCCGAGTTTTGAGTAAGCTGGAGCTGAGATATAAGATTAGAAGGGGCACCTGCCAGTAGGGAATTACAATAATCGATGCGGGATGTGATAAAAGCATGGACAAGTTTCTCAGCATTAGAAACGGAGAGGAAGGAGTGAACACGGGATATGTTACGCAGGTGAAAGTAAGAAAGTTTCTTAATGTGATTTATGTGGGCGGAATAAGAAAAGGAGGAATCAAAAATGATGCCGAGATTCTTTGCAGATGAGGCAGGTCTGATAAGATCACCGCCAAGATGGACTGGGAAATTTGTTACGGTCAGTGCCGTTAACCTGTCCACTAGGTACTGCTGAAAGTGAAATGTCCATTATCCCTTCAAGGCCTGCAACTGAAAAACTGTAATAATAATAATAATAGATATTTTAATTAATCTGCTTGTTTTTAAAACCGGTTACTTTCATTGTCTAGTCTCCAGTACACATTTAAGAGAAAAAGGTAAATTGTGTCTGCCTTGGCAAAAGAAAGATAAATGGGTACAGGATTTAGTGTGTTTTAAAATTATGATGGGAACATGAAAACCTCCTTTCAACTGTTATTTTCATTTTTAATAGCAAGTACACTTTGACAAACCTGGAAGCTACAAATCAGTTAATCTAAACCACACATAGGAAAACATTTCAAGTATTTTTTTATTTTAGGAATTGTATTACAATAAGTAAATTACCTGTCAGTAAGGAAAACTATAGCAAATATTCAAAACAGAACAGCAAAACATTTACAGTGATCCCCCGCCTATCAAGAAGTTACGTTCCAGACCCATCAGCGATAGGTGAAAATCCGCGATATAGAAAGACCATATAAATAAACATTTTTGTATTGTTTAAACCTTAAAATACCCCTCCCACACGCTTTTAAGCACATGTAAACTTGTAATGGCGAGTGACTTCCGCGTAACGCTTTCCTTCCCGAAACATATCCAGGAGTTTTACCTTCTCCTGAATGGTCAAGGTGTTCCTCTGGTGCTTAGGCTCACTACTACCAGAAGGCTTAGAAGATGCAGGACGCTTGGGAGCCATCATAGGGCTTAAAACAAAACGAAAAGTTAACAAAAACTTTGCTCACAACAATCTGACCACAAGCAAGGTACGTGATACGCAGAGAACCGAGATGCGTCGGGGATCCACGCTCGCTGTTCTTGTGAGATTACACCATGTTAGCAGCAGCCAATCAAATCCCAAGAGAATGAAAATCCCGCTCTGATTGGCTGAGTCTTCTCTTTTAGCCAATAGATAGATAGATAGATAGATAACGGGCCTTGTAAGAAATCATCTGGTTACTGTAACGTGAAACTCTTTGTCTATCATAGTGTACAATGTACGTATAAAATTAAATATGTTGCACAGAAAAATCCGCGGGGCGCGATACAGCGGGGGGATCACTGTGTTCTTGTAATCTACAAAAATTATACCCTTACAGTCCCGGAGCTCCCACTGTGACAACTCACAATCAGCGAGTCATTTTACCTCTTAGTGATCGTATTGATTAATTTGTTGTTCCTTTTATCCTAATTTTACATTCAGAAAAGAGCAGTGGTATGAGATTTAAATGTATAAAAAATGTAAAAATACTTAGGGACAGTGATTTAGAAATATATTGTCATTTTTCTGTTAATCTGAGTTCTTTTTTTTTGTGTTTTTTCCCTTTATTGCATCATGTTAATTACACTGAAGAATGTTGTAGACACCTGGGCAAATGACACTGAAAACTGAAAGGTTATGGCTAATTAAGTGTTAGGCCCACTAGCATGCCTACACCATTAATAACAGCTTAAATAACCAAAATATTTGGAAAAGCAAACGGAGAATAATGAAGATGGTTAAAATCTTGAAAACAGAAAAACACTTAATTATGCACATGTAATATAAACCACTCTTGCTTTCCACATTCCAATAAAAAATTGGCAAACCTAGTTCTGTAATTTCTTGATCTTTAATTTGAAGAAGTAAAGATGCTATACTTAGAAAAAAAGACACCAAAACACGCAAACTATAATATAACCATGTTCTTAATTAAAGTAGTCTAGTTAAAAAGAGAATTTGATTAGGATGAAAATCTGCATTCATAAAGGACACCCAGGAATGAGCTTGAGAACTACTGATATACAACACTAGTTGCACAGACCATAAATCAGAATTTTAATCACTTTTAAAATTTTTAGATGAGTAGTTCCTGACAGCATTAATTCTGGCTAATTACTGAACTCTTTTCAACTCCCATTGTATGTTCTTATGCAGGAATTCTGATCCCTCTCTGTGAATCTGGTACTTGCTCCTTACGTGAAGCTATCATCATTGGCAGCATTCTGACAAAGTGTTCAATCCCAGTTCTACACTCCAGGTAATCGAAATAACCAAATGGATTCTCAACCAGTTATCTGTAAAAACATGTCTTCAAGAAATGAGTCAGTTTTTAATATTCTGTAGCGGTATACCAGAATTTTATAACCCATCCATTTTCTTGTTTTTTTAACAAGAAATATTATATGAATGACTGTTAATTAGTCACTGACTGCTTTACCTCAGAACCTGATAACAGAATGATTAGTGTGCTTGTGTGCCACAGTTAGCAGGTGCCCACTGCTCCTTACAAATAAAAAAAAAATAAAAAATTGGGACGTGAGTGTCAGTTGGCTTTGCGCTGTAGGAACCAAATTACCTGAACTATTCTCTAACATTACAGTAATTATTTACCGCTCTTATATACTGATCTTTCTGATCTATCATAAAATA
Source organism: Polypterus bichir lapradei (assembly GCA_026402145.1). Classification (NCBI taxonomy): domain Eukaryota; kingdom Metazoa; phylum Chordata; class Cladistia; order Polypteriformes; family Polypteridae; genus Polypterus; species Polypterus bichir. The sequence continues at coordinate 36,333,657 of JANRMT010027041.1, read as the reverse complement.
GGTCATTACAATAGCAACAGACAAGAAGAATTGATCATTAATTGCGGAATTACAGTATTTGAGGGTTCTCTTAGAGTGCCTCTTTCTCTTGCACAATTTGGCTCAAAATCTAATCAGGACATCGTCATCTCATGACAGACTTAAGTTTCGAGTTTGGTATTTTTCCATCCAGCCATTTTAACTCTAGACTGACTGTCTTAAAGAAACTGTGACACACAGACACACTCCCATCATTGAGATATCAATGTTTTCGGTATCGGGACCCTAAAACGTTGAGATCCTTCAAAAACCGAAGATCAATATTTTTGGCGAATCTAAAGCTTTCCATCCCCCAAACCACAGATAATATGTTATGGTAGGGCAGGGCGCAAAGCAATAATAGGGATAGTTGGTTTATTCTTGGCAGTGCTAAGACTGGTGGTAAATCCTCCGCCGGCTTCATGGCAATAGAATAATGCCCAATGCACCACTTATAGACTTTTAACTTTCTGGCAGTAACATTATTCAAGCTGCTATGTGGATATACCTGGCATGTACTGTTGATGTGCAGGTGTGTAGGTTTGGCTATGTACAAAAAATTTTGTATAGTAGTTGACTATGGGCATTTCAGGATATACTTTTGTGGGAAAAACCTGCAGCTCACCCTGCAACAATTGTTGGAGATTAATTTTAGGAAATACTGTAAAACCAAATTTTGCTGTCTTCTTCATTTCACAGTGCAGCAATGCTGAAGTTAGCTGAGATGGAGTACAATGGCGCCAACAGCATCTTTCTGCGTCTTCTTATTGATAAGAAATATGCCCTTCCTTTCCGAGTCATTGATGCCTTGGTTTATCACTTCCTGCGCTTCAGAACTGACCAGAGGACTCTGCCAGTGCTCTGGCACCAATGCCTTCTCACGTTTGTGCAACGTTACAAAGAAGATTTGGCTTCTGAGCAGAAGGCTGCATTGATGGACCTTCTTAAGGTACACGTCCACCCACAGATCTCCACTGAAGTACGCAGAGAGTTGGCCAACTCCAAGTCTCGGGATCAGGAGACGGTCGAACCTGTTATGGCCATGGAGTAAGCAACATAACATTGTGGGGCAGGTGATTGTTATTTGACAGAGACAAAGCACACAAACACATTACATCTGTCAAGTATTGCTTCTGGTCATGTGTAACCTTGAAGTGGTGCAGAAGTTCTCAGCTACTGAAGGACTGATGGTTGAAACTGACTGCTGCTAAACTGTGCAACCTAGCAGATACCAACCTGAGTGAGGTTCTGTGTAATTATCTCACTTGTAATATAAAATAAAATTGGCAGATTTTCTTTTAATTATGAGCTGTATTTTATTAACTGTTTCCAAGAAATGTTTAAGTAAGATCAACACAAAGTGCTTGCTGTGTTGTATAAAGTGCTCAACTGTCATACTTTAGTTAAAGTATAAATATTTCTGAAAAGTTACTCAAGTAAAAGTAAAATTTCCCCATGAACAAACTACTCGGGTAGACGTTTTAAAATGGTAGGATATTACGTGTACTTAAGCAATTATGTCAATTTGAGATCTCGTCTCATTTTTATATCATTGCATCCATCCATTTTCGAAACCTGCTTATAGAGCAGAACTGTGTGGAAGGTGGCGCAAATCCCAGCAACCACTGGACACAAGGAAAGAACAAGGCCTGGATATGGCTCCTGCCCATTAAAGGGTAAAGACAAACACACATATCAGGGGCTAATTTAATAGCACCAGCTTACAGAACCTGCATGTCTTTGAACTGTGGGAGGAAACCCAAACAGAGATGCAGAAAAAAATGCAAAGTTCAAAAAGGAAGCATCTGGGACTTAAACCCAGTCTCCTTGTTGCAAGGATACCCCATTTTATATACAGTCTAAAACCGGGTTGGGCAAAGTCAGTCCAAGAGGGCCACAGTGGCTACAGATTTTTGTTCCAACCCTGTTGCTTAATTAGAAAACAATCCTTGCCAATAATTTAATTTCATTGCTTGTTAGTGCTTTAACTCTGATATGTCATGTCATTCTCATATCCTAGATTTTTTTTTTTCTTTCATTCTAAGGATGTCATCCAAATAAGTTGAAGTTTTAAACGGATGAATAATTCTCAGTACTTCACTTTTTTTCTTCGATATCCTTCTAAGTATTTAATTAAACCAAATAGTGTGTGATAAATACACACAAGTATAAAACAAGCTAAGTGGAGAACTACTGGCTTCTTTTGTTATTTGCATCTTATTGCTAGTAAGGAGCAATAATATAACCAAGAATACAGCTCTTTAAGACTAAAATTAGCAATAAGTGGTCAAAGTCTTAATGAGCAAGATGACTAAAATGAAGCAGAAAAGTGTTACTTGAGCAGTAAGTGCTTCTTATTAAGCATTTGGGTTGGAACAAAAACCTGCCGCCACTGTGACTCTCCAGGAATGACTTTGCCCACCCATGGTCTAAAAAGAAATTCTTAAAATAATTCATGCTACCTTTTTTTTTTTCAATGTGATTTTTGTATTACAATCACTAAAGTATGAGTCAAGTAACTACAACCTGAAGAAGTGACATCCAGTGAGCCGACATCTTAATGATAGTAATATCCCAAGTCGCCTGGAGTTTATTTTAATAGGAGAGATGTAAAGGTAACCTGCACAACCTTCCCCCTGTTTTTTTACAAAGGAGCTTATCTATTTATAAAAAAACACTTTGCAAAAGTGAATTTTCATATTGTAAACTAATTACAATTAATTTAAATAGAAAACTTGAACATTCCCTGGCTCTAAAAACTAGCCTTATTTTTGTTCAAATAACACCAAACTATATGAAAATTGACAGAATGTGTTTAATACTGGACCTTAACATTTCTAGTTGCTCATTCAAAGAAATGAGCTTTAGGTTTTTCTTGTACTTTTACAACTACTTCATGACCTGTTTTGAAGATGTGATCCCCAAGATAACCATGTTAGCAACACATGTAACAAGGTGAGTAACCCACTGCACTTAAACACACAAGTACACCTCCTTGCACCCTGGCGATCAGCTCCACCCTGTTTGGCTGGCGGCAGTGAGGAGGGCATCTGAATGCAGAGGCATCGGCTGTGGAAATAACTGAGACTTGGATTGCACATGTTCAGCACTTAACCCTGCCCTATTCTGCAAACTGCAGCAAGGTGTACTTGGAATGACTACATAAAAGATCGGGTGTTAGCATCAGCAGTGTTCATTTGAAAATCCTTCCAAAGATTCTTCATATAGATGGATTTCCTTAAAGCAGGGTAACCCCATGTTTTGGATAACTGAGTAAAACATTGTGCATTTTCGCGTAGCCTTTGTTTTCTGGTCTGATATTGTACTAATGAAGGTATCCTACAAGATATATCAGAGTAAAAGTAGTCATTTGCATTTGAAAATTATGGTATGTCATTTTTTTCCAGTTTAATCCAGACCAAGGTTGCGGTTTGGGGGATGGGGCCTATCCCAACCACCATAGGGCACAAGGCCATTACAGGACAAACACACAATAAGGCCAATTTAGAGTCGCCAACTCACCTAGCCTGCGTTTCTTTGGACAGTGGGAGGAAACTGGAGCACCCAAAGGAAACCCACACAGACACAGAGAAAATGTGCAGCTCCACACAGGGAGGACCCAGGACATGAACCCTGGTTGTCCTACTGCAAGGTAGCAGTGTTACTACTGTGCTGAATTGTTTGAAAATGTAATGAAGTAAAAGTAAATAAAATTTTGTACTCAAGTATAAATATTTTAAAAACTAGTGTGCTTTGTCCCCTGCTCTCTTCGCTTGCCAACTTCCCCAAAGCCGGCGCTTCGTGCTATCAAATTCGCGTCTCTTGTCACTCATCTATGTGGATTTCACTTTCACCAAACAACAAAACTTTTAATTCTCGCAGATAGGCCTTTTCATTGGGAAGAAACACTACGTTTCCCTGATGGCAACATGAATTTGTCGATCTACAAGTCTCTGACTTAAAAAGTTTAAAGCCAAACAATATCTACATACTTCTTTCATATCACCTATGTTCATATATTCAATCTCTTTTCGCTTTTAACTTTTCGTCAATATCACATTCAATTTTGATTCCGTGTTTGGAATTACATCGTGACAACGCAACGTATAACTGTCTATGACTGAATATCGTTTCTTTCTCTCTACAAGAAATGTATCTGACAATATCATTCACACAAATGAAAATGACTGAACCGTGTGCATGGTTATGTGGGCAGGACTTTTTCAAATCTCTTTGTATAAGCTCTTGTCTTGTGGGGATTTCACGTTCACCAAACAATAAATCTTTTAATTCTCACAGATACACCTTAGACGATCTACAAGTCTCCGACTGAAAGTTTAAATCCGAACAATATATTCAATCTCTTTTTGCTGTTCCGTTATTTCACTGAGTAATAATTGCCATTTGTTTGTGCTAATGCGATCTTTACTATTCACTTTTTGAGACATTCGAATTTTCGTACTTCCATTATCTCTAACCTGCTCTGCATGTGTACAGTGCCAACGTTTTTTGAATTCTTTATGACGTTCTACTTTGTCTTTTATTTCTGGCCCCGGGTGCGGTCTTGGCACAAGGACTCGTTTCGCTGGACGTGTAAGTGTCTCTCGAGAAAATCACATCTCGTCTCCTTCCAAGATTTTTTGTATGACACAAACACTTCTGTACAAACTCATACAGCTTTTTGGATCGCATACTCTGGCCATCTTACATCAGTTTGTCAAATAGGTTGGCACCACACTTGGTAAGCCCACTCCCAGCATGCAAATAGCCTTTCACATTGCATATGAGTTACAACCAGGATTGGATTGCTACTCTGAAGAGGCGTTCATTAATACCTGTAAATGAATCCCTTGATTAAAACAGATTTCTTATTTATAAGAATGTTTCCACTTATCCTTAATAAATATTATAAGATGACTTGCATTGGCCGATTTTATTTTTTATAATAGAGAGACATACTCAAGTACAGTAACAAACTATACAACACTGACTGTGTCCAAGACATTTGTTGCTTTTGCAGTTATGTGCAGGTTTTTCAGTTTTAACAGCAGCATCAAGTGCTTTTCACCTTTACTTAATCAAAATATATACTTAAAGCTGCAAGCTCAATTAAGTGACTTAACTGACCACTTGCTGTGTTTTCTTCAAGGAGGCATCATTTAGGCCAGACTTTTGTTAAACCTGCAAACACATTTTGTACTTTCTGGAACATTTTCAGTGGTTCCTTAAAAAAAAAAAGTATTTGCACAATTTTGAACCAAACTTATTAGTGCAAGGAGGTAGATGGTCTCTTCAGTACAAGACTGTAAATATTCAAAACCGACAAACAGAACAAAAGAAAGGCAGGCATTTCATTAATCCTGACAGTAAATAGCACCATCTCACCAATGTGCAAGCAAAATATATATTATAAAACTTTTCTTGGTGTAGTGTCAGCAACTAACTCCACAGAATGTGGTGAGAGCCGCACATCCAATATGTTGGTTGGAGTACAGGAGTTGCTTTCCTCGGGACGGTATGTTTTACTTGGCAGGTACATCTCCAGTGTGAGCTCCAGTTGCTCCAAGCATGAGCGTAGACAATCCTACATCAAGACAAAATCAAAAGATAGTTAACAACATTTTATTTTACTTTCAATGAGTTAACTCCCCACAGCCCTGTCCTGGCTAAGCAGGTTAGGAAGACGGATGGATGATTAAACTTCTACAAGATTAAAACCTACCACATCAGCTGCAGTTATCGTTGCAAGGTGTTCTGTCATTTCATCACTACCAAGACATTTATCTAGTGATTCTAATCCACGGATTGCAGCTGCAATGCTGGCACAGGCAATCATAGATGGCGGAGTCATAAAGAATTTCAGTTCTAGAAATACAGCAAGTGAGAACAGTGTAAGACAGGCCTATAATAAGATCTGCCAGGGTTTTAGAACACATATAAAAGAACCAAATAAAACCCTTATCACAGAAAGTGTTTACCAGTTAGTACCTGTAGTGCATAATGTTACGAAGATCTGTGCGTGCTTGTGGATAAGGTCCAGTTTCTCCTTAGGGATTTCAGGTAGTCTCTGAAGGATGTGCTCAAGGAAATCGTTGGGCAGGACAGCCAGCAGATCCCATTTCAACCTCTCCACCACAATCCGTTCCCATTCCTGTCAGCACACCCATCAGCAATGTCAACAGATACTACAAGGGCCAGTACTCTAACTACCAAGATTCTCTCTGTATCAACAAATATTCGGAATTTAGTTTAATACTAGCACTTTGAATGAAATAAACTACTGACAGTATTGGTAATAACCTGACCCGGGGCGCTGCTCACCTTTTTATTCTGACAGTTAAGCTGCATAGAAAACCAGAACCAGGCTTCCAAAACAGAGTGCTCTTATGCTGAATTATGCTCTGGATCTCTTGACTGCATTTAAGCACATTATTTTGTTAGCTCTCAAGTGAGTAAAACAGATTTCAGTGTTAAATATGGAACACTGATGTTTTCAATAGGACAATTTAAAAATTTTGCCAAAAGACTGGGCAAAAGCCTATTTACCTGCCTATAAGCAATTTAAGATGCACCATTCTCAATGTTATTGCATCACTTCTTAAATTCTGCAAGAGTGGCGTGAGGCTGATGATCGTCTGATAACAGGCATCAAAAGACTGAGCTAGATAATAATGATTAAAATGACCTATACTACAAAAAACAGTGTACAGCACCAACTATATATTTTTTCATGTACCAGGCATTCTGAACTTATGTAGATTGTTACTAAAGTAAGTAGATGATAGAAATAAATAATAAAAACTAAAACATGAGCAAGGAAAAGATTAACTATGCATCTCTTTATTGGATTAATTTTCCTGAGGGGATGAATAAAGTATCTATCTATCGAAACTGGTAAATTGGTATTAGCATTCGTTAAAACGTAACCCCCTTCCAATCCAGCTTGTTTTAATCACAAGGGCTTAGATTCAAGTAAAAAGCTCTTCTTTGAACCTGTTACATTATAAGAACCCATGAAATGTAAAAAAAAACAAAACACAGGCAAAACACAGTAATGGCTACATGTACTGAAGATGGACGTGTCACTTGGGATACCATAGTTAGCCAAACTAGTCATTAACAAAAAGGAGTCAAACCCAACATCCTCAAGCTTGGAGCCAGGACTGCCAACTACATCTCTTCTAAAATTTCCCAAATTACAGAGGTGGGTATCTACATAGTTCTTTTGATGCTTTTTTATATAAATTGCTTTTTAAAGTTCAGAACCATCAATAGATTATTTTTTTCCTTGACCATCAACCAAATGATGAGCTGAAATGCAAACAAACAGATGTGTCTATGTATAAATTTATAGTACTAGCGTGTTGTACCGTGTTAGCCATTATGAATGTAGTGACGAGTCAAGTAAAATGACACCTTTTATTGGCTAAGTAAAAAAGATTACAATATGCAAGCTTTCGAGGCAACTCAGGCCCCTTCTTCAGGCAAGATGTAATTTTATATTAATCTAACATAAATCTGACATAAATCTGTTTTCCTGATGCCCATATTCTTCTTGTTAAAATGTGTCAACACTTCTTAGTAAAAGCACTAGAGTTTAACTTCAAAAGCCAACATTGTATTATCTTGGCAGTGAAGTGAGGCGAAACAATTAGTCAGATTTGAAATTACAGTGAGCCAAAGACTTCTCGGGTAGCATTAGGTGCAATGCAGAAAGCCCACAATGGAGGTGGAATAATCAATTACTGGGCCCACTCTTAAAATATAGAAGGAAAACCCTAAAAGAATTGTAAAGACCAGCGTGCAGGCGTCAGTCCCAAGGTGCTGGATTTGTGAAGCAGCAGAGCTACACTGTGCCAAGCCTCCCACTTTGTGTGCAATTCACTTATCAAACACTACTAACCCAACAGGGGAACAGCATTACTGTTGGGCCGATGATCGTCAGTATGGTGTGCTCTGGGAAGTCTGTAGCATACAATGCACTGCTTCTGAATTTTTGTTGTATTGTGTCTTGTTGAGTTGGCCAAATGTGTGTTGCCCTGTTAACTCTCTGTACATTATCATTTTGGAAAACATTTGATTGCCTGCTTAATAGTCATCATAAGTGGCACTTATAAAATTATCTGGTTATTCCATCCATCCATTATCCAACCCACTATATCCTAACTGCAGGGTTACGGGGGTCTGCTGGAGCCAATCCCAGCCAACACAGGGCGCAAGGCAGGAAACAAACCCCGGGTAGGGTTCCAGCCCACTGCATGGTGTGCACAAACACACACACACACCCACACCCACCAAGCACACACTAGGTACAATTTAGAATCACCAATGCACCTAACCTGCATGTCTTTGGATGTGGAAGGAAACCGGAGCACCCGGAGGAAACCCACGCAGACACGTGGAGAACATGCAAACTCCACGCAGGAAGGACCATGGAAGCGAACCCGGGTCTCCTAACTGCGAGGCAGCAGCACTACCCACTGCACCACCTGCCGCCCCTGTGGTTATTCCAGCTGGAAAAAAATGAACATTTTAGCATCCATCAAAAAACTATTAAGGTGGTGGCCCTGTCTGTTTAGAAGGACTTATATCACAGCTGAACTATTGAGTTAAACCCCAAGAAAGGCCTAGATGGAATGTGAGCTAAAAAAGTAGAGGGTCTGACTATGGAAGGGATGTCATAGTAAAACAGCAAATGAGAAAAAAATGGTTTTGTCTTTATACACAGTCAATTTAGAAGGTATTCAAATTGCTTCACTTTCTGTACACTTTATTATGCTATAGATTTCATTAGGATAAATTTGCACTTTTTGCTGAGCAATTGACACTCAATAACCCATAATATGAAGAAACGTTTTCAGAAAGGTTTCCAAAATCATTAAAAATTACAAAAAAAAAAACCTCTTACTCATACAAGTATTCAAATGCTTAACTCAGTACTTTGTAGAGGATCCTTTAGCAAAAATTATGACTTGGGAGTGTTCTTGGGTAAGTCTCTACAAGTTTTGCACACCTGGATTTGGGCAGTTTATCCTTTTCTTCCTGGAAGATTCCATCAAGCTTAGTTAGACTGGATAAGAAACATCTATAAACTGCCAATTTCAGTTCTTTCCATAGTTGTTCTACAGGGTTTAAGATTGGGCTTTGGCTGGGCCATTCAAGGAAATGTCCAGAAGCCGCTACAGCTTTGTTTTGGGCTACATGCTTTGGGTTACTGTTGTGTTGAAGGTAAACCGTTGCCCCAGTCTGTGGCCGTGTGCACTCTGGAGTAGGTTTTCTTTGAGGACATCTCTGTATTTGGCTGCATTCATCCTTCCCTCAATTCTGACCAGTCCGCCTGTCCATGTCACTGAGAAGCACCCACATAGCATGATGCTGCCACTGCCATGCTCAATAATAGTAATGGCATTATGCAGGCGATGAGCAATGCCTGGTGATCGCCAGACATAGTACCTGGAGTTCTGCTGAAAGAATTACATTTTTGTCTCATCAGACCAGAGTATCTTTTACCTCATGTTGTCAGAATTCCTTAAACTGTCATATGTCTTTTACTTATGACTGGATTCTGTCTAGCCACTCTACAAAAATGTCTGATTGATGTAGTGCTGCTGAGACGGCCATCCTTCCCGACAGGATCTTCCATCTCAGCAGGACTTCTGAAGCTCCAGTAAAGTGACCACTGGGTTGTTGGTCACCTCTCTGACCAAGGCTCTAGTTTCCTGGTTTGGCCGGATGGTTAACTTTAGGATGATTCCTGGTGGTTTTAAACTGTTTCTGTTTCAAAATTATTGACGCCACTGTACTTTTGGGAAAACTCAAAGCTTTATAAGTTGTTTGATCTATGCTTCACCTCAGTTTGACCGTGAAGGTCTGCAGCAAGTTCCTTGGACTTCATAGTTGCTTTTTCTCCTGACGTGCAGAGTGAATGGTGACTCCTTGTATACAGAGTCTTTCCAAATGATGTCCAATCAATTCAATTTGCCACAGATGGACACCAATCAAGGTCTAGACCAGATGCACCTAACCACATTTTGGAGCACCACAGCAAGGTCTGAGTATTTCTATGTATGACAGATTTCAGTTTTTGATATATAATAAATTTGCAAAAATGGCAAATTTATCCATTTAAAATTAAATCTAGAGCACAACTGAAATGTACAGAAAGTGAGGTTATCTCAATATCTTCTGAACCCTTTGTATATTCTAAGAAGCAGTCATCAAACCAAGCAGGAGCTGACAGATACCTTACATATTAAATACACACCCTATTCTACCAAAATTGAAGATATAAAGGAAACTAGGGGAATAAAAATATATTCAAACAATATCAGTATTTAGATGCAAGAACCACTAACCAGCAGTTCGGTCACAGTGATGGAGTTGTCAGTGTAAATGCAAATTTTTGTAGCTTTCAGAGGGACTGTGTCCAGCAGTTTAGAGGCAAGTAGCATGCAGACAGATCCCAGAAGTTGTAAGTGGCTTTTCTTTAAAATGAAGCAAGAAAGATATCGGTCTAGGTAGTCCATGGCCAAAGGAAACACCTTCTCTTCACAATTCTCATCTTCACATACCTATGCAAAACCAAAAATAAAAAAACAGTGTGAATTATTTAAAGATAAGAGGTTATCTCTAAGCATGGCACCCATCTAGATTTTGACTGTAGAAAGACACCAAAAGATATGAAAGGGCTAACTATATGTATTAATTATTTTTAAAAGTACTTCTCCAACATAGGCTACTCCTTGGCCCATGGCTGGCTTCTATCTTGACTTTACTCCTACCAAAATCAGCCCCTTATTCTGATTTTGAACAGCAGGTTTAGCATAAAGCAAATCTGGAGAGAGATGATTACTATATTAATGAGATGTTGTTATTCAGGATATCCCAATAATCCCAAGTCTTCTTTTAACAATTCCTTTTCAATTTGGCAGTACACTAGTTCAATGGTTATAAAGGTGTCATCTATCAGGGGGGCATAGGAGCAACTGTCCTCCAATCCAGGACTGATGCTAGAGAGAAGTTGCCAATGTAGAAATAAGCTGAAAAGTCCGTATCAGCTGTGTTTTAGTTGAATATGTTGCTACAGACTACAAATGCTACAGTGAGACTGTAGTTAAAAATGGCTCAGTTCTGATTTTTGGCTCACTTTGTATTTTTTTGTTTAACTATTTAAATGAATTGTGTAAGTGATTCAAATCTGATATCACTGTGTACCAATATCTATCACAAATGTGTTAAATTATTAAAAATTAATTCATCAGGCATATGGGACCTAAAATAAACCATGAATACCAGCTACATTTGGACTGCTGACATGCTAACTGCTCACATGCTGACTTTAGTCTGTTTTCAGTGCAGGACCTCTAGAAATTCGTCAGCCGAAGATGACAAATATTCAAAGGTGCCTTTACTGGAATCGTCATTGCCAGATGTAAATGTTGAAACCTGTAGACATGAGACAACAGCCATGAGAACAAGATGTGGAGGGGTTTGTAAGGCTAGAATGTCACCAGGGATATTCAGTTACTTATGGCAAAACAAATGTGACATTACAGAAGGCACACAGTAACTACGCTGTATTGCCAAACTTTGTCTGTCTCTCTCTTTTTTTTGTATTTCACATTTCTCAAAAAAAAAAAAATCTGTGTCACATGGGTGAAAAAAATCCATTAGGTGGCAGTATAAACTATTCTCTTCATCCATCTTTCAAACCCAGTTATCCAGAGCAAGGTCACAGGGAAGCTGTAGCCTATCCAAGCAAGCAACCAGATGCAAGGATGGAACAATTCCTGGAGAGGGCATTAGCCCATTTCAGGGTGAACACACACACACACACACACAAAAGGAATCAACGAAGCATTGCCAATCCACTTAATCTGAATGTCTTTGGATGGTAGGAGGAAACCCACCTGGACATGGGGAGAACATGCAAACTCCATGCAGAGAGCACCCTGGGTGCACACCCTGGTCTAATTAATACAGAAAGCAGTGCTACTACTGTGTCTCCAGTGTCCACAAACAGCCTGACATTTAACTTATGCTGATGATGACAGCACAGTCATATTCTTATCAGTCCCATAAACGATAAACACATATATTAAAGGAATACTTCATTCAAAAGTGATGTTTTTTTAATATGTTACTTACCCCGTTTAAATTGTAGTGATGGCTGAGAAAAAATTTTAATCTCTTATTTTCATGGAAAACAGAGAGAACAACCTTTCTGACTGAATGGGAACCTGTGATGACTAACATTGGACAACAGCAAACAATATCAAAAAGTCCATGAAAAAAAAAATCCTCAAGGTACTCAAGTCATCCAGCAGTATATTCATAACGTTCAAAACGCATGCATTTTTTGCCAAAATATTGTTAAAATGCATAACTCTGGAAAATGAAAGTATTCCACAAACAGGAAGCCTGTTTATATGGGACTGAGCTTTTGTATTAAACACTCACCTCTTCCCTTATTTCAATGGTCAAGAGACCTGATTATGTAGAGCTTGCATGGTCTTTGTCAAACTAAAATACAATATTACAGACTTTTATTGTCCATTTTCTCTAACCTGTAAAAATATCTTGCAGCCTGCCACTCATTTTATACTGGCTTCCCAGCCTAAAGTACAGTCCGACAATACCTTAAAACCCACACATATCCGCAGCCTTGTACAGAAAAAACATTAATAAATCACTGATTATTGTCCCCTCTGGTGAAGAGACAGATATAACATGCACAGTGATGTATATACACACATAACAAAGCATAACCATAAATTAAATGAGTAAAAAAGAAAAACACATCTCAAAACTGTGGGTGTAAGCCAACAATAACTCTGTAGTTAGCAAGCACCTACACAATCCATAAAAGGAAGCAATGAAAGACAAAGATGTTCTCACCAGCCACACCTGGTTTATTGTTTTTATAACTGCCTTTCAAAGTAAACAAGCTAAGAGGACTGAATTCTATGTTCCACCACATAATACCCTACTCTCCTTTATAAGATTGATCGCAAACTTTTTAAATTTAATGATGCCCAGAGAATCAGAAATGTTCAACATTACATTTTGGCACCGATAAATTATGCACTCTAAGCTTACCTCACCCTATGTGTCTTGAATGGTGATTAAGGGTGTCGGATAGTGGATAGTGGAGTTTTCTTTTGGCTCAGCTTGAGTGAGTGCAGGTAAGTGTTTAAATATTCCGTGGTATCTCATCCAGGTTTCATCCCTTTCTTATTTCCAGTTAGATAACAAATGGCATTATTTGACCCTGGGTAAGTGAGATAGATAGATAGATAGATAGATAGATAGATAGATAGATAGATAGA
>JANRMT010027041.1:36310246-36320301 GCA_026402145.1 Polypterus bichir lapradei | reverse complement strand
GATAGATAGATAGATAGATAGATAGATAGATAGATAGATAGATAGATGAGAATGTGCAGCATTGTTCATAATGCCACTCAGTTTTGTCTTCATTCCCTTCTCTTAGGCTAACTACAGGGGGTTGATAGTATGTCCCACAAATGAATCTGTGTTCTTAGTCAGCTTGTTGATTTGATGGGTTTCTCTTGAAGTGATGTTACCAGCCCAGCACACCAGAGCCTGGAAAATCATACTGGCCATCACAAAGTTGTAGAACATGAAAAAGATGTCACTACTCACATTAAAGGAATGAAGTATCCTAAAGAAAACACCCTGCTCTGCCATTTCTTATGTAGTTCCTCTGTGTTGCAAGACCACTCCTGCCCGTCATTGATGTGGACCTCCAAGTACTTGTAGAAGTGTACCAAATCCACATCAATTCTCTATAAAAGTGACCAGATATTAAAGGTTCTTTAGTGTGGCAAAAGTCCATAACCAGTTCCTTGCTTTTGCTGATGTTAAGTTGTAAACACAGTTCTCCACCTGATTCCTCTACTCTGTCACATCTCCCTTGTCAATTGACTCCATCAGTAAGAATTTCTGCAAGTGACATGAACAGATGTTTTACTTATAGACCAAGGTGCACAGGCATGCATGGGAAGACAGGTTTCAAATTTGCCGATATCTGGATATTGTATTTATGGAGACTCTCTCAAAGAGAATTTATGTGGACCATGTATGTGTTTGATTCAAGACCTGCATCTAGTAGTGTCACGAAGAGTACGTGTGTGTGTGTAAGGTAAGCTTGTACAAAACTTGATATTGTCTAATGGTTGTGGTATTGGACCGTGGAGCATTAGTTTATGACAGTTAATCATTAAGTTAATTTAATATCTGAAAAGACTAGACTTAAAGGGTGAAGATACAGACCCTGACTAGTTTTCAGATGTTTGAATCAAGGATTTTGTTTTTCCATTTGGTACTTACTTCATGTTGTTTGTAGTGACGCTAAGAAAAATTATTAATCTCATGCTTTGACGGGGAGCAGCAATAAGAATTTATGATACAACAAGTTTCAATAGGGGACTCCGGGGTGCCAATATTGAACAACATCCAAAAATATAAAAGCATCTATGAAATAAATCTGAAGTTAGTGATATCACATACTTGTGTTATGTGATGATGACTCTGGCACACACCAGCAAATTAGGTGACAAGCATTACATTTCCAACTTTAAAGACCAAAGGTAACCCAAATTTGTGTTACAATTACCACCCAATCATCTCCTATTGCACACAATGATGCTTTTGAGCAAATATTTGCCTAGCTTCTGCGTAACATTGTCAAAACCAGCATTAACCAACTGTGGCTATATCTAAGGTTGTGGTATTGCTGATGCAGTTTTTGTAGACTGATTACTTATGGAGAAGCATCAAGAGAAAAGTAAGCCACTGTAACTAGCTTTTCTTGACCTTCAGAAAGCCATTGATCGTGTTCCACAAAAGATGATCTACTAGGCACATTGTGATCATGACATTCCTGAGCTCCTTGTCATGTGGGTCCAAATACTACAGTATATGTGAATACCAGCAGGTGGGTAAGATAATAATAATTCATTACATTTATATAGCGCTTTTCTCAGTGCTCAAAGTGCTATCCACACAGGGAGGAACCAGGAAGCGAACCCACAATCTTCCACAGTCTCCTTACTGCAAAGCAGCAGCACTACCACTGCGCCACCTGTGAGGACACCACGTAAACATCAGAAGTGACTCTACCCCATTTATCCCTTGAGCAAGGCCCTTAACCTGAAATTGCTTTGTCCTGGGTATGACGTTAATTTGCATCCAGCCCTGGAAACAGGTCCTCCAACTTGCAGGGAAAACTTGGGGTCTGGTGGCTGGATTGGACCGTGTGGTGCTTAGGTATCACCCGTTGCACTGCCACACTCGGGTCCCAATTCAGGTGATTTGTTGTGTGATGGGTGTGGCAACGTGCTGTAGCTTGGTCATGGATACTATCATACAAGACCTACAACCTGACGCATCATGGGCTCTACTCTGTGCTCATGACATTATGCTCACAACCACCACCAGAGAAGTGCTGCAAGACCAAGTCCTGATATGGAGTGATCATCAATCAATTTGGCCTTCCAGTCAACATTAAGAAGTCTGAATACCTGCAAACGTGCTCAGAAGTTGGTACCATCCAAGTTAGTGGTGTGGACCTAATTCAGACCAAAACAACTTTTTGATTCCTAGGTTTCTACCTCCAAAGTGATGACAGTAACAGCAATGAAATGTCACCTAGAATAAATGCAGCCTGACTGTGGTGGAGAGAGGTTACTGGAATACTCTGTGACAGATGAATGACAACTCACCTCATATCTAACATACATTGAACAGTAATATGCCTAGTCACATTATACAGAACAGAATGCTGGCCAGCCATTAAATGAGCTGAACATGAGTTACATGTCATAGAGATGCGTATGCTCCATTGAACAACAGGAATATCTTGCGCTGACCCATATTTGCAATGATACTATTAAACAGGTGATGGGTGTTGCTCCAGTCCCAGGTAAAATGCGGGAAACATAACTGCAGTGGTATGACCATGTTCAATGAGCAGTGCCAGGCACTATTGCCAGTACTGCCAACCACTTTCAAACTGGCAGCCTGGGGCATCATAGAACACCAAAGCAATGATGGAAATACACTATAAAAGGAGATATGAAAATTGTCAGTATAAACACATAAAAGGCATTCTCAAATCTGAAAAGCTGTTCCTGCACTAGGAAAACATTAAGTTAATGTCTCAAATTCTAAATTTCAGTTATTCAGGCTGTATATCCACAACTTCCAAAGTGCACACATTTTTTACTAAAATATTGTTAAATAAACACTTATGAAAAACTCACGGTGGATCATGAACAAGAAGCACTTTCTTAAGGGGCTGAGCTTTAGAATTGAGGACAGGACTCTGGATCAATGAATGAGGGGGAAAGTACGATGTTGAGTAAAGCTTAAAACCTGAAAACTATACACTGATCGGCCAATGCATTAAAAATCACTTGCCTAATATTGTGTAGGTCCCTGTCGTGCCACCAAAACAGCTCTGACCCATCAAGGCATGGACTCCAAAAGACCCTATGTGGGTGTCCTGTGATATCTGGTACCAAGACATTGGCAGCTGATCTTTTAAGTCCTGCAAGTTGTGCGGTAGAGACACCATGGATTGGACTTCTTTATCCAGCACATCCAACAGATACCCAATTGGATTGAGATTGGGGAATTTGGAGGCCAAGTCAATACCTTGTACTCTTTGTAATGTTCCTAAAACCATTCCTAAGCAATTTTGGCAGTGTGGCAAGGCGCATTCCCCTGATGAAAGAGGCCACTGCCAACAGTTAATACCATTACCATGAATAGATCTATATGATCTACAACAATATTTAGTTAAATGGTATGTATAAAAGTAACATCCACATGAATGCCAAGACCCAAGGTTTCCCAGCAGAATATTGCTCAGAGCATCACACTGCCTCCCCTGGCTTGCCTTCTTCCCTTAGTGCATTCTTCTACCATCTCTTCCCAAGGTAAATGACGCATATACTTCCAGTTGTCCACATGATCTAAAAAAATGTGATTCATCAGACCCGACCACCATCTTTCATTGTTCCATGGTCCAGTTCTTATGCTCACATGCCTATTGGAGGAGCTTTCAGTGGTGGACCAGGGTCAACATAGGCACTCTGATCAGTCTGTGGCTACGCTGCCTCATATGCAGTAAGTACAAGGCACTGTGTGTTCTGACACGTTTCTCTTATGGCCAGCATTAGTTTTTTCAGCAATTTGTGCTACAATAGTCCTTCTGTGGGGCTGCACCAGACGAGCTAGCCTTAACTTCCCACGCACATCAGTGAGCCATGGACATTAATGACCATGTCTCCTGTTCACCAGTTGTCCTTCCTTGGCCTACTTTTGGTAGATACTAACCACTGCATACTGGACACACTCAGACCTGCTGTTTTGGAGAAGATCTGACCCAGTCGTCTAGCCATCACAATTCAGCCTTTGTCAAAGTCATTCAGCTCCTTATGCTTGTCCAATTGTACTGCTTCTAACACATCCCCTTCAAGAACTGACTGTTCACTTGCTGCCTAATACACTCCACTCCTTGAAAGAGATGGCATTGTAATGAGATACTCAATGTTATTCGATTCAGCTGTCAGTGGTTTGAATGTTGTGGCTGATCAGTGTATTGCATGTATAAATCACATGATTTCCAGTTAAATGCCCACCCAGGACTCCCTGTTGGAACGTGTGTGAATTTATATATCCACAAAGTCATCCATTGTTAAGGCAATTATATCATTTTCATTTTAAGAATTCTGGATAAAGGTATGCCATAAAAATATACAGTATGTTATAATGCAAGTGGTGGTAGTGATGCTGGGGAAAGGAAGTGCCTTCTAACGCACTCTCTTTGCTGTATGCAAGGTATCTCCTGCGTTCTTGTCTCTGCCACTCAAGTTTAAAAATATTTTTAATACAATTTATTTGATCTCGCTGTGTCTGGTGGGCCTCCGGGTTACTCAGATTTCAGTAACTTTGTCCTTCAGAGACCCCTTTTACGAGTCGATTTTGGGACGGGTTGGGGTGGGATGGTGTCGTTGCTTACGGTTACTGCTATTTTCTTTTATGTTTCATTGCTGCTCTTACTAAAGTCGAATAGAAAATGCTCACAATGTACTGCGTTACACTATTTAAAAAAATGTATGCTGTATACTGTATATGCCTCCGCTTTTCAAAGCGTTTCATAAGAAAATTTTACTGACAGCGCGCACCGGTCGCTTACCCACCTGTAGCATCCACTCCGCCAGCACCCGTCGCATACTGGGCTGTAAGTCACTCTGCACGGTGTCGAAATAGTTGAGTCGGGGTGGGTGCTTCTCCTCCATGGCCAGGAGGTTGCGCAAAGTTCGCTCGTCCTCCAGCTGGCTGGAATCAATGGTTGCCCTCAGTGTTCCTGAGGTAGAGCCGAAACTCCTCGAGTGAACTTGGCGGTAGTTCTCCAAGCACAAAATATTTGTTGCCATTATTCCAATTAACGTATTATTCGTATTTCGATAGATAGGGATAGACAGGAACGTAAAAGTCTAAAGATGCACCTGCCACTTACTTAGTTTTACAGCCTCAGCCCTGTGTTTTACCGGTGCCTACAGGAAGAGGCCGCTAAAGTAGCCATATGGAGGCAGTGACGTCACGCCACACACCGCAAGGGGCGGACTCAAATGTCAGAGCGCTAAAGTGTGACCTGCCTTTCCTGTGTATACTAGAGGAGCAGATAATAAAGTGTTGGACTAAATTTTGGCGAGGTTTATTTTATTAGTGAGACGAGATAAAACTGAATTGATTTTAAGGTTAAATTGGGGAAAACATAAATAAGTGACAAGGCGTGTGACCAAATCTGAACGGACGTTCTTTATGAAAAAAGTAACCCCACCTTGCCAGAGAGAGAGGGGTTAGGAGCCCACGCTAATACAGCGCATTGCCGCACCCACCACATGACAAACCAACTCAGGATCCCAGATTAGGACCCGAGTGCAGCCATGCCATGGCTGACACCTCAGCACCACACTAGTTCAGATGGAATGGAACCAGTGTGAAGTTTTTTATGGTGCCTGGAGTGCCAATTCTGCCACCAACACCCAGGTTTGTCCCTGCTGGTTGGAGGGCCTACATGCAGGTCTGGTTGTAGACTAACGTCATACCCAGGAGTAATTGCAGGTTAAGGGCCTTGCTCAAGGGCCCAACGAAGTGGAGTCACTTTTGGCGTTTACGGGATTCGAACCGGCAAGTGCAAATCGATAGCCTCAAAGGAAAAAGAAACTATACCGTCGTTTACATGTATCATCTCTGTGCGAATTATAAACTATAACTCGGGTTTTCGTGCTTATCGATGTTAACATAAGAGTGTGAAAACAAGGCTCAGCGTTTACGCTGCTAAATGTACATCGCAACGTGGCTTAAGTAATTATACTGAAGTTTTCGTAGCACGTAAGTTTCAGTCTTAACTGCAATCAGTTGGACCGATCTGTTTGAGGGCTTCTTTCAGCCAAGTTGTCGAATTCGAACATAGAAAAGTTCACTGTTGATCTACTGTATAGGGTAGTGCCTCTCAGACTCGATTCTGGGGACCCAGTGTGACTAAAGGGTTTTGTACTAACCAACTTCTGTTTTGAATTGGTCTCCTAAGTAAACTGTTACCTCCCGGTTCCTGTGTTTTGGAGTCCGTGTTGAACTTATAAAACTAAGTTTGATGATTTTTTTTATTAAAATGTACTAAGCAGTTACAGTATATGGGGATAATGGGTTGATCATTCTTTTTTATTTTTAAACAATATTTTCATCCGGATTTTCATTCTGTGTTTCTAGTTATTATGGTTCTTTAATCCATTATTAACAAATTAGTGGGTCTGAGACTGTATAAGGTTCTTTACTGGGTTGTGTGGTTCCTCATAAAACTATTTCTTGACAAAGCACCATTTTATTCTGGGAAGGGTTCTTTGCATATGCAGTTGGTTCAAACTGTGCCAAAAGCAAAATCTTATATGTATGGCAGGCTACCAAGTAGCACACTAGCAGATTAAGAAAGCCCAGGTTTAGTGTGTGTTACTGTATTAAAATCAGGAGCCATTGGTATTTCACATATGTGCTAACCTTATATCCGTGGTCATTCACTGTATGGAACCTTTTATGAATATAAATAAGTACAAGTTCTTTCTGGAACCTTTACTTGAATGAGGTTTTTGGGAACCAAAAAGGATTTAACTATGTATCACTCTAAAGAACCGTTTTGGCACTTTAATTTTTAAGAGTGTAGTTGCAGCCTTTTCAGTATTCACTGTCGTCTGCTCTGCTTGTTTTTAATTGTCATCATTAAGATGCAATGAAGGTGGCGAATTATACAGAAAAAAAAAATAATAGGAAAACAACAAGAGAGTTAAGCATCTAAGCTATAGCAATCATATAAATATTTCTAAATATCTTATGAATTTAAAATTCATACTGCTGTGTTTTTCTGAATGTAGAATGAGAGAAGAAAAAAGACCATCTAATTAATGAGGTTAAGTATTATCACCAATTGTGAATCTAGTAGAACAAAAACCTGCAACCACAGTGGGTCCCTGGGACCATGTTTGGCACCCACTGGTATAGCAGTTTTAAACAGAAATTGGAAGTTCCCTGCCATAAATAGCTTTTATTTGGAACGTAAACTTCACTTGCATGTTTGCTACTGTTTAAAACTTTGTTACCATTTAGAACTTTCAAGTGTATATGGCAGTATATGAATTATTGCACCGTTTCAATGCCCCTCCTCCTGTCCGTCACATTTGTCAACCTTATTTACACCCCTTCTAGGCACCCCATCCACGTCTAGTAGACAGTGGCTGTAAAAAGTATTAGTCCCCTTGGAAGCTTTCACATGTTATTAATAAATAACATTGATTCACAGCAGATTTCATTTGGCTTTTTTGACACTGATCAACAGAAAAAGTAAAAAGAGACTTCTGCATAATGGTCTCTCCAATCTTAGCTACTGCAGCTTGTAACTTCTTTAGAGTTTTCAGAAGTCTCTTGATGGCCTCCATCACTAGTCTTCTTATGTGATCACTCAGGTTTTGTGGCTGGCCTGCTCTAGAAGATTTACACCTGTGCCATGCACTTTCCATTTCCTAATAACTTTGATTTAACGGGACTCCAAGCAATATTCAGTGACTTGGATGTTTTCTTGTCTCCATCCCCTGACTTGTGCTTTTCAATCCCCTCTTCATGGAGTTGCCTGGGCCACCATACTGACTTATCACAAGTTGCACCTTTCAGATAAGGTACATTTAGACTACAATGGACTGAAACCTCTTAACTACAGGTGGGTGATCTCCTTTGAACTAATTCTGTGACTTCTCAAACTAACGGGCAATATCAGTCATGATTTAGATATGTCATATTAAAAGGGGTGCATACTTATGCAATCAACGGTAATGCATTTTATTTTTATAATTAATTTAGACCACTTCACAGAGATCTGTTTTCACTTGGATGTTAAAGAACCTTTCTATTGATCAGTGTGAAAAAAGTTAAATTTAATCCACTTTGATTTAATGTTGTGAAACAATAAAATGTGAAAACGTCTAAGGGAATGAATACTTTTTATATGCACTGTATATCCTTCCAGTAAGTGTCCTTGCCAAGGGATAGACAGACATATTTGACGAGAGTGTCTATCATCTGAATGCAGGCTCAGCCATCTTTAGCAATGGTAACTTCCTCAGCCGTTTCAAGATAGATGAAAAAGTAATTGCACACGAAACTGAAAAACAAAACAAGCAAACCTGAGAGCTACCCCAGGTGGCAAGTTTGCAACAATCTTTTTTTGTCTTGGCTATATTGTGTGTGTTGCAAAATGATTTATTGTGGTAACAGCATTGAGTAACCTTTTTACAAAAGAATGATTTCCAGTGATACGGTAGATGAGAAAACTCAGCTCCGGGATTACCCCTCATTCATATACACTTCCTGTTCTCATATGCTCACTCAAGAGCTTTCCACCCACCTGCTTGAGGGCTCACAAATATAAGCTGCTCAGGATACATTGCTATAGAAAGGTTATGGCGTTATGTTTGCTTCAGTGGATGGTATGGTATATGACTGATACGAAGTACTTTTTGCTGAAGAGCACAGACTCATTGTCACAAATGTATGCGGCAAGTAACAGAAGGCATAATTAACGTACAATGAATTTTACAGACAATATAATAAACTGTAATTTAAATTTTAAGTAGTATGAAATATAATCATACTATGCATGAAACATGCAGTACAGGTAATTAAATCAGGCTGTGAAACAGGCAATGACAGCTTTTAAATTGTTTTAGCAGAAAGGTTCTGTGTCACCACAAATAGTGAGCATACAATACATGGTGCAAATGTGGTCTTTGACATGTACTGTAGCTAACAAGTAAAATAAAATATTCTACCCTTGTGTCACAATCACTATGATGTGGGAGTGAGAGCTTATAAAGACTTCTTCTTTTTCCCATGATTTATTAGAAATTACTGAGGCTAGCTCAGGTTCAAGATTTATCGTAGACTTGCGTGTATAACTGTGTGTTGTTCTTTCTTTCTTTCTGTCTTAACAGTATATATTTCATTGGTAAATGAAACAATAGTTAAAGCAGTTTTACAGTCTGCATATATTTAGGGGTATAACTGTTGTTTCTTCTTGAATGGATTCCGGTATATGTTAACTTGTGATAGTGAAAACTTGGAAAAATGCTGTAGAAGATCTTTCTTTCAAGTGTCCAATGATAACACCAGCAGACTGGATAACCAAAAAGCGATTCAAGAACCAAAAGATGTTGACAGAAATTGGCGGATGGTTAAAGCCAGGATGATAATCAGAACTAAGCAAGTAAAACCAGAATGCAATGACAAATACAAAGGTAAAAAAAAGTCATACTTACTACAAGAATCCTAACACTAGGACATACTTGATAAAGAAGCTAAGTATTGCTGTGTTTTTAAGTACTCAGTAGTGACATGACTGGTGACAAACAGACAAAATGACATCAAGCAAATAAAAAAAAAGACAATAACATAAAGCAATGGCCAAAAAAAGCAAAAACAAAAGAGAGAGAGAAGTTAGGAGCACTCACTGATACAGCGCATTGCCGCACCCACCACATGAGAAACCAACTCAGGATCCAGATTGCAGGTTAGGGGTCTTGCTCAAGGGCCCAACAGAGCAGAGTCCCTTTTGGCATTTACGGGATTCGAACTGGCAACCTTCCAATTGCCAGTGCAGATGCCTAGCCTCAGAGCCACCACTCAAAACAAAAGTCAGAAATTAGATAGATGGATACTTTATTAATCCCAAGGGGAAATTCACATAACTCCAGAAGCAGCATACTGATAAAGAACAATATTAAATTAGAGTGATAACAATGAAGGTATAACAGACAGACAATAACTTTGTATAATGTTAACATTTACCCCCCCCCCCCCCCCCC
>JANRMT010027041.1:36236695-36310146 GCA_026402145.1 Polypterus bichir lapradei | reverse complement strand
AGAGTCGCATAGTGTGGGGGAGGAACGAGCTCCACAGTCTGTCAGTGGAGCAGGATGGTGACAGCAGTCTGTCCCTGAAGCTGCTCCTCTGTCTGGAGATGATCCTGTTCATTGGATGCAGTGGATTCTCCATTATTGACAGGAGCCTGCTCAGTGCCCGTCACTCTGCCATGGATGTCAAACTGTCCGGCTCCGTGCCTACAACAGAGCCTGCCTTCCTCACCAGTTTGTCCAGGCGTGAGGCGCCCCTCTTCTTTATGCTGCCTCCCCAGCACACCACCGCATAGAAGAGGGCACTCACCACAACCGTCTAATAGAACATCTGCAGCATCTTATTGCAGATGTTGAAGGATGCCAGCCTTCTAAGGAAGTATAGTCGGCTCTGTCCTTTCTTACATAGAGCATCAGTATTGGCAGTCCAGTCCAATTTATTATCCAGCTGCACTCCCAGGTATTTATAGGTCTGCACCCTTTGCACACAGTCACCTCTGATGATTATGGGGTCCATGAGGGGCCTGGTCCTCCTAAACTCCACCACCAGCTCCTTAAAATTAAAATTAAATATTCATGTGCAAAAAAAAAAAAAAACCCAAACCAGTCCAAAACACACGTATAAAAATGACTAAACACTATAATACATTGTCTTTGATGAAGTGAATAAACAAAAATTAAAAATACTCCTAATTTCAATACAGTTAACCAAGTTCCTGATTGCACCTGAATGTTAATGCCTTGCCTACATTTTCTGACTTGGTTTATCCTGTTTTTTAGAACTCTATCTAACTAAATTAATAGTTTTTAACTATGTTATATTATTATGAAGACCTCTCAGATGTCATTTACTTAAGTGGAATATTCTACAGAAGTGAAATGTTTACTAATATTATTAAGAATTGTCAGGAACCCCCTCAATCTATTATTATCACACTGCTTTGGCTATGATACAATATTAAGGAATTTCAAGTATCTCAACAACCTCAGATATGGTCGAAAACACATAATTTAGTAGATCATCTACATTAGGCTTTTGGCAAGAACAGTCCTTTATATATGTAGTATTTTAGATGTTAAATACACCAAATATTAATACAATTACCATGGTATCCTTTTTCCATCTTAAGCAAATGTAAATGTTGAGTCCTTTTCTTTCTTTTAGATACTGCAGCGGAGACGCTAATCCATGCTTTTGTCACATTGTGACTTGATTATTACATTGATTATTTGATTATTGTTGAGGGGTATCCCTGCAAAGAGCCTAAACACATCAGCAAGTGTTTTTACACATTTAAAACCTTGGGAGCATATTACTCCTACACTTCAAAAATTATATTGGTTATCTTTCCTTTTTCACATACAATATAAACTTCTCTTCCTAGTCTTTAAGGCCCTTCATGGACTGGCCCCACCTTATCTGTTTTCCTTACTGATCCTATATGTTCCTTCACACTCACTTCACTGTTTCAATTCTATGCTGTTAACCGTCCCACTGTGCAGACTGCATACGATGGGTGTTAGAGCTTTTAGTGTATTGGGCCAACAGATAAGGAATGCTTTGCCTTTGGAGCTTCATATTTGTACCTCATTTTCTGTTTTTAAACCTAAACTTAAAACTTACCTTTTAACTGTTGCTTTTTGTTGATTATGTTAACTATGTATACACATTGGACTGTTTAATATGTTTTAATACTGTGCCCATGGGTATTTTGAAAGTTGCTTTTAAAAATCCATCCGTCCATTATCCAACCCTCTATATCCTAACTACAGGGTCACGGGGGTCTGCTGGAGCCAATCCCAGCCAACACAGCGCGCAAGGCAGGAAAGAAACCCCGGGCAGGGCGCCAGCCCACCGCAGTGCTTTTAAACAAAAACTTATTATTATAAAACAAAATTTGCTTGGATATATTTGAATGTGATTTAAAAAGTGTCTGGGAATCGTACGCATGTACTTGTATGAGATACAGTAAATTGACCATTAACTTGCTGTTTTCAAAATAATTTATTACAATTTTATGTGGAAAGTAATGGAAAATAAGTACACTATGTTAAACACTGTTCATTCCTTTTATAACAATAACAGTTCTATGTTCTTTCTTTCTTTCTTTCTTACAAGTTAGATACAATCATTGATCTTCTTTTATTTTTTAGTTAAAGTTTATTCACAATATATGCAGTACATCTCCTCACATTCAGAATCTGCTTTTTGCCTTGAGACATTCCTATGGGGCTAGATGGGATTGCAGTCTATTTCAAGGCAAACTAACCCACATTCATTCACAATGGGTCAGTTTTGAGTCTCCAAAAAATTTGGCAGACACATTTTGGAATGCTTAAAAAATCCATGTACCCAGAGGAAACCTACATAGACAGTGAGCGACCTTAATGGAAAAAAAAAAAAAACAGGCTGTGAATTAAAAGCTGCCTCATATTCTAGTGGCCTGCTGAACCTTTGCCCAAAGTCAACCCACAGCTCTCGTCTTGCCTGGCCACTGGCCATGACCACATTTTAAAATCTACTGCAGGGTTACTTCCACTCAAGTCTTGAAATTACTTTCAAGTCGAGAAGGCAGGAAAAGTGTGAATCTAATCAATCAGTAAACTTTTTAAGTTGGAACGTAAAAGCTCTTAATTATGAACATCAGAGAAAAAAGCACTGTGACAGCTTTAAATACTGAGATGGTATTTTTACAGGAGAGCCACATAATAAGTAAGAATCAGTTTCAGCTGAAAGGATACTGGGTTGGTCTAATTTATTTCATTTTAACTTTGATAAGAAAACCAGTGGAGTGGGAATTTTAATTCACTAAAGAATTTCAGGTGATTTATTATGATGGTGGGAAATCTAGTGAATATGAATTTAAACTAATTATGATTAATATATACACACTGAATATGGACAACATAAAATTCATACTTAATATATTTGCATTATTTCCCAGTATGAGCACTCATAAACTAATAATCGCTGGAGACTTTAATTATTAAATCTTGAAGTACTGAGTCACCCATAAGGCACCCATTCGTCTTGCTCCATTTAAACTCTTATATACTTTAGCAGAAGTGAAATGCACAAGCCTGAACATAAGTTAAAAATGATTTGGTTCCTTTCATACCATGTTTCCTGGTCTGTATAGTTACCACATCTGCAAACTAAGACATGTACCCATTCTCATATCAGTGCTGTAATTTATAAGCTGGCGTCTCAGCTGGGGTGGCAGGTGTTCTCTTACCAGGTCAGGAGGCCACAAGGGCGCATGAGGCAAGTAAATGGAAGATCATCCTAAGGAAGAGGTGTAGTATTCCTTCCCACAGCCAGGAGGCTGGCATGAAAGGACAATATAATGTATGGACAGACATCCAACCTGGCTTATACAGTATTCCTTTAACTGGCCATGAGGCCATATCAAAGGCAGCTCAATGGGAATAATGAATGGACATCCAGATTTGGATGGGTGTTGCTCTCTCTGCCTCGACTGAGAGGCAGAAGTAGTGGACAGACAGAGGTAGGCAGCTTCCCAAACACAGCTGTTCCCCTCCATATGCTAGGTGTCAGTGCTCCTCAGGTGTGATTCTGCTTTGGCTACACATACGGTTGTATGGGATTTGTAGCCTGGGAAGATGGCCCTTTTGGGTTCCTCAAGTGCCACCAGAGGGCACTGCCAAGAGAGGACTCTCTTACTTTATGACAGTAACACCTGACCAGGAAGTACTTCCTGTGTGCAACATTCTGGCGCTGGAAATACTGTTTACTCAAAGGAGTGCTTTGAACCTGGGGCTTACACCTGTGTAAGGTGTATCTGTTACACCCCTTGGTGGCCACAGCACATTTTATTAAAACTTCAATAAAGAACTTGGTACTACCTGTGTATAGTGTTTATGTTCCTTTGTACACTGTAACCGCATCTTTTCAATATCAGGAACAGAACTTGGCATAGTTGTTGGTTGTGGCTGAGTGCCTTTGATATGCCTGTTTTGGCACAGCCATTGTAAAGAGTTATTAGTTAATTATTTCCTCTCTTACTTGCACAAGTGGTGACAGCTTTTTTGGCTCAGTTCATAAGTACTCCATTTCCTTGTGGCTGGATGACCTTTGCTTGGTGGACCACTCTCAATACATTTGTCATCTTGTTTTGTGTGAAAATTTCAACAGTATTGCTATCCCAGGTGTACTCTTGACAATTCCTCAATATTTTAATGTTTAGTCTTGCTCATTCTTCCACTGAACTGATTGCACATACACTCTGTTGCTACCTGCTTGCCACCATTAAACACTAAGTAGCTATGTTACCTGTCAAAGACAGGTAATAGAATACATTTAAAAATATTTGATATCTCTTGCTTTACTGTTACCCTCAGCATTTCTCCTACACCTTTCTTCATTATTCTCATGTGTCACAACCTGTCTTGCGTGGTGGTTTTTCTCTCTATCGTGTTCCTGTAATGCTTACTTCTCAGACTGTCATTTTGAACCACATTGCTCACTTCCTCTCCGGTTTTTGATTACCACCAATTGTTGACAGGCCACCCTCACCTGCAGTGAAAACTTCATTCATATTCTTTGAATACTTCCCAAGTTTGAAGGTGACTCTCACCATTCATTCTACACCTTTCCTCGGTGTCCTTGTGCATTTCTTGCCTGGTGCTCCTGTCTTGATCGCATTTGGCCAAGCAGCCTCAGCGAATCTTACCAATCAGATTGCTTGGAGGGACCTGATACAAATACACACATACATTAGCATTTTCTTATATAGATAGATGTCTGCATCTATGATTTGGTTACAGAATTAGCAAGGAAGGGCAGTTGAAACTAAAAAAAAGTGACTATTTGCTACATATGTTGCATATCTTCAACAGCATAACTACAGAACAAATGGTGTCTTGATTTTCCTGTCAAAAAAGATTTAAGACAACTTCATCCAATAGAAAGAGCCATTTTCTATATAAAAAGAGAAGAGTGTCTTTTGAATCATGAGCATGCGTGATGTTATATCATCATCTAAAAGAGATGAAAGATTCATGTGAGAAAAAAAAACAAATCTTTTGTAATTTACAGGAGAGCATTGAATTTTGTATTTAGTTCTGGTGTGTTCAGTGGTAAAATATTAAAATAACATTAAAAAATGATTATGCATGTGTATTATTATCTGTGTCATCAGATAGACTACAGGATGAAAATGCTTGTGTCAGCATTTGTGCCACCTTGCAGCCTCATCAGATTTCGCAAGCTAAATGTAGGGCAGCAAACATTGTGAAAATACAGCATTGGAACGGGGTGGCACAGTAGCACAAGGGTTAATGCTGCAGCCTCACAGCTTCACAAAGCTGTCAAGGTTATTCTGTGTGTGTGTTTGCGTGTGCGTGTGTGTGTATGTGTAAAGCTTTGATGAACTCCCATGCCTGTGCAGAGATTACGGTACTTTGATCTTCTTCCATATAGCATAAGATGAAAATGGCCATAAATTGCCTGGTATGGGTGAGTGTGCCTTGAGACTGATTACAGTTTCAGAGGTGGCACCTGTCTTGTGCCCAGTGTTGAATAATTATGAAGTAGAAATACTTAAGCACTGTACTTCAGTATGTTTAGAGAATATTCCACCCTCATATCAGTATAAACTTTTCTTACTACTTTCTCTTTTCCTTCACTACATTTTCAAACATAAATGGCTACTTTTACTCTGACATATTTAGCTGGATACATTCTTTACTGGAATAATAAACCAGAAAAAAAAGCTATATAAATGCACACAATGCTTTACTCAGTCAATCATCTAAAATATGGGCTTCCTCATGTATACAAAGAAGGTGGGACAATTTTCAAATGTATGCCAATGGTGCTAACACCTGTTCATCTACGCAGACATTCCAAGTACACCTCACTGTAGGCTTAAAAATGGGGCAGGGCTGTTGGTTTGGGGTGGGACTGAAGGTTGGTGATGTGCAATCCCACTTTCCGGTATTACAACAGCTGATTCTGCAGTGTTCAGATGGCCCCCCCCCCCCCACCTCATGACAGCCTGCCCAGCGGGATGGGACTTATTGACAGGCTGCAGTGTGGTGTACAGTATGTGTGCATTCATGTGCTGTAGTTTGCTCACCTTGACACGTGTGTTGTTAATATGTCTTCTCTTCTCACATTATCCCAGGTATCTCAGCTCAGAAACGCATCATGAACTAGTTGGAAAAAATAAAAAACAGAAAGGCCGTTTATTCGAATGTTTCACATAGAAGTGATAAAGTCCAGGTAAAGCGCTTTATTAAAGATTATTTAATGAAGCACAATGCCTTATCAGTGTGTGTTTTAATGGTTAAGGTAAGTATTAAACTGATTCTGCCATGTAGTTTGTTGTTATTTGAATAAAAATTGAGGTATTTTTTAGGAAAAGGAATTTTGGAATACACCCCATTAGTACAGAATGGTCTGAGAATCTCTGCAAGTGGCATGACCTGGTGTTATATTTATAGTCAGAGGTGTACAGAATGAAAATAAAAAGAGACAGACCTGTTCCTTGTGGTGCTCTAGTGTTGCTCATATCAGAAACACAGTCCTTGAGTCTCACAAAGTGTGGTCTGTCTGACAGACAGTCCTCTATCCAGGACACCATAGGCTAATCTGCCTGCATTACTCTGAGTTTACCCCAATAACAGGGATGGCTGGATGGTATTGAAGGCACTGGAGATATCAAAAACATAATCCTCACAGTGCTGCCAGCTTTGTCCAGACAAGAATAAGCCTGTGGAGCAGATAGATCATTGCATCCTTCACTTAATCTTTGTCCAATAGACAAACAGCAGTGGGTGCAGGTAGTTTACCACAAGAGGACTCAAATAGTCCAGGACCAGCTTCTCAAAGGTCTTTATGATGTGAGGCTTAAGGGCCACTGGTCTACAGTTATTAGATGAAGAAGTGCCTGCAATCCTTGAAACGGGAACAATGTCGGATGTTTTCCACAGTAGCGGAACTTTCTGGAGCCTTAAAGACAGACTGAACAGGAGACAGAACACACCACAAAGTTGGTTAGCACTGACCTTAATAACATGAGGAATGACTCCTTCTGGTCCTGCATATTTTAAAGTAAATACTGCATTTTCGTGAAACACCATAATCTAATTTTTTAGTCACAGGGTTCCGGAGTCTATTCCAGCATTATCAGGCAAAGACATTAGCTAGTCCTATGTGGGGTGCCTGTTAGTCACAGGATCCACACATATTGGGTCAATTTAGAGCCACCAATAAGCCTGGATGTGTTTAAATTGTGAATAAAACTGTAGCATCCACGTAGACAGTCACAGGGAAAGGATTCAAGCCTAACCTCCTGGAGCTTTGAGGCTACCACATTAATCGTTATGCCAATAAGCTGCATGTTTATGTTTAACTAAGTATCAAAAAGTTAAAAAGGTGCATGAATTTATAGGACCATTTGTGAATTTTTAAAAAGGAAAATTTTAGCTTAGAAGAGAATGAATTTGATTGGAAACCATAAGGACCAAGTTTCACATGCGATATGCGTTCACATTAAACATAAATATATGTTTGGTTTTGCCATGACCTGACCTAAAATGTGTTGCAGAAGAAACCTATACTCTGCTGCATCTACCTATCAGCTCTATCTGTCACTGAATTCACATGCAGGCAGTGTGCATTAATGGCTAAGATGTTAAGACTACAAACCACATAGTTACTGTGCCAGTTTAATCTCCACCTGGAGTTGTTTTTTGGCAATGAGTGAGTCATTCATCATGTAAGTGCTCCTGTTACAGAAATAATTGTACTATGTATCATTTAGATTTTAGGCTGGTCTCTAGAAAAGTCTCATAAATACAGTTATGGGAGTAAAGATCTTTGATCTTCCTAGGCCGTCATGATAATGTGGTGTAGAAACCAAAAGAATTTCATACATCTTGCATTCTAGTCATGCACTGTGCAATGATTAAGTGCCTCCCATTTCCTGGATGAACTGAAAGTTTGATTTTTGTCTAGACTCAAAGGAACACTCTGGTTGACTTTTTTCTTACTCTACTTTTATAATTCTGTCTGGGAGCGGATGTGATATACAGTGTCAGTTTTAAACAGTTCACAGCAAAGCGCAAAATGGCCAAAAGTATCTGGGCACCACTTCAAATGATTGAGTTCAGATGTTTCATTGTTAACAGCTGCATTAACTCAAGCCCATGGGCATACAATCTCCATTGACAAATACTGATAGTAGAATGGTTTATAATGAAGAGACTTTAAATGTGGTACTGTCGCAGGATGCCATCTTTATCACAAGTCAGTACGTGAAATTTCTAGTCTGCTAGATCTGCCCGGTTAACTGTAAGTGCTATTATTGTGAGGTGGAAGCATCAAGGAGCAACAACAGCTCA
Organism: Polypterus bichir lapradei; assembly: GCA_026402145.1. Taxonomy (NCBI): domain Eukaryota; kingdom Metazoa; phylum Chordata; class Cladistia; order Polypteriformes; family Polypteridae; genus Polypterus; species Polypterus bichir. The sequence goes on along the minus strand of JANRMT010027041.1, from coordinate 36,301,785 downwards.
ACCACAAAGTGGTAGACCATGCAAACACACAGAGCAGAGCCACTGAGTGCTGGAGCACATTGCACATAAAAATCACCAACCCTCTGTTGCATCACTCACAGCAGACTTCCAAATTGCCTCTGAAAGCAACTTCAGTGCAAGAACTGTGTGTTGGGGGCTTCATGAGATGGTTTTCCATGTGCAAGTGGCTACACACAAGCCTAAGATCATTATGTACAACGTGAAACGTCGGCTGGAGTGGTATAAAGTATGCTGCCACTGGACTCTAGAGCAGTGGAAATGTGTTCTCTAGAATGAGGAATCATGCTTCACTATCTGTTAGTCTGATGTCCAAATGTGAGTTTGGTAGATGTCAGGGGAATGCTACCATCTGCACTGCATAGTGCCCACTCTAAAGCTTGGTGAGGGAGAGATGGCCTGAGGCTGTTTTTCAGGGTTTGTATTAGGCCTTTGGACCAGTGAAAGATGCTTTTAATGCCACAGAATACAAAGACATTTTAGACAATGGTGCTCTTCCAACTTTGTGCGTACAATTTGGGGAAAGCCCTTTCCTGTTCCAGCATGACTGCCCCCCTGTGCGCAAAGCCAGGCCCATAAAGACATGGAGGAACTTGAGTGGCTTGCAAAGAGCTCTGAACTAAACCCGATTGAAATCCTTTGGGGTGATTGGAATGCTGAGTTTGAGCCAACATCCAACATCCAATCCTTGACATCACAAGTGCTCTTTGGGCCAAATGAACAGAAATTCCCACAGATACACTACAAATCTTGTACAAGCCTTCCCAGAAGGCCAGAATGGGCAGTCGGGGCAACTCACTATTAATACTTAGGGTTTTGGAAGGGGATGTCCAATGAGCTATTATAGATGTAAATGGTCAGGTGTCCACAAAAGTTTGGTTATACTGTGTACATAGAAGCAAGACTGTTAGAGTCAAGCTGCAAAGTAATCTGTGCTCCTGTATACTATTAAAGATCTTAGTTGCCATACTCATCCCCAGTTCAAGATTTTTAAATGCTATCAAGAAATGTAACAGCACAGCGGTGTAGTAGGCTGAATGCTGGGTTTGAATCCTGTGTTATTACATTGTATGTGAAGAGTTTCCATGTTCAGTTTGTGTTTAATTGGGTTGTGTCCCATTTGCAGGTTAGGTTAATTGATAATTCCAAGATGGTAGTTACTGTATGTAAGCATGGGTGTATGTGTGTTGACAAGATTGCATTACACAATTTCTACATATTTGTCAGCTACACGGTAATGCTGCGAATCTCCCGTTCTACCACATCTCAAAGTTATTCTATTGGGCTCAGATCCAATGACTGGAGAACACTGAAGAACACCAAACTCATTGTCATGTTCATGAAACCAGTCTGAGATGACTTTTTCCTTTGTGACATGGTGCATTATTATGCTGGAAGTAGCCATCAGAATACGGGTAAATTGTGGCCATGAAGGGATACACATGATTAGCAACAATACTCATATAGGCTGTGGCATTCAAGTGGTGATTGATTGTTATTAATGGGACCGAGTGTACCAACAAAACTTTCTCTGTACATTTCACCACTATTACTAGCCTGGACTGCTGACACAAGGCAGGTTAAGTGCTTGCTTTCATGCTGTTGGAATGAGGTGCTGACCCTACTATTTGTGTGTCTTAGAAATTGAGATTCATCAGACTACACTACAATTGTTCAGTTTTGGCAATCCTATGCCCACTGCAGGTACAGCATTTCTGTTCTTGGCTGACAGAAATGCAACTGACTTAGTCTTCTGCTGTTTTAGTCCATCTGCCTCAATGATTGATGTATTGTGCACACAGAGATGCTTTTTGTGCTCACCATAGCTGTACAGGATGGCTGTCTGAGTTACGATAGCCTTTCTGTCACCTCAAACCAGTCCGGCCATTCTCCTCTGACTTCTCTCATCGACAAGGCATTTCTGTCTGCATAACTGACACTCAGTGCATGTTTCCTTTTTTCAAACCATTCTAAGGAAACTCCAGAGATTGCTGTGTGTGAACACCCCCAGGAGACCAGCAGTTAGAGAAATACTCAAACCAGCCTGTCTGCTACCAAGAGTCATGCCTTGGTCAAAGTCACTGAGATCACATTTTTTTTTCTAAATTGGGTGTTTGATGTGAAGCTCCTGACCTGTATGTGTGTCATTTTATGCACTGAGCTCCTGACACATTTAGAAAACTGAATTGGTAAGCAGATGTCCAGGTGCTCCTAATAAGTATTTATATTAAATTTAATTTTTCATGTATCCAAAATTAAAATTATCATTCCCCTATTCTGAGTTTATTTAGTTAAGTCCATCTGAAAAGCATTTTTTGCTCTGTAAAGTAATGGCTGCTTAATGATTTAAAGCATCTGTCTTCCATCAATTTTCTGCACGGGCTTTTTCTACTAAAGGGTCAGTGGAGCCTATTCTGGCAAAGTGGGGCATGGTGGTTAAGGCTTTGGACACCAAACTTTGAGGTTCAAACTCTGCTACTGTCACTGTGTGACCATGAACAAGTCAGTTCACTTGCCTGTGCTCCAACTGGAAAAACAAAAGAAGTGTAACCAATTGTATGTCAAATGTTGTAAGCTGCCCATAATAAATACATCAGCCAAATTACTAAATGTAAATCTAAGTAGGAAGCTTCCAAGGGTGAGATGCCAATCCACCTACACGACTCCATAAACTTACTCCATGACTGTTTACAGGAAATAATTAAATTAACAGCATCACTCATATGAACATAAATAGAACATTCATCTACCACACAGAAGATAGGCATGAATCCAATCAGGCTCAAATGCTGTCAGACAACAAGGCTACCTGCTTCACCAGCCATAAATATTTCAATTATAACCAGAAATTAAATTATTTAATTAAATAATTAATATCTAATAGGACACAACATATTCTACTAATGTTATTGTGTGGATCCTCCACATCTCGAGTTCATTCGTGGTGTGTCATTGTGTGGGTGTGTTGGCGAGTGATCCTTATATCCATCCAAGGCTGGAGCCCCCATCGAGACTAATGATGCTGAAATAGGCTTAGGCTTTCTATAACAATTAATCAAAACAATAGAACCAGTTAACGGATGGAATAATGAGGAATTAATAATGTTCAGATAAAAAGAAATAATGATTCAAAGATTCTATATAATAAGCAGAAATGAACTGAAGGACGATGAGCTTCTAAATCCCGCCCAATTTAAACATAAAACTATACAGCACTACAATTCCCGGCGTGCTTTGGGCGCATGAGCATGCGTGTCGATAGAACACAATGGCGGACCCTGCGGTTGTGGGGAGCGGGTTGATCGGCTCTGGAACGGTGAGGTTGCATATATGCTTTCTTTCTTTGCAATGGGGGTACTAGCGATGAAAGTTCATATTACAGCGATTCGATTTTAGGTAAGAGTTTGCATTTTGGAAAGCAAGGTGCTTGTACCTTTTTAACCCTTTCAATGCATGATTCGGACACCTCGAGGTAAAATGATGACTGGAATCCCACCTCTACCGATTCGTTTATTGGCTGGAAGCATAAAGAAGCGTTTCCAATTGGTTGACGTGGCAGCCAATCTAAAGATGGATATGGCTGTGTTTCTTTTTAGTGGAGGAGTGGCATTGGGTTTCCGTAAAAAACAAAGCGTTTAAAGTTTTAAAATAAAATAAAACTAATATTAAAAGCATATCGGCGATGTTTAGTAATTTTAAAATGTTTGCACAAAAACGCTAAAATAGCTCTTTTAAGTACTAAAACCTTCATTGATAAAACCGAAACTTCACTTACACGAGCAAAAATGTACAAAACAATTCTAAACAAACGAACATGTGGTGTGTACACAATATTTGAAACCAATTTTCCATTAAAGGTAAGTGACATAGCGTCCTTTTATTACTTACAGGGGAACTCCTCAACGTTTGAAGCTACGATAAAACCTGACATTGTAGCAAAATGTATAATCGGAATCAAATCAGTACTACAATCATTAAACAGACGGGGTACCTGGCACCATTTTATTAGTTTTTAATCGGACAGAAAACATATTCAAAATGTAGATTGGTGTAAGCTTGTTCCTCGGGGTTAGGGATTGTGTTGTCAAAAGCATCAACGTAGAAAATCACTAGGTTTAATAGTAATTGGTTACTACTTGCACAAATCAAGGTACTTTTTTTCCCAAACATTTCGCTGTGAAATTGATTTTGTTCAGATTAAGTATAGCTAATATTTACCTTCAATCCAACTTCAGAATGAAAGTTGTGCCTGGAGTGCGTCCTTTGCTCTCAGCCGCATTTTTCTTAATCCAATCCCCGGAACCGTTTCTGTCCTCTATTGCCACTCCTGTGAAATCCGTCTGCATGCATATGTTTGGGGTTTTCGCATGGGATGGATAAGGACAAGCGAACTTGCAAATCATGTAAGTAGCATTAAAGTGTGACCAAATCAGAGCTCTGAAATCCAGTGCTATAATTGGTTAAGATATTATCGTAGATGAAAAAATGTAACTTGGTTACAGCTTTCCAGTTTCTTTAGCTGGTTACGAGTACCTGAAATAGCACCATCTTACAGTTTTACTGATTCAGCAGACGCTTCTCTCTCTGAGTTTCCAAATAATTTATCTTCTAAATGTTCATTGTTCTATACAGTATGAGATGTCTTATGCAGACTTATGTGGCTTCTATTCCTTTTGTGTAAATAAAATAAATTGAAGCCAATACAAGGCTGTTTTCCTCTGACTGGCAATTGGTCCCAGTTTAAGGCTAGTGCCATCATGAACTCTGTATGGCAGAATATTAAAACCAGAAATCTGTTCTTCTGACACACAAGTGAAGCTTTGCCACAGGGTGCCTTTAAGGGATTATAATGACCTAAAATACACCTTAAAATTAACAAAGAAAGGCCTAAAAGGACATAGTTTTTGTCTCTAGAATTCCACCTGATTGAACACATTTGGTCTGAGTTGAGGAGGGCAGTCGATTAGGCATAGACATAAATGAGCTGTAAAATTTTGTATTGACCTGAGATCCTTCACAACATCTTCTCCAACCTTATGAAGAATTCAGAGAAAAAGAAAAAGCTTTATGGTGTTACATGAACTAGTGAAGGCTGCACCTAGTAAACTAAACTGATTTGTTTTCTCATAATCATTTGTCCTTATTAAGGGTAAATCCACTTACGAACCCAGCATGCTATTACAAACATAATACGAAACGTTAAATTCGACATTGGCTATATTAACAATAAGTTATTCATTTGAAAGGTTTAGTTTGAAATGTGTGTAGTAAAGTAACAACACAGTGGTTTCTTGTTTTTTGACCTTACAGATAGCTAGATCTCTGATAATTGCTTTTGTTTATTTTATCAAGAGTGCAGATAATTTGTAGTTTATTTGCTCAGAGCAGTAAGAGGTGGTCTTGACATAGCAGAAACATGATTGAAAACCTTTTGTAAAAAATAATTCAGACTTCATTCATTCTTGCGCTGGAGTACACCAGGCTGATTCACAAATACAGTCTTAAATGATCTATTTAAATTTTCATTAATATTTTTTAGTTGCCTATTTAACCAAATAATGGCCATGAAGCAGTACCTATAGCTCAACATTTTCACAATTAACAACAATTTACTGAAATTAAATTTGAAATTGTTGAATAATATTAGTTATAACTAATGACATGGCCTTGAATCATTATTGTGCACTAAAAATTTTCACTAGATGCTGTAAAAGATATGAGGGGTTTGTGGAGTGATTCTTACTTCACACATCACAGCATCAGAGCTAGAAAGATATAATTAGACATCAGAGTCCTCCAGCCGTATCACATTTATAGGTCTGTCATCATATTCCTTAATGGAGAGCAAAATGCACTTGTGTCCCCTTTCTGATAATGTAATTGCTCATTAGGTGGTTTGCACTTTTGATTAACGTGTTAAGTGTTAGATTTTATTTTAGTTTTTACTTCCTTTACGTGCTTTGTATCCACCCTTTTTTTTTGGTGTGTGGGGTTTGCATTTTTTATAGATTAAATACTGTAATGTGCACATAGTACAATGAAATTCTTCTTGCATTTGTGCTAATTGACTTGCAAAACATTGCCACTTTCCAACAGCTTGAGCAGTGAGTATTAGTAGCTACCTGGAAACATTTGCCTTTTAAACCTAGAAACCTCAGTTTTCCTAGATAATGTCATGAGTGATCCACTCAAGGTGAAACATCCCGAGGGCAGCAGAGGGAGACAGCAGAAGTGTCCTTGAAGGATAGGAACACAAGTCTGTAAGGACACTAGAAACCAGTTAACATGCAAGGGTTACATTGCCCTCCACTAGTACTGATAAAATAGGCTGTGAATTAAAGTTTTTATTATTTATCTCTTGATTTTTTCGTTTACAATATTAAAGCTGTAACATATAATTGAAAAAGAAATTCCTATCACAAAGAAATATTTTTCCTCACAATTTTTGCAATTATCGTCACACATACAAAGTCATATGTGTAAAATCTAACTGAAATATATACTCATTCATATTTTATGTTTTTAAGTTCTAAGTGAGTAGGAACAATTAAGTGGCCATTCTTGACTTCCTTTTTCACTGTTGCATAAATATGTGGTGACATATAGGCCAACGTCTAGTCGTTCTCACTGCAATGGATGACTAAAGAAGAGAACGCAGTGAAGATATCTGACAAAATGTTACTGAGTTGCACTAATCAGGAAATGAATATGTGAAAATAGCTAAGTGGTTGAAAATGTCCATTTTCACTATCAGGGTAGTAATATGTTTAAAGCAAAAGGAGATGTTAAGAATGGGCTTGAAAGAGAACTTGTGTTTTTATTAACCCCACACCTCCCCAATGAGGAGGATTGATCAAGGGGCCAAAGAATCTCCAAAGATCACAGCTGGGGATTTGCAGATGTTATTTGGGTCTTGTGGTAAGAGTCTCTCAATTTACCATCCGGTGCCACCTAGATAAGCAAAAGTTATTTGGGAAGGTTGCCAGAAAAACCTCTCTGCTGTCAGCAAACACTCAATCAACAGCAGTTTTCCAGATGTTATTGAAACTTTCAAAGGGATTGAGTTTTATGGTCAGATAAGACAAAACTAGAGCTTTTTACCACCAGACACCAGAGGTAGGTTTGCCATAGAGGCAATGATAGACCTGCAGAAGAGTGCCTCATCCCGACTGTGAAGTATGGTGATGGATCTTTGATTTATCAGTCTGTTTTTCTGTCAAAGACCCTGGACAACTTTTTATAAATATCAGCAGATATTAAATCACAACCTGACTGCCTCTACCAGGGAAAGTTTAAATTGCTCAATGGTTAGATATTCTAGCAGAACAGTGCGATCTTGCAATGTCCACGGCTTTATTTAATGTTAGCTCTGACCCGGCACTTAAAAGTTTCTCTCGCACTTTCGCTGAGTTTGTGCCAAACACTGTTCTATCCCTGACCATCTCATCTTCGTTTGCATAAGCACAGTCCTTCACCAGCAATTTTAACTCCGTTACAAAGTGATCAAAAGTCTCATTTATACCCTGCTTCTTCTCATTAAACTTGTATCTCGCGAATATCGTATTCGTCTTAGGCATGACAAACGCCTCAAAACGGTCATAATAAGTTTTCAGGACCTTGGCTTCCTCCTGGGTGAGAGTCCATGTGTTAAAAATGTCTTATCCTTTTTTCCCCAGTCCACAGGAGCAGGTAGCTGCATTTCTCACTCTCGTCTTTGCCTTTAAGCAGGCCAGAAAACATCAGCTCCACGTGCTGTCGGAACTTTTTCCATTGTCCCGGCAGGTTAAGAGAATCCCAGTCAATTCGTGGTGAGGGAACTCCAACAAAATCCATGACTGTCCTCTATTCTGACACCATGTCTTGTTTTCACAAATTGTGAAAAATGAAATGATGGCGAGACTTTCTTTTAAAGTATGCAGGGGAACTTTATTTACTACAGCTCTTACATTCACAGCATCCATGCTTTAAATTAACTTCCATAATAGTAACCTTGAGGTCCCTTTTTCTGGTGCCTTCCTGATGACATAGGTGCCTAAACCATGTCTGATAATACATTTCAATGACATATAAATATTACAGTGATCACCTCGATAGACATCTCACCACCCAAATCGCTACTCGTGAATCTAAGATGTTTAACGGGCATTCCCGGTATTAACTTTTTGATTTGCCTGCGAATATTTAGCGGCAGCATGTCTATTGGATTGCTGCTGACGGACGGCCTTATATGGGCAGGCACTCAATTACGTGGGAGGCGAAGGTATGGGGGATGCAATATAGGCAGGCAGCCAACTACGTGGGAGGCGTGGTGATGGGGGACGCAACTCCGCCTCACACGGCGACCGAGCTGCAGGCTATGGCCATATATATGTACGTAAGTAGGATTCAGTTATGACCGTTACGTGTAGAATTTCGAAATGAAACCTGCTTAACTTTTGTAAGTAAGCTGTAAGGAATGAGCCTGCCAAATTTCAGCCTTCTACCTACACGGGAAGTTGGAGAATTTGTTGTGAGTGAGTCAGTACTTTGCCTTTTATTAGTATAGATCAAGAGATAAGCTCTGCTTTTGTGTTTTAACTCCTTGAATATCTGTGTCACTCCATTTTGTTTCTTCAGAGGTCATCAGGAACCAAGTCTTCTTCCAGCCCTGCAGAGAATTACCAGCTTGCTCGTCGGCGTACTTTGCAAGTGGTCGTCAGCTCTCTCTTGACAGAAGCTGGGTTTGACTCTGCAGAGAAAGCTGCTGTGGAATCATTGACTGAGATGATTCAGAGTTGTAAGTAACCGTAAATACAGAAGACTAGAAATCTGTAAACCTTGGTTTAATTCTGAGCCTGTTCCCTGTATAAGTGTAATTTGCTTTTTGGCAAGTAAGTTGTGTGGATTTTCTCACACACCCCAGAGATGTGTTTGGTATTTTCGAAGTAGGCTGACATCCAGTCCAAGGCTGGTTCCTAACTTTGTCGTCTAGATCTGATTCCCCCACCCACTAAACCACTAATGAAGCAAGGGGGTTTAGAACATAAATGGGTGGATTATCATCTGTGAGAGCATGTTCAGCTTTTGGTTGTAAATCACATCATTACCATTTGAAGTTTATTAATCATCTTTATTAAAAGTCAAATATTTATTCCCTCCTTGTGATTCATAATCTTGCTGTGCTGTCTTGTCCGGTGTGTCTGATGCGTCCTCTTTGTGACCTACAGGCTGTTTTTGGTTGTGTTTCTGAACAATATTGTACATTTCATTCATGACTGATCCACAAAAAATAATTTAGCAGGCCATTCTAGACATGTTGGGCAAAATCTTGTAGTCATGTGCTTTGCCCCATGTCATTTTGCTCATTATTTAAGGATAGTTTTAACTTTGATAAAATCTTGTTTTGCATGTGCTTGACTTTACAATTGCCCTTTTTTGTCATGTAAAACTACTTTTGTGAAGTGTGCAGTAGATTCAGAAAGTATTCAGACCACTTCACTGCACACCTTATTGTGTTGTAAATTTAATTTTAAATGGATACATTTACCTTTTTTGTCGATTGGTCTACTTTTTGCTGTGGCACTCCAAATTGTGATTATGTGTATCTTGTTTGCTTTAAATTATCCCTGTGATTTGTCTAGCAACAGATTGCTGTTAACTTGTGGCAAACTGAATTGATTGGACATTGTTTAGAAAGGCACAGACTTGTGTATAGAAGGTCTCACAATTCACACTGTATGTCAGACCAAAAACAACCTTGTGAAGCCTAAGGAACTCTCTGTAGATCTCTGCAATCAAATTGTGGTGAGGCATAAATCAGGACAAGGGTATAAAAGCATTTCTAAAGCTTTGAATGTTCCCAGAGGCACAGTGGCCTTAAGAATTGTGAAATGGAAGATGTTTGGTGTCATCATGACTCATCCCACAGTTTGTCATTTGGCCAAACTGAGCAACTGAACAGGGAAGTTGACCAAGAATCCAATAATCATTTTAAAAGAGCTTTAGAAGTCCTCTGCTGAGATGAAAGACTCTGTCAGAAGGAAGACCATGGCAGCAGCACTCCATCAATCAGGTGTTTATGGTAGACTGGCTAACTCCTGCTTAGAGTTTGCCAAATGGCATTTAAAGTACTCCGAAAACATGAAGAAAAATATTCTCTCGTTTAATGAGACAACATATGAATTCTTTGGGCAGAATTCCAATCGTTATGTCTGGTGACAACCAGGCACTGCTCATCACCTGCATAATACCATCCCAACAGTGAAGCATTATTGTGGCAGCATCATGCTATGGGGTTGCTTCTTAGTGGCAGGGACAGAGAGACTGATCAAAATTGAGGGTAGGATGAATGTAGTCAAGTACAGAGATGTCCTTGAGGAAAACCTGCGAGTGCATATCATCTCAGACTGGGGTGACTTTCAGCATGACAGTGACCCAAAGCACACAGCTAACGCAATTCTAGAGTGGCTTTGGGAAGAGTCTTTGACTGTTTTTGTAGGGCCCAGTCAGAGTCCAAACTTACACCCTATAGAACATCTGTGGAGAGACCTGAAGACGGTAGTTTAGAGACGCTTTTCATCCAGTATAATGGAGCTTGAGAGGATATGCCGGAAAGAATGAGATAACCTGCCTAAATCCAAGTGTGCAAAGTTTCTTGAGACTTACCTGTGAAGACTGGAAGCTGAAATTGCTTCCAAAGTGGCTATGACAAAGTACTGAATTAAGGGTCTGAATACTTCTATTGATGAGTTACTTTGATTTTTAATAAATTTGCAAACCTTTCTGAAAACATGCATTCACTTTGTCATTATGTGTTATTGGGTGCAGGTGAATGGGTAAAAATGGCAAATGTATCTCTCTATTATAAAAAGAAATGCTGTCCTGGAAAGCAAAAGCAAGGCTACGATACGTGATCTTCTTGGAAGACATTTAAAAGACCCGCGAGACGAAAGAGACTTGCCATGGTGCGTCTCACGGGAACATAGAACGAGATTCTTGCAAGACACGCCCTACTTACAAGCAATATGAGAAGCGATCACAACGTGATCAGCAGAGACACAAAGTAGGAAAAAGGACAGTGTTTGTAAAGGCTTTAAACAATATGCAACAATTCCCAAGAAAATAACAATCTCTTTAAATTGTATATTGCCTGCCTAAGGTAAAGTCATCCCTGATGTAGGGTCGCAGGAATCGTGGGAAAGAGGGGTCCTTTCATCAGATTAGCGCTATTTCAGATGTGGAATGGCCAAATGGGAGAGGCAGCTTGATGAATGAGGTCTCAAGGACTCTAAACAAATCCAAATCATATTATGTGATACCATCTAATGTGAAATTCTACTCTGTACTTCTAGAATTTTTATTTTTTTACTGTATTGAGGATTTATTCTGTTCTATGTATTGTATTGTATTGACCCCCTTCTTTTTGACACCCACTGCACACCCAACCTACCTGGAAAGGGGTCTCTCTTTGAACTGCCTTTCCCAAGGATTCTTCCATTTTTCCCTACAAGGGTTTTTTTTGGGAAGTTTTTCCTGGTCTTCTTAGAGGATCAAGGCTGGGGGGCTGTCAGGAGGCAGGGCCTGTTAAAGCCCATTGCAGCACTTCTTGTGTGATTTTGGGCTATACAAAAATAAATTGTATTGTATATCCGGTAAACCAAACACTGGGGTGGGCGAGCGAAGCGAGCAGGGGGTGGAGCCCCCTAGTCCATTTAAAATTAAATCTACAATGCAATAAAGTGTGCAGAAAGTGAAGTGATTGACATACTTTCTGAATCCATGGTAGAAGAGGTTATTAATGCCAGCTTCCTCATAATCTTGCTCAGAATAAGCAGGAGGAGAACATAGATTAATAAACAGTAATTTGCAATAGAAAATGAAGAGATGCTCCTCATTCTACTCCACAAATATTGATTCCATTCTACTGATTTGTTTCTAAATACAAGCTCATTGTGTGATTATGTTGCACTGTATGTTTTCATGTCCTTACTTAAAACAAGTATAGAAGTCCACTGATTCAGCAAGTATTATCATGTCTCATTTCCGAGAAGAAAATCACTCTGGCTTTTGAAAAACAAAAATGGGTTTTTGGCATTAACTAAAAAAGAAGCATAGCATTTACTCTATAGGCATTCATTTAATTGAGAATAAAAAGTGAACATAGAAGTTGTGCATTTAGTAGCCTAATGGTGACTGAAATTTAAAAATAGGAAGTTCTGATGCTGTGATTGACTTTATGCTTATAGTGTGTGGAATTTAAAAGAAGATAAAAATAGGGCAATAGCATTACAGAACTGAAAGATTCCCTACAAATTAATTTGTATACACTTTAGTAATGAGAGACAAGTTTGAGATTTACAATTTGAATCCTCTTTTATTGTTCTCTGTTTGGTGATTTGTGACTCAAATATGAAGCAGTATACTGTCTCCACCAGTGTCGTCTTAAGGCTGTAATTCTTGTCTGTGGTCCACAATGAGTTACTCCACTTTCAGTGTTGTGCAGGGTCTTGTGGCTGCTTCAAGCGAATAAATTAATTCAGGCAAGCTCCCTGCTACAGCTGGCTCAGGAAGAACATCTCCATTTAATTTTTGGTAATTTTGAACAAAAGTCAGATAATATGTCTCAAAAAAGGAAGCACATCCTACTGTTGGAGGAACACTGCCATGCCACCTGGCAGTCGGAGTACTGCAAATCTGATTTCTTCACAACAAACACCTGCAGCTAGTTGGTTGGTCAAAGTAAGTTATATTACAGAGTGTGGAGATGTGCTTACCTTTTGGATATTTAATAACAAAAATGGGATGAAAAAACATAACCAGTGAGGAGAGAGCAAAAAGAATGGCACTGCTGTCTTAAAATGGTGATGCTTTTTGTACTGTACAGCTCTGATTCACAAAAGCAGCCATTCATTCCTTTTTAAGAGCAGAGCCACACTGCCTTCTGCTCACCTGGAAGAGGAGCAGAGAATGTAGAATCAAGAAATAAGGAACATGTGTTTTGAATCTCCCAAACAGAAAAGAAGCTCATCTGTCTGATGCCTCGTATTTTACATACTGTAGCAGAATGTAAAAAAGAATTAAAAGTGCAGAGACTGCAGCTAAACTTACTGCAGCTGTTACCCTTTCGTAAAGTGCTGCTTCATCAGGCAACATGCTGTTGGTGATCAGGAAAGGGGTCGAGCACAATTGCGCTGGATAATCAATACTCGGTCAGTAAATATGAATGTGGACTGTAATTTTCAGTCTTGTAATTTGACCTGGGGCAACGACGAGATCAGCAACTGCGATCAGCAAATATAATGTGCCCCACGACAAAGTCATGTAATGTGACATTGGCTTTATCCTCTCCATATGTTTAATTATTTTGTTTAGAACATTAGAACAATCATGACAAGAAAAGGCCATTCAGCCCAAGGCTTGCCAGTCCTATCCACTTAATTCTGTCTAAACAACATCAAGTCTAGTTTTGAAGGTTCCTATAGTCCTACTGTCTACCACATTACTTGGTAACTTATAACGTGTTTATAGTTCTCTGTGTGAAGAAAAACTTCCTAATATTTGTGGGAAATTTACCCTTTACGTATGGGGAAACACTTGGAAAGTTGTTAAATATTTTTGTAATACTTCAAGAATTAGGACACAGTTGCATTGCTAATTTGAAATGTTCCTGACTTGGATGGTTTAAAAAAAATCATTTTGATTCATCCTGAGAAGTGAAAATCAGGCTACTTTCATTTTTGGCAGATATCACAGAAATCGGACGCTATGCTAAGAACTACTGTGAGCACACAGCCCGAACACAGCCCACACTTTCAGATGTGATGGTCACTCTTGTGGAAATGGGTGAGTAATAAGGATGTAGAAGCTTGTTGAGGACTAACTGCTGATTGATTTGAAATAATGCATGAAAAGCAGAATTTTACTTTGGATGGCATGAGTGCACAATTGTCACACTAGCTTCATTTGTTTTTTCTATTAACAATATTACTACCCATATAACTTTTTATTTTCAGTATTTGGTTAATCAGACATTCCTAAAGATGTTAAGAATACTGTTTTTGGAAATTGTTTGGAATGTGGATTTTTAATCAGGAGTTAGGATAAACTGTTACACTGCATTTCTTTAAATTTGTTCCCTTATTGCTTGTTAACTTCATGTTTTCTGATCACTCAGTTGGAGTATATAATGCTTTACTTTTGAAAGCTGCATTAAACAAATGATTCTGCACAGTAAAAATAGTAACATAGTGTTGTGTGCATTAATATTTTCATATTTCTTCTCTTCTGACTATTCAGGTTTCAATGTGGATACTCTGCCAGTTTATGCCAAGCGCTCCCAAAGAATGGTCATAACTGCCCGTAGGTAACATGCATTTCAGTCAAAAGCATGAGTTGTATGAAGTTCTGGGAAAATATTTTATTTTAGACAAGGATCATACAGACTTTCAGGATTAGATTTCATCCATCCATCCATTATCCAACCCGCTGAATCCGAACACAGGGTCACGGGGTCTGCTGGAGCCAATCCCAGCCAACACAGGGCACAAGGCAGGAACCAATCCCGGGCAGGGTGCCAACCCACTGCAGGACACACACCCACACACCAAGCACACACTAGGGCCAATTTAGAATCGCCAATCCACCTAACCTGCATGTCTTTGGACTGTGGGAGGAAACCGGAGTGCCCGGAGGAAACCCACGCAGACACGGGGAGAACATGCAAACTTTACTCAGGGAGGACCCAGAAAGCAAACCCGGGTCACCTAACTGCGAGGCAGCAGCGCTACCACTGCGCCACCATGCCGCCCAGGATTAGATTTTTTATGTTTAAATTTGGGATTTCAAGTTAATAATCTTGTTTAAAATGTCTTATTCCTTTGCAGTGAAATCCCAAGATTTAGCCAGTTTTGTTTAATTTTTTTAAGTTTGTTCTGTTGTATTCAGAGTTTGTTTATAATGCATTTCACTTAATTTTGTATTGCTAGCTCCAGTAACAAATCCTCCGGTCACCCCCAAGGCTCTTGTGGCAGGCATGAAGAGGACCCACCCTTCACATATCCCTACACACTTTCCAGAATTTCCGGACCCTCATACTTACATCAAAACCCCGGTAAGGGTTTTTATAATAGCCACAATTTTTAAACTATTAGTAGGTTTTATTTAGGCAGGTTTAGATATTAAAGGATGTTGCACTTGAAACGAATTGTATTTCCTTTGTTTAGAGGATCACCTCCATTTTTTTTTATTTATTTATTTATTTTTTTAAAAAACTTCTTTGCTCAAGAATCAAATGGAATGTAAAATTTGCCATAGGTAGGAAAGACATCAATTAAGTTATGAACCATGTTTAGACTTCTTTTTCTACATACTCTATTAGTTGGTTGGTCCAAATATGAAAGCTACACTTTTAAGTAATCACTTCATTAGTCAAGTACAAATTATAAGTGTGCGTACAAAAAGTATAGTGCTGTATTTGAAATCTGTGATTCTCAACCTTTGTTTCTCCAAGGTCTCCCAGAAAACCTTAAGAATTTGATGATATTTCCCTTATAGTTTTGCTGCAGTCTTGGCAGACATGCTTGTTTTTGAACTTATTTATTTAACAAAAGCATATTTGCTGCTAGTGCTATTACACTACCTGTATTGTTTGAAGTATAATACAAAATTAAGAAGTAATTTCAAAAACCGCCTGTGTACTTTTAAGAAAAATGTGTTTAGTGCCTGAATTTTTTAATCATAACATAAATATGTAGGTGTTTTTTTAGGGATATATAATAACTAGTCATTTTCAAAATAGAGAATTTATTACTGCAGATGGTTTTTGATAGTAACAAAAGTTGCTTCCTACTCACTTGGCTCAAGTATTTGCTAAAGCATGTATAACTTAATTGTGCTTTTGAGAAAAACGAAAACAAAAGTTTCAAAGTGCAGAATTAGTTGCTGCAGACATTTTTTCACACCTTTAACAAAGACTACTTTGTTATTCTATTGATTCATAACTTCAGCATTTCCATCAGCATTAGCCACATTTAACATAAATGGAAATGCAAATGTGTTGCATCTCCACATATAACAATCAAACCAGCAGAAAGATGAAAGCATCGTGTAGGGTGGTGGAAGGAAGGGCAGCCAGTCCTGATACCTGAACAGTTTTAAAAAGCGAGCAGAGACATAGGAGTAGCGCACGTAAAGCTGTACTCCTTTATAAGAGTGTTATGTCTTTGAATTTCTTGATAGGAGTGTGGCATGTCGCTGTCTTTTCACTTTTTCTTGTTGGTTCATTGTGAGCAGCACATTCCCACTCTTAACTATAGTTAAGTAGCTGCTGTGTGCACAGATGAGCATGAGTGGACTCTGGAGATACATTTTAATGCCAGGTGTAAATGTGATTTACAATCTATACATGAAACAAAACATTAAAAGAGGGGCTTTGAGAAAACTGACAATTTTGGGTATTGATGAAGCCATCCACTTTAAAAAATACATTTGACACCCCTGCTGTCATTTTGAATTTTAGAGGTTTGTGTATTCTGTTGTCAAGACTGCCAAAGGTGCATCTACCAAATACTGACTTGAGGGGTGAATGCCAGGGCTGTTAAATTAGTTAAAAAATAAGGTTTGAATATTCAAATTAAAAGTAAGTAAATACGCGAATATATTCAAACTTGGATTAACTATTCTGAATGTTACATGTACGTTTGTACATGCTTTTTTTAAATACTTTATTATTATGGTAACAGCCTTAAACTGTTTAAATATAAGAGCTGTCAAAAACCCCAGCATCTGTACTGCCTTCATTTTTACCTACTCATATACGAAGGGATATAGGGAAAGTATTGTAATCGTCCAAAAATTCGATGTTGATGAATCTCAATGTTTTAGACCTCCTTGACTTTCTCGTATAGAGAAAGTATTAGAATCCTCCAAAAATTCCATTTTGAGATTTTGATGAATCTCGAAGTTTTAGACCTCCCTGAGTCCAAAAACTACCATTTTTGGAATTATGTCTGTGTGTGTATGCGTGTATGTAAACACGATAACTTGAGTACGCTTTCACTTAGGTCAACCAAACTTTGCATACAAGTATTAGGTACAAAACATAGATTTCCATTAGCTTTTGGGCTATTTCCGTTAACAAAAGTAGTACCTTACCTTTTATTCATGCAGCTGCAGAGTCAGATTTACTTTTATAATTGTTCAATATATTATTAATTTGATTAGTTTTGTTGTTGTTGGTTCTTTAATGTACATAATATAAAAATATAAATTGTCTTGCAGTTTACTCCTCAAATTTCCATCCCCATATTTGAGTATACATGAAAGTCGAGGGGAGACCACTCCCGATTTTTTTCAGTATAGTACTGACGCCTGGGTGTGAAAATCCTTCATAGGTCTACGTGCTTTAAAAGCAGCCATGATAAGCAATTCAAATCCATATGAGTCACACATGCAGACACCGTGCTTTGCTACATTATTATTAATGCTTTTTACTTTTTTTACTTTTGCATCTGCAAATCATGACGCACTTATGACAATGTTGTGTGGGTCCTTGCTTGCAGCACACAGCTGGAATACTGTGGTGCAAATTTATTGTGACGTGTCCTGCTCCCAAACAGGCACAGGCAGAGCAGTTTAAGGTCAAAAGGGATACTGGTTAGTTAGTAAGACAGTGACAAGGTGAAAATAGTAAGCAAAGTAAAAAAGGCAGGCAGGTCGAATGCAGACTTGTTCTATTATTTTGTCATTTGTGCAATTGGCAGCGGCAGGGTACCAATTATATTGCAGCAATCAGAATACAAAGCCAGTCGGCACCTATGGACTGGCCCAGAAAAACCGGATTGTCACAATGTCACGTCAGGGTTCATATGCAGGGTTTACATATGCAGCAATATTTTAACAAAGGTGGCCTGAATATTTGTAGTGACACTTCATTGTTTTAGGCATTATTTGTCAAACCAGCAGCCGTGTAAGATGGAGATTCATTGTGGGACATGGTGTGTTGGATGACAAGGCTTTTTACAGTTGGGGTTTGAAAGCGTTGTAATGAAAGAACTTGTGCAGTAATTTTCGATTTGTTTTCATGAGAAGGTCTTAGCATTAAACAACATTGAGGTGTCTCAGGTTTAAGAGTGAATGGGACAGAATGCAAAACTACACTTATTAGGGCACAGGAAAAGTGTTTATATATAGAAAAAAACTGCCCTGGTTATAGTTGTAGTTGAAAGTGCAGAGTAATGGGATAGAAAATAAAACTTGAAGGGTTGTGACTGTGAGTTTTACTAATGAAGATAATAAGCTAGCCATTCAAAATTATAGAAAAGGCTGATTGTGGAAGTGAAGCACAAAAACACAAGTAAAATACAAAAGCTTTGCATAGCGCGTCTGGAGTAACACAATGTCATAGTTAGTGCTGGTAAAACAAACAACCATTCTTTGACAATCGAATGTCAGCTTTTGCCTTCAAACAAGACCTTTTTTAAAATAAATTTGAAACTAGGGGGCTCTGCCCCCTGCTCGCTTCACTCCCCAACCCCCTGTGTGGGCACTACTAGCTAGCCACTTCGTAGCTCCGCCGCTTGCATATGGGGAAGCGGATGTACAATTTAAACAGATTGTTATTTTCATAGGAATTGTTACATATGCATAATAGACCTAACTATTTTACATTACAGTGAGTAATTAACCATAGTAAAAAATAGTAATAAATTGAAAGAAAACTGTTTCATGTTGCGTTTTAGGTATTCGTTGCGTTATACGTTTTTGTTCTGTTTGGCTTTGAAATTAACACGTAAATAATTTTTAAACTTAAATTTTTAATGTAAACCTTCAGTAAAAACAATACTTGGAATTAACTTTTCATCAATATCACTTTGAATTTTGATTCCATGTTTGGCGTTACATCATGACAACGCAACGTATAACTGCCCGTGAGTGAATATAGTTTCTTTCTCTCTTATAAATAAACCGACCTTTTTGAATGTTTGTCCCTGTGATTTGTTAATTGTCATAGCAAAGCTATTCTAATGGGAAACTGTAAACGTTTTAATACGAATGGCATATCAGATCTCCTTTGGTGTCTAATGTTATCCGTGGAAGATGTACTACATTACCTTTCTTTTCGCCTGTTAAAATTTTACATGTTGTTGTCTTATTGCATAGCCCATCACTCAGGCATAAATTGCGCAATAACATTACAATACATCCTTCTTTCAACAGTAATTCGGCCGGTTGGAGACCGGACGGTGTTAACGGTTGTAGATATTCTTCGTGATATTAAGTTGATGTTTTCATCTTCCACACCATCACCACCAACTGTTTCAGCATAGTCTATTGATACACATTTAACCAATTTGCTGCCTGACCGATCAACAATTTTCATTTAAATTCGTTTGACTTCATCGTTTCTCAGTGCTAGGATTGGCCGTGTATTCATTTCTTCTGTTGATAACCCTTTGGAATGAAATTTTTCAATAAGATTTGGACATAATGTCTTCTTTAATTAGGAACTTAAAGGGAGGAAAATGTAAAAATTTATGAGAGCTGAGAGCACAGGAACTGTGTCTGACAAAAGCATTCACACGAATGAGAGGTGAGAGGACCGTGGGCGTGGTTAAGAGTAGGGCGGGACTTGAAAAAATCTCTTGGAAATGGAAATTTTCTTTTACAGTATAATAGAGAAATATACTCAAATAGTGATGTTCAATCTGACAGCCCTAGTGAATACTTTTCTGATAAATGCGTTTGTGTTTTATATCTTTAAAAAACTTTGAGCACTTTGCATATACCGTGTTTCCCTGAAAATAAGACAGTGTCTTATATTAATTTTTGCTCCAAAAGATGCACTAGGGCTTATTTTCTTATAATTATTCATGTACAACAATATACATTTATCCAAATACAGTCATGTCATCTTCTTCTGAAATATCATCATAACTCTCCACATTCAAATCCTGAATTTCAGCCTGAATTTCTTGCTACTGCAGGGGCTTTTGGGATCCTTCAGAATCGAGGTGTGCGCTTCGATGTTTGATGAATGGTTCGATGTGGTGAAGCAAAATGCCGACATACAAATGCATTCATAGTGCCTTTATATTCAAGCGTCGCATATTCCCCAAAGTAATGACACAATACATTTTAAAAGTCTCACATACCATCTTCTGTGCCTTTTTTTTTTTTTTTTTGCAATACCGTCAGAATGTACCACGATGTATTTGAGCCACAGAGGAAAAAAAATGACGTAATGAAAATGTCTGTTTTGTGATTAAAGTCGAAATTTTGGCTTTAACCTTGAAATGTCCGCTTTAACCTCGAAATGTCCACTTTAACCTTGTAATTTACTTTATCATTAAAGCAGACCGTTGTAAACGTCATCTTAAAACCGACCCGGTTGTTGACAGCAGCGGCAAGCAGCATCGCCACACAGATCTCATTACATTTATGATATTCCAGCTCTCTGCACATTTAGAATTCTTAGATTTATACTTGATATCACTTTCATGGTGATTTTTTTTAAAAATATGTATGTTACATTTTACAGATAAATCGTTAACTTTGTTTAAATAATGAATACTCTTAATAGTTACACATATGGGGTGGCAGAGCGGTAGGACTGCTGTCTCGTGGGGAGTCACGTCCCTTGTGATTCCTGCCTGGAGTTAGCATGTATTCCTGCTGGGTTTCCACAGTGTGCTCAGTTTTCCATCCAAAGACAGGAAGGTTTGGGGATTTGGTGAAGCTACAATGACCCCAGTGTATGTGTGTGCTTGTGTTAACCTTGCGATGAGCTGATGCCCCATCCAGAGGTTTTGTTTCTGTCTTGCGCCACTGCTGCTGAAATGGGTGCTTCCACGAATTGATGGATGTAATCATTAAACATCCTTTTCAGAGATATTGTGGCAAGGTGTCCTCAGAATTTAATGGATGTTTCGGGCACAGGCGTCGCATCGCGTGAAGTATAAACCTGGCCTTAGGCGCCTTACTTTTCAGCTGACGATCTTGAGTATAGCTTATTTTTGGGGTAGGGCTTATATTACAGAGCAGCCTGAAGATCATGCTAGGGCTTATTTTTGGAATGGGTCCTATTTTAGGGGAAACACTGTATCTTTTTTCACTTTGACATTAAAGAGTCGTTCTCTATTCATCATTCTCAAAAAAGCCAAACTAAATTAACTGTGACTCAGTGTTAAACAACAAAATGTGAAAACTTCCAATGAGGTGGATACTTTTTTTAAGCACTGGATTTACCTCTTTCCCTCCTTACTGTCTTATTTGCCTGTAGACTTACCGTGAACCCATCTTGGAGTACCAGATTGTACGTGAGAAAGCAGCTTCCCAACGCAGAGATGTGGAGCGTGCTCTGACTCGGTTTATGGCCAAGACTGGAGAGACACAAAGCCTCTTCAAAGATGACATTACCGCCTTCCCATGTAAGCCTTAGTTCACAGAGATACTGGAATTCAGTTTTTCTGCATGTGTGAAACTCAATAATGTAATTCCTCACAGCCTGTCGGCTTTCTTTATGCAGTGATTGCAGCAAGACCCAGTGCCATTCCTTATTTGAATGCGTTGTTGCCCTCTGAACTCGAGCTACAGCAGCTGGAAGAGACAGACTCCTCCGAGCAGGATGACCAGACAGACAATGAGAACATCTCTATGAACATTAGTAATGTGAGTAGCCTTGCATTAAATGTGATGAGCTTTCTCTTTACATGCTGTGTAAATTATTAACTGATCTTGTTGTAAGGTAATAAAATTGTTTAGATTTAATTACACAATTATTACAGAAAAAGGAAGCAAAATTTAAAAAAAAAGTATATGTGACAACAGTAAAAATATGCTATATGAAGGTCGTGTGAAAAGACGATTTCCCCTCAGGGATTAATAAAGTACATCGTATCAAATCAAAAAAGAGAATTTTTTCCCTTGAAATCTCCACAATACTTAGCGTTCAGTGCTGTGCTGTTTAAGTCTGCTATCAGAATGCTTAACCGTACACTTCTTTCACTTAGGATGAGACAGGAGCTGATAAAGAGAACAATGTCTTACCCCAAGGTGGCGCCCTCGCTTCTGCAAAAGCCAACGAAGAAAATATGATTGACAACCCTTACCTGCGGCCTGTTAAGAAGCCAAAAGTGCGACGGAAGAAATGAACCCTGGTCAGCAGTTTGAGGCTCCAAGCTGTAGCAAGTTAAGATGGTCCTGGCGCAGATTAGACCCTCGTTAGATGATCACAGTTTGCTTTCGAACTTTCCAGGAAAGCAGAGAGTTAAGTTGCTGTAAAGTGTTTCATGACAGAGGCTGTTCAACTCCAAGGTTCCATTTTCTAGTTAAAGACATTTTTTCTCTTTCATTTACAGGTTACTCTCGAGGAAAAATGTTTGATGTATTTTTTTTTTTATTTCTGTAAATTATATATATATTTTTTGCTTTTGTACAGTAAATGCTTGTCCTGACATTCAAGAAACTGGTAATAAGTTTAAACTGTTAATGTAACATATTATTTTGTAATTAAAATAGGTTTATCTGTTAAACTTTTTTGCTTTATTTTCCATTGTAAATTTAAGTATTGTTTCTACTGTTTTATGTTCATAGATTGAGTTTTAAAAATGTGCAGTTATTTTATTTTGTAATTAAACTAAATGACAGGCAAATTAAGTGTTTTTGCAGCCTGTATTTAATTTTATTTATTATTCACATCTGTTAGCCTATTTAACTTAACTCCATTACTTTATCAAAGCATGAAACAAAATATCTCTTAGCAGTTTTTTATTTTGCTTGATTTCTTCCTGCTGTTTTAGAAATACAAATCCATGTTTGCTTGATTAACTGCCAGATCGTGTTTAGAAGCCATTAAGAAGGCTAACAGAGTGTCAGGTCATATAGCGCCTTGATGTGTGGAGTACAAGTCACAGGAGGTTCTGCTCAAGCTTTATAACACACTGGTGAGGCCTCATCTACAGAATGTCAGGTTATATAGCGCCTTGATGTGTGGAGTACATGTCACAGGAGGTTCTGCTCAAGCTTTATAACACACTGGTGAGACCTCATCTACAGAATGTCAGGTTATATAGCGCCTTGATGTGTGGAGTACTAGGCCAAGGAGGTTCTGTTCAAGCTTTATAACGCATTGGTGAGGCCTCATCTGGAGTACTGGGTGCAGTTTTGGTCTCCAGGCTACAAAAAGGACATAGCAGCACTAGAAAAGGTCCAGAGATGAGCGACTAGGCTGATCACATGACTACAGGAGATGAGTTATGAAGAAAGATTAAAAGAGCTGAGCCTTTGTGATTTAAGTAAAAGAAGAATAAGAAGAGACATGACTGAAGTGTTTAAAATTCTGAAGGGAATTAGTACAGTGAATTGAGACTGTTACTTTAAAATGAGCTCAGCAAGAACACGGGGACACAGTTGGAAACTTGTTAAGGGTAAATTTTGCATAGACATTAGGACATTTTTCTTCACATTGGGAACTTTAGACACATGGAATGAGTTACCAAGTAGTGTGGTAGAATTTTAGGGACCTTCAGAACTCGACTTAGGTCAGGTTTATACTTCACGTGATGCAACGCATGCTGCAGCGGACGTTCCTGTTACACAAGCATTTTACTGTTTATACTTGCACGCGTACTTTACGGAAATCTGGAGGAATCCACCAGGTGGCAGTACGAGATATCATCATGGTGAGAATAGGTTTGGCTTCTCTGTGTTGTGAATTGCCTGGAGCACCCATTAAATTCCGATGAACCCTTACCGCAATATCTCTGAAAAGGATGTTTAATAATTAAATCCATCAATCCAGGGATGTGTCCATTCCAGCAAGCATTGGGCACGAGGCTGAAACAATCCCTGGATGGGCATCAGCTCATCGCAAGGTGAATATAAACACTCGCATACACTAGCGTCATTTTAGTGTCACCAAATCTGCATATCTTTGGAAGGAAATTGGAGCACACTGTGGAAACCCAGCAGGAAAACGTGTAAACTCCAGGCAGAGAATACCAGCGACGTGACTTCCTGCGAGACAGCAGCGCTTGCACTCCGCCACCATGTCACCCCCATGTGTGTAATTATTAGCAGTGTTCATTATTTCCAGGCCATTAATGACCTCTTGGGCACGGCCATCAGCAGTGTGTCTGTCTGCGGAAAGAGTCGACCTTATTGAGAGGTTTACTTACCTTGGCAGTGACATTCGTGTCTCTGGTGACTCTTCCTGTGAAGTCAGTAGATGGATTGGGAGAGAGTGGCGGGTCATGAGGTCGCCAGAAAGGGGTGTGTGGCGCACCCAATGTCTATACAAAAGGACGAAGGTCCAAGTCTTTAGAGTCCTGGGGCCTCATGTATAAACGGTGCGTACGCACAGAAATGTTACATAGGAACAAAATCTGGAATAGCCTGCCAATAGGAATTCGCCAGGCTAATACAGTAGAGCACTTTAAAACACTGCTGAAAACACATTACTTTAACATGGCCTTCTCATAACTTCACTTTAACTTAATCCTGATACTCTGTATGTTTAATTCATCATAATAACTATTCATGGTGGCTCTAAAATCCGTACTGACCCCTACTCTCTCTTCTGTTTCTTTTTTCCGGTTTCTTTGTGGTGGCGGCCTGCACCACCACCACCTACTCAAAGCATCATGATGCTCCAACAATGATGGATGGATTAAAAGCCAGAAGTCTACGTGACCATCATCATCAAGTCATTCCGTGAGAACCCTAAATACAAAGAGGACTGTTTCATTTATGTTAGGTAGAATGCCCAGAGGGGACTGGGCAGTCTAATGATCTCGAACCCCTACAGATTTTATTTTTTTCTCCAGCCATCTGGAGTTTTTTTTTTTTTTTTTTTTTGTTTTTTCTGTCCACCCTGGCCATTGGACCTTACTCTTATTCTATGTTAATTAATGTTGACTTATTTTATTTTCTTACTGTGTCTTTTATTTTTCTATTCTTCATTATGTAAAGCACTTTGAGCTACTTTTTGTATGAAAATGTGCTATATAAATAAATGTTGTTGAACGTTTCCACGTTCAAATCGCAATGTATAAAACCTACACTTGGCGTAAAGCCACGCACTTTTCCACGGCACCTCATACCTTGTCGTACACAAGTTCTCTGCTCGATTTTGCAAACTGGCGGCACCCAGCGTCAAAGCAGTGCTACTGTTCCTGTGTGGTTACTCTTTATTTCTTAGATCCACATTCCTGCTGTGGCTTTATAAATACACTGAAACTAACCACATATTGTTTATTAGTGTAATGCATCTGATTGTAATTAACTTGTAACAATATAATGGTCCAGGGAATAGCCATAGTATTCCAAATACCATAACTACTTTAGCGTTGTTACTCTCACTGCACCTTCTTTTTCTTCTTTCAGCTGCTCCAGTTAGGAGTTGCCACAGCGGATCAACTTTTTCCATATTACTCTCACTGCACCACTCGGAGCAGCTGATCGGAAAGAGAATTATCGGTATACAGCATCAAGCACACGCTGTCTCAGCCACGGCAAAACGCTTCAGAGACTTTCCTGTACGGACCTTGCGGCTCAGAAACAGTTTCATTCTAAGAACTTTAAATGCACTCAATCAATTGCTCCTTGTAGAACTGTTTGTACTTATAAGTACAATCACCCCACTGTAAACTTGCACTTCAGTTATAACATTACACAACCTGAGCCACTTTATAAAGCGCGTATTTACATATGATGACGATATCATTTTTAAGATGAAATGCAGCAAAATATGTTGATTATATTATATAGATAAAACTTTAACTTCATTTAACTAATCTGTATTGTTAATAATTAAACATGTGAGGACACGGTTCCGCAGCGCTAGCAAGTTCATGTATTGTCCCTGACTTGTGCTGTATTCTTGCTGGGGCTGATGCGACAATGGAAGGATAGATGGATAGAATAATTAAACACGTACTACAAAGATATTTCAATGTTCCTTAAAAGTTTTCAAGAAACGTCGTTGTAAGCTTACAGATGGCTTAACGTCTATTACAGAGCTGATTGTGTGGCGATTGGGTATTTGGAGAAAGAAAAGTAAGCACAGGAATTGGAGGTTAGTACGTTTGAAAGAGACAGTACTGCTACAATAAATTCATCGAAGGTCGTACACAATCACGCACCGTGTTCCCCTGTTTAATGACATGCTTTAACTCCTATCATCATGAAAAAGATTATTCAGAGAGCTGTAATATCACGAATATAATGGATTCTGTGTCCTGTCGTAGAAAGAGAAAGCGGAAGCACATAGTGATTCACACACACAGAGCAAAAGATCAAATACAAAACAAAGCATTTAATGTGCTACTTTAATTACGATGTGATTTGAGAAACCGGTTAATTAAACGATTTTAAGATGAAGTTTATGATGTTCTGCTTTAATGACAAAACTAAACTACGTAATTAAAGTGGAAATTTCGAGATTGAAGTTGACATTTCGTGCTTTTTTTCCCGCTGTGTCCCTATTTTTTTTTTTTCCTCTGTACCCTAATAGGCTTTCATATGACACTCAGACGGTGGGCTACGACTCGCCTTTTCACGGCGACTTTGATATGTGACAACTTCTTTTTTATTTCCGGCACTGTGCAACTTTGTGAACTTGAGTTTTCGAGTTTCTCCAACATGCTATGTCAGTCGATCAGCTTCCTTTTGTTGATTATACCACTGTTTAAATCAACAAATAGTATGTTTTTCTTTGCCTCCACTTGGTATTTGCTGAAATTCTTATATTTTCCCCCATGCTTTTCCCATTGTCTTTTTACAGAACCCTGAGCTTAAGGGCTATTTATATTGATTTGCATATTCAAAGAGGCGTAATTCTGGGAGGAATTGGTGCGGGACAGCAGGCGCGTGCACGAGCGTTACTTTTCATGCTGACCGGGATTTATGGAGCAGAAGAACGTGGAAGTTGGAGTTCGCACAGATTCCTGTGCCTAAGCACATTTCGGCTTTTGTGCTTACGTCATGTTATAGTGCGAATTCTACGCATGGCGTTATGCATGAGGCCCTTGGTGCTTCCTGTCTTGCTATATGGTTGTGAGACATGGATGCTAGCCAGTGACCTGAGATGAAGACTGGACTCCTTTGGTACTGTGTCTCTCCGGAAAATCCTTGGGTACCGTTGTTTGATTTTGTGAGCGGTTGCTCACGGAGTCCCAAATGAGGCACATTACCTGCATTGTGAGGGAGCGTCAGTTACGTCACTACGGCCATGTGGCGCGTTTCCCTGAGGGTGATCTGGCTCATGAGATCCTCATTGTTGGGGACCCAAGTGGCTGGACCAGGCCAAGGGGTTGCCCACATACCACCTGGCTGCGGCAGATAGAGGGTCATTTCTGGAAGGTGGGACTGGACCACATGTCTGCCTGGGGGGTTGCCAACCGGGATCCTGAGTTGTTTCATCGTGTAGTGGGTGCGGCAACACTCTGTACCAGTGCATGCTCTCCAACTTGACTTGTTCATTATTTAAACAAAATTAACGATTTATCTGTAAAATGTAACATACATACTTTATTGCATTTCATCATGAAAGTGATAGCAAGTATAAATCTTAGGATTCTAAATGTGCAGAGAGTTGGAATATCATGCATTTAATGTGTTGTGTATGGCGATCTATTGCTGTCAGGTCAGGAGGATGCCCCCGAAAAAAAATATGGCACAGATGATGGAATGTGAGAGATTTTAAAATGTATCATGTCATTACATTGGGGAATATGCGATGCTTGAATATAAAAGCACCACGAATGCATTTGTATGTCGGCATTTTGCTTCACCACATCGAACCATTCATCAAACATCAAAGCGCGCACCTCAAACCTGGATGATCCGCGAAGTGGCTTTCTGTCACACTCTGACGTCACGTTCCAACTTTTATCACACTGCACCCCCTGACTTTTTGCTGGTACTGCAACTCGCGTAAGCGTCGTGTTAATTTCTGAGGACCTGCTCAGAGGACACATCAAATGAACTCTGGAAGCCATGATGTGTCCGCGTTCTGAGTGTGAAGTATAAACGAGCCCACAAGAATTAAGTGAATAGGACTGGAGAACCTTGTCGGGCTGAATGGCCTTCTCTCGTCCAGATTGTTCTAATGGTCTGAAAGAAAACAAAGTTACCAGATTCCTCTGATATAATGAGTATCCTTCTTCATAAAACAAATTTTCAGGTAAGCCGTTATCACATAATGTGATTTTAAATCGTTGGGTATGACATACTTGGTGATGGCAGCTACTGATCTCATCACAGGACCATGTCAGTTTGCACAACTGAAGACTGCTGGGCATGTCAAATGTAGCAGTTGTGTGCTGACCTTCCAGGTCCGTCGTGTTTACCCCATTTTGTGACCGCCAATAACGTGCTGCCTGACAGAGCTAGTGTTGTAAGAAGGGTTTACAATTCTGTGTAATCCCACGTAACACCCGGCTGCGGCACATAGAAGGTGGGACTGGACCGGACCGCGTGCCTGCCTGGGATTCGGTGTTATATAATATTAAAACGTGAAAACATCCAAGAGAGTGAATACTTTTGATATGCACTGCATTAAAACAATTTATTTAATTAGTTAATGGGTTTAGGTTTGGTTCATTTTCATTTTAATTAGAACATTACAACACCCATTAGATTACTGGGAATGTTTAATTTTCAAAATCCACAATAACACAAGTGTATTTATTAAGAAAACAAAACACAAATATCAAATCAGTACATTAACAGAGATATTGTCTTCCAAAATGTTTTAGCAAAATGTCCACTTGGCTTTTGCACTACTCCTTACATGACATTTAGTTATTTGGCTGACGCCTTTATCCAAGGCACCGTTTATATCACAATTACTTACATTTCCTTTGGTTTTCCAATTGGAGCACAGGCAGGTCAGGTGACTTGCTCAGGGTCACACAGTGTGAGGAGCAGGAGTTGAACCCACAACCTCAGGGACTGAAGTCCAAAGCCTTAACCACGTAGGCACAGCACAGCCCAGTCGAGTCGTTAATAATGTTTGAGACAAAGACATATTCTTCCTTGGTTTCCCCCTCTGCTGCACAGTTTAAAATTAGAAATCAAACAATTCAGACATTGTGATTAAAGTGCACATTGCACACTTTCGTTTAAAGCAATGGTTCCCAAACTCGATCCTGGGGACCCACTGTGGCTGCAGGTTTTTGTTCCAACCAACTTCCATTTTTCATTGGACTCTTAGCCTAATTAAGTGAGTCATTATTCTCCAGTTTCTGTGTTTTGGAGTCAATGTAGAAATTACAAACTAAGTTTGGTAGATTTTTATTAAAATGTAATAAGCAGTTATATAGGGAATATGTAGTTTTTGTTTAAGTCGTTAACAGTATTTTCAACCTAATTTTCATTCTGCTTTTTCAGGTGTTGTGGTTATTTAATTGATTATTTCTAATTAGTGAGTCTGACACTGAAGTCGTTGCTGGTTTCATCATCCCGGGTGTCTGCTGTACGGGTTGTTAATTGTCACTATTTGGGTTAAACAAAGGGAGCAAATTACACAGGAAAAAGGGAAAGTAATAGGAAAACAACAAAAGAGGTTTAAGCTTTTATAACATTAGAAAAAAAATATAAATATTTCTAAATGTCTTATAAATATAAAAACCATTTTGAATACAGAATAAGGGAAGAGTAAAAAAGACCAGCTAATTAAATTAGATCAGTTGTTATCAATTATTATCACCGATTGTGAATCTGGTTGGAACAAAAACCTGCAGCCACAGTGGGTCCCCAGGACCGAGTTTGGGAACCACTGGTTTAAAGGGACTTGCATATGTTTTGGTCACAGTATGTAGAAATAACAACCCTTTTTTCCACGTGTTCCCCCCTTTCAGGGCACCATACTGTTTGGGACACAGGTGTTTGTGATTCCTCAGGTGGGTTTCATTCCTTCATAAGTTACCTCGGTTTGCTTTTCTACCCTTTAGAGTCTGTAGCCATTGTTCAACATGAATACAAGTGCTGTGCCAATAAAAGTCAAAGACGCCATTATTGAGGCAAAATAAAAATGAGAATAAAACCATTTGAGACGTCAGTAAAAGTCTTATGATGACTGAAATCAACTCTCTGGAATATCATGAAGAAGATAGAACGTGCTGAGGAGCTCAGTAATTGCAACAGGACTAGTAGGCCAAAGAAGACCTCCATTGCTAATGACAGATGAAGCCTCACTATGGCGAAGGTAAAGCCCCAAACACCTGTCCGACAGATCAGAAACGGTCTTCAGGGGCAGATGTGTGTGTGGAAGAGACAACTATCAGCAGAAGTCTTCATGAACTGAAATACAGAGACCACACTGCAAGATGCAGACCACTAGTTAGCCACAAGAACAGGAAGGGCGGATTACAGTTTGTGAAAAAAGGACTTAAAAGAGCCTCCAGAATTCTGCAAAAATTCTGTCTTGTGGACAGACGAGTCAAAGATGAACCCGATCAGAGTGATGGCAAGGGTGGAGACCAAAGGGAGCTGCTCGAGATCCAAAGCAGACCACCTTATCTGTTAAACATGGGGGTTATGGTTTGGGCATGTATGGCATCCACAGGTCCTGGCACACTTCATTCAGGGCCGTTCTTAGCAGTTTGGGGGCCCTACGTGGTTCTGAAATGTGCAGGCCCCAGATTTTTGGGTGTCAGGAAGGTGTTCTTATAAAACGTCCAGAAAAGGCCTTAGATGACCAGTAGGCCTACATATACACTTGTTTGTTTGCAGAGTGGTAAAATATAAAGGTTGGTGGCATGGTGGCCCAGTGGGTAGCGATGCTGCCTTGCAGCTTGGAGACCTGGGTTCGCTTCCCGGGTCCTCCCTGCGTGGAGTTTGCATGTTCTCCCCGTGCCTGTGTGGGATTCCTCCGACAGTCCAAAGACATGGAGGTTAGGTGCATTGGCGATCCTAAAATTGTCCCTAGTGTGTGCCCTGTGGTGGGCTGGCGCCCTGCCCGGGGTTTGTTTCCTGCCTTGCACCCTGTATTGGCTCTGGCAGACCCCCGTGACCCTGTAGTTAGGATATAGCAGGTTGGATAATGGATGGTTCTGGTAAAGGCCAGTAATATGAGGATATTTCATGATTTTATGGGAATCTCTCTGAATGAATCCGAAACAAATCTCTAAAATTAACGTTTGCTGTAGTGCATTTGGCAAAGTTACAATGGCGTGACAACATTATTAGGGATTTAGGTGAAGACTGCAATTTGGATAATAAATTACCATTGTTAATAAGACTAAGAGATGCACTGAATTGAATTTCCTGAAGACTTTAATTAACATAAGAAATCTACTTTCCGCACTTTCATCCTGGTGAAATCCTTTATCAGTTCCGAATAATCAAGGGTTTGGCCAACATGTTGCTCAATTGATATTAATGCCAAACCATTCAGTCGCTCTTGGGTCACGTGTGACACACGACGTGAGGGACTGGCACAGACGGCTGCAGTGCCAGGGGTATGATGGGGTCCCAGGCCCACAGCCCAACAAAAAAAATTGTAAGTCAGGGCCGGGCCGGGGACCCCCTCACAGTCGGGGCCCTACACGGATGCGTAGTTCGCGTATGCCTAAGAACGTACCTGCTTCAGTTATGGAGGAACTGCTGACAGCAGTGACACAATGAATTCTGAGGGGTATGGAAACAGCTTATCTGCTCAAATTCCAGTACATTCCTCCAAACCCACTGGACGGAGCTTCATCTTTCAACAAGCTAATGATCCAAAAATGCTGCCAAAGCAACACAGGTTTGTCAGTGCTTAAAAATGGAAAATTCTTGAATGGCCAATGAAATTACCTGATTTAAAATCAAGTGAGCAGGCTTTCCATATGCTGACAAAAAATGTTTAAGGGGACAAAGCCCCCGAAACAAGCAGGAGCTAAAGATGGCTGCATTAGAAGCTTGGTAGAGCATCACCAGAGACGATCCTCAGCACCTGCCGATGTTTATGAATTGTAGACTTCAAGCAGTCATTGCATGCAAGGGATATGTGACAAACAACGAAACATGACGGCTTTAACAGACCTGCCATTGCTGTGTCCCAAACATTATGGTGCCCTGAAATGGGGGGACCACGTAGAATAAGTGTTCTCATTTCTACATGGTGTGACTGAAATGTACGCAAATCCCCTTAAATGAAAGTCTGCAATGTGCACGTTCATCACGTCTGAGTCGTTTGATTTGTAATTTTAAAACGTGGAGCAGAGGGGTAAATCAAGAGAAAATGTGTCTTTGTCCCAAACTTTATGGGCACCATATGTAGCCCCTCACATGCATTATGACAACAGAAATGGTTATAATAGACGCTGCATACTTATTAGCATTCATGAATTCTTGCCAAAAGCTCTCAAGAGATGTATTTTTTTATCATTTAGATAAAAAAAATAAATTGTTTTTGCTGCTTAAAATCTAACCACGAGTATTACTATCCAAGTGATTATTTCCCTTTGAGAAGCTTGAGTAACAAAGTTGAACATTTGGCCTAGTAACACTGATGCAGAAGTGTCTGATCATTTTACATTGAAATAAACTTAGGAATTGGAGCAGCCCTTATTTATTGACCTGTACTTGCACAGCACTGTGCGCCTGCACTAAGTGAAGAGCGTTATACAAAAATATAAACTTTATTGCATATTAACAAAAATAGCATATAATCTAATCTCCATCCATCCATTATCCAAGCCGCTATATCCTAACTACAGGGTCACGGGGGTCTGCTGGAGCCAATCCCAGCCAACACAGGGTGCAAGGCAGGAAACAAACCACGGGTAGGGAGCCAGCACACCGCAGGGCGCACACACACACACCAAGCACACACTAGAGACAATTTAGAATTGCCAATACACCTAACCTGCATGTCTTTAGACTGTGGGAGGAAACCCACGCAGACACGGGGAGAACATGCAGACTCCACGCAGCGAGGACCAGGGTCTCCCAACTGCGAGGCAGCAGCGCTACCCACTGTGCCACCATGCCGCCCATAATCTACTCTCTCTATGTAAAATCCTCAGCCTAAAAGTGCAACGATTTTATGTGACGTTTTTATGTCGCTTTATTGTCACGCTTTAAATCGGGCTTATTTTAAAGCCTACATATATACGTTTGGTATCATTCTTTTCAGAATTTATCGACTTTTAATATGACGTTGTTAGATTTTCAGATCTTTATTCCGTTTTTAAATTCTAAACTAAAATATCAAGAAAGTCGTGGTTTTTATTTTTGATCGAGTAAACTTTCTTTCACAGGAACAAACTACTAAAAAAATATCTATTCATAACACCAATGTTTGAATTTAGCTAATTTAGTTGAAGGTCGAGTTACGATGACCCATTGCATACTACTTTAGTTTTCACGTGATTTTTCCTGAGTCGTTTTTTAATTTTTTTTTTTTATCTATAAGAATGTAAGTTAAAACGAATGGATCGTTTATTTATTCTCTTATAAATACTCATCTAGCATAGAGTACCTCAGTTTAACGCGAATACTCCAATCGGTAAGGGCGTAAATATTTTACTCTCATTTCATGATTTTTACTCCGTTAAATAATAATTAATTTTTCCTTTACATATTTAAAGAACTGCGATGGGCTGGTACCCTGCCTTGCACCCTGTGTTGGCTGAGATTGGCTCCAGCAGACCCCCGTGACCCTGTAGTTCGGAGACAGCGGGTTGGAAAATGACTGACTGACTGATATTTATAGAATTTCGGGATTTTGACCCCAATAAATAATCATTTTTCTTTTGAACATTTAGAGGTTTTACTAATATTCTGGCCGCAACTGGGGAATGGGCGCTGAAACTCCAGGGGAGTTTGCCCCCCCTAGTATATACATAAAATTAACTCTAGTCTCTAATCCTAATATCCATCCATTATCAAACCTGCTGATACCAGTTTAGGGAGCAACAGACAATCAAACGCTTGGTGGCGCTGGAGTCCATTAAATTGGCTCATTGTGACTCAAAGGGCGGCTGACTTGGGGATGGCAGTGAGTGGGCCAGCAGCAGCACGAACTGCTGTGCCACCGGGCCTCCTGACCTCAAATATAATTTTGCGGTTGCCATTTTGAATACACCTTAATAAATAAAAAATGTCAGCTCTGTATGTGGAAAATGTGACTGAAATGAATCGTTTAATTTATCGCACACAACTTGGAATTCTGACTAACGTACTTTGACATGTTTAGTCGCGACAACTTGATAACTTCTTATGGATTATTGTAAACCGGCAGCTTTCGGAATGTAGGTGAGGCATTGTTATCGTTTCTCCAAGAAACATGTTGCCATAAATTGGTCCTATCATTTTCTGTGCACTTGCTGATAGACGATGTAAAATTATTTAACAAAAATAATGTCGTGACTGTTAAGAGTAAATTCATGTACATGGAACAGACACGTTTACAACGCCAAAAACAAGTTGGACAATGTCCGCATGAATTAACATTCAGGTCCGTTAGGCAACTGAGTTAACTGGCATGAAACTTCGAACATTTGACATTTTTATTTACTTCATCCACGAGTTAGTTATTACATTTTTGTTTATTAAATTGTTTTGTAACAATGAATCGTATTCAAAATAGGGGCAATAGACTGCAATTCCGTGCGTCAGTAGAGCACATTACTTACATATGTGCTTTTCAATAGCACTTTACAATGGAGTTAAAAACGGAGCACAAAAGGGCGTCTGGTGGCTCAGTGGCTTTCATACACAGCAGCCTACAATTCCAGAGATGTGAAAAAGGCACTGACTGATGTGTGATAGTTGTAAAGGGTCTGTGACAAACTGTAGTTCAGTTTTACTAAAGATAACACATTTTAAGAGTACCTTCTCAGGGTTGGAAGCGAGATCCTGCCCCAAGTGGAGTGGTTCAAGTATCTCGGGGTCTTGCTCACGAGTGAGGGAAGAATGGAGCGTGAGATCGACAGGCGGATCGGTGCGGCGTCCGCAGTGATGTGGGCTCTGCATCAGTCTGTCGTTGTGAAAAAGGAGCTGAGCCGTAAGGCAAAGCTCTCAATTTACCAGTCGATCTACGTTCCTACCCTCACCTATGGTCATGAGCTATGGGTAGTGACCGAAAGAACGAGATCGCGAATACAAGCGGCTGAAATGAGTTTCCTCCGCAGGGTGTCTGGGCTTTCCCTTAAAGATAGAGTGAGAAGCTCAGTCATCCGGGAGGTGCTCAGAGTAGAGCCGCTGCTCCTCCGCATCGAGAAGAGTCAGATGAGGTGGCTCGGGCATCTGATCAGGATGCCTCCTGGACGTCTCCCTGGTGAGGTATTCCGGGCACGTCCAACCGGGAGGGGGCCCCGGGGAAGACCCAGGACACGCTGGAGGGACTATGTCTCTCAGCTGGCCTGGGAACGCCTTGGGATCCTCCCGGAAGAGCTTGAAGAAGTGGCCGGGGAGAGGGAAGTCTGGGCCTCTCTGCTTAAGCTGCTGCCCCCTCGACCCGACCCCGGATAAGCGGAAGAGGATGGATGGATGGATACCATTTTTGAAAGTATAACCAATGCAGCATTATCCAATAATTAGATATTGAAAAATAATTTATTAATATACAATAACAATTATTAGTGTAAAACTCGTATCAGTATTACAATATGAAAGGAGAAAAACAACTGAAATTACTTCCCCATCTAGCCATTAATATTAGTTAAAACACAGTAATCCATTAAAATTATATCAATAAGAACTTGAAAAGAAAATGATTTATCTTTTAACGTGAAAAGGAATGATACCAGGATGGGCAAGACGATCAGGGGCATGCGGTGATTGTTCGTGTATATCACGAAAAGGGCTGGGTGCTAGAGATCAGGGGTTTAAACCACTGAAGTCTCCCACCTCCTGACGCCATTGTCCGTTTGTAAACCCGTCCTGTTTTTATATCAGTTATTAAAGAGTTCAAACACCATTTATCTGCAGGCTGATAACTTCGGTTCTTTATAATAATAATCCGCAGATAATATTAGTTCGTTCAGTTCAGTCTTATATATACTTATAATTACTCCCCACCCCCTTCCATTTATTATTATTTCTAGAGTAGTGAGTTTTTTTTGTCCTGTTAGTTAATTACCTTAAGCAGCGGCCTTACTGTACTTATCTAAAGCAGCAGACGAACTCACGGCTGTGTAAGCTGTTTGCGCCTGCGCGCTGTGCCCTGCGTCTGCCTCGCCTGCATTGGACATCCAAGCGACTGTCGGACAAGTAAAACAGGAAATATACAAAATATGCCAGTCAAAGCAAAACTGAAGCAGTAAACGAATTCCTAGTCAAAATCGCACTAAACGTTTCTATTTTAAGATGGATGAGTTCGAAAATTCGCCGATGCTTTTCAATGAGATTTGGAAAATGTAAAACTTCGTACAGCGCAAATCGAGATATCACAACTAAACATTGAACTGTCTGAACAAATGTGTTTTCAAGGATCAGCGTGCCTCATCTTAACAAAAAAGGTCCACGGGACTTGGAGGAGTTGGTTCATGCAGACAGACATACAGACTTTCGCTATTGGTTCTTCCCGCATTAAATGCGAACGCACCTAAAATGTGAAAGGTGTGCTGAATTTACAACCCGGGCACTTAAAACCGATATGCTCCAAAGGTTACATGGAGTTTAGCTTAAAGTTAATATTTAAACAGTTATTATGAGAGAAAGTGCCAGCCAATAAAATGATAACGATGTTTAATAGATGGCAGGTTATTACTGCGCTCTAGATGACCTTTCGAATCTTTGGTTGCTACTGTGCGTTCACAAAGTATTCAAACCCCTTCACTATTTACAAAACTTGTCATGTTGCAGCCTTATGCTAAAAGCGTTGAAATTAATTTTTCTTCACATCAACCGAAACCTAACACCCCAGAATGATACAGCACAACCTTCCATCCATTATCCAACCCGCTATATCCTAACTAGAGGGTCACGGGGGTCTGCAGGAGCCAATCCCAGCCAACATAAGGCGCCAGGCAGGAAACAAACCCCGGGCAGGGCGCCAGCCCACCGCATAAAGCATAAACATAATTTTATAAATTTTTGTAAAGCGCCTTGAGCATGGGAAAGGCGCTATATAAATAAAATGTATTATTATTATTATTACATTTATTTAAAAACAAACAGTTGAAATATCACATTGACCAAAGTATTCAGACCCTTTGTTTTGACTCATGAAATCTGGCTCAGGTGCCTCCCATTCTATTGATCATGACTGAGATGCTTCTGCACCTTTTCTGGGGGTCCGCCTGTGGTCAAGTCAATTAATTGGACCTGATTAGAAAAAGCACATGCCTGTCTATAGACAGTCCCACAGTTGATAATGTGGTGAATCAGAGCAATAGCTAAGCCACGAGGTTGAAAGAATTGCCTGCAGAGTTCAGAGACAGCATTGTGTCGAGCCACAGGTCTAAAGGCTACTATAAATTTTCTGAAACAGTGAAGATTTCCAAGAGTACCATGGCCTTCATAATTCTTAAACAGAAGAGGTTTGGGACAACCATGACTCTTCCAAGTGCTGGCTATTCGACCAAACTGAGCAATTATGGGAGAATGGCTTTGGTAAGAAATGTGATCAAGAACCTGATGGTCACTCTAGCTGAGTTCCAGAGAACTTGTGTGGAGATGAAAGAAACATCCTGAATGACAACCAGCACTACAACACCCTACTGATCTGGGCTTAATGATAGAGTGGCCAGACAAAAGCTTCTCCTCAGTTAAGCAGACATGGAAGCCGGTTTGGAATCTGTAAAAAAAATCATCTAAAGCAGGGATCTCAAACTCCAGTTCTGGAGGGCCGCAGTGGCTGCAGGTTTTCATTCTAACCCTTTTCTTAATTAGTGACCTATTTTTTTTTTTTTTTTGCTAATTAACTTCATTTGATTTAATTTTAATTGACTTGCTCTTGAAGATTCAGACCCAATAATTGTTTCTTTTTCCTTAATTAGCAGCCAAGCAATAACGTGATACAAAATGAGCCAACATATGACCAGCAAACTGTGACCATCATACAATATTTGAAAATAAAAAGAGTGGAGGTCTCAGGAATGTTGATTTGCTCAGGTCCCCAAAACAATTTAACAGTGCTTTTAGAAAAGTGAAGACAATTTTGAAAATGTCTGCAATTGCACAATGAGAGCAGCAGCAAGCCATGGAATTAAAGAACGGGTTTAATTAACAAGACTTGGCGTCTAATTAAGCATCTGGTTGGAGTTTCAGGCCCTGACTTAGCTGGTCTTCTGTTAAATCACTCACTTCACATTTCATTTCTGTTTAAGGAAAGAAATGAAGCAAGTCAGAGGAACAATGAAGAAATTCTGGGGAACAAATCTTAAAAAAAGTGAATTAAAATTAATTCAAAAGAAGTTAATTAGCAGCAAAAACAGGTCACTAATTAAGAAAAGGGTTAGAATGAAAACCTGCAGCCACTGTGGCCCTCCAGGACTGGAGTTTGAGATCGCCAATCTAAAATATTCTCAGACTGTGAGAAGCAATACTTTTCTGTTCTGATGAAACCAGGATTGAACCTTTTGGCCTCAATTCTAAGCATCACGTATGTAGGAAACCAGGCAGCTCTCATCATCTGTGCAATGCCATTCCAACAGTGAAGCATGGTGGTAGCAGCATCATTCTCTGGGGTTGTTTTTTAGCAACAGGAACTGGGAGACTAGACAGGTTTGAGGGAAAGCTGAATGGAGCAAAGTATAGAGATATCCTTAATAAAAACCTGCTCTAAAATGCTGTGGACCTCAGGTTTGCCTTCTACAAGGACAATGACCCTAAACACAAAGCAAAGACAACTCTGGCTTAGGGACAACTCTGGGAATGTCCTCAAGTGATCCAGCCAGGGCCTGGACTTGGACCCAAATCAAACATCTTTGCACAGACCTGAAAATAGCTGGCCACGGACCACAGATCGTCTTCATCCAACCTAACAGAGCCTGAGAGGATCTACAGAGGAGAATTGCAGAAAAGCCTCAAATCAAGGTGTGTGAAGCTTGTCCATGGGGGACAAGTTGTAGTGGAGGAAAAAGGTCAATGACTACCCAAAGCCCACTGGGTTGGGGTGCCCTCGAAGCCAGGAATGAAAAGGACATGTGACAGACATGGATTGAGAGGAAGGGGCTAACAGAGATGGCTTATGTATAGGGCCCAGAGTTCTGTGCTACACCCTTGGCATTTCGCATTAGACTCGGAGACTCCAAGCTGGAATTACTGCCAAAGGGGCTTCAACTAACTGCTGAGTAAAGGGTCTGAATACTTGTGTCAATGTAATATTGCAATTTTTTATTTTTAATTAATTTGCAAAAAAAAAAAAAAAAAAAAAATCAAAAATCCTGTTTTGGCTTTGTCCTACAGGGTTACTTGATGGAGCGAAAATTTAATTTAAACAATTTTAGAAGAAGGCTGTAACACTGCAAAATTTAAAAAATGTAAAGTGGCCTGAATAATTTCTGAAAACACTGCATTTATAATCACTGCAAAACTCCATCTCTGGCAGATTTACATTGATCTGCAAAGGTGAGCTCTGCTTCTTCAAGGCTCCTGGCCCGTGTGGGTTTTCTGTCACTTCCCAGATTTGTGCAAGATTGGTTAACTGCTGACTGTAAATTGGCTAAATACACCAATTAGCCACAACATTAAAACCAGTGACAGGTGAAGTGAATGACACGGATTACCTTATTACAAAGACTCCTGTCAAGGGTGGGTATATTAGGCAGCAAGTGAACAGTTAATTCTTGAAGGTGACATGTTGAAAGCAGGAAGAGATGGGAAAGTGTAAGGGTATGAGTGATTCTGACAAGGGCCAAATTGTGATAGCTAGACAACTGGGTAAGAGCATCTCCAACACAGAAGGTCTTGTGGAGAGTTCCCATTAATCCATTGTTAATACCTACCAAATGTGGGTCAAGGACAACCAGTGAACCAGCAGCATAGTCATGAGTGCCCATGTGGTCCAATCCCACAAAAAGGCTACTGTAGCACAAATTGCTGAAAAACTGAATGCTAGCCATAAGAGAAAAGTGTCAGAACACACAGTGCATCTCAGCTTGCTGCATACTGTGTGGGGTTGAGTAGCTGCAGACCAGTCAGTGTCCATTCACTTAGAGGATCTGTTCAAAACTTTAAAATATTGCAGAATCTAGACAATAACATTTTAGAATAAACTTCCATTTCAGGGAAAATTATACCCTTCCTTGTTCCTTTTATAAAGTAGCTTTTTTGCTTTGTAAAGCTTTACTTGATTGTATGGAATGTGACCACTTCTAATTAAAACCAATAAAAAAGTGTCCATATTGACCCCCATTTACCGCTAAAAGCACCTACAGTGGGTACGCTGAGTGTCAGAACTAGACCATATAGCAATTCAAGAAGGTGGCCTGGTCTGATGAATCATATTATCTTTTAGATCATGTGGGTGTTTACTGGTGGAAGAGATAGCATCAAGATGTGTTATAGGAAGAAGGTAAGCTAGCACAGGCAGTATGATGCTCTGGACAAAGTTCTGCAAGGAAACCTTGGATCCTGGCATTCATGTGGATGTGGATGTACCACCTACCTAAAGATTGTTGCAGATTCAGCATACTCTTATGGTAGCGGCATTTTTCAGCAGGATAATGTGCCCTGCCACACTACAAAGATTGTTCAGGATTGGTTTGAGGAACATGAGAAAAGAGTTCAAGGTGTTGAACTGGCCTCCAAATCCCTGAACTCTGTGGGATTTGCTGAAAAAATAAAGTCTGATCAATAGAGGTCCCACCTAGCAACTTTCTTAAAGCATTTGCTGCTAACATCTTGATGCCAGATACCATAGGACACCTTTGGGGGTGTTGTGGGGCCCATGCCTCGAGGGGCCAGATCTGTTTTGGAGGCACAAGGCAGACCTGCATAATATTAGGTAAGTGGTTTTAGTGTTGTGGCGAATTGGTGTGAGTGCAGTGCTCTCTGCAAAGGACTGGTACCCAGTTTTGCCAGGATAGACACCAGTTCCATAACTCCCTGGAAAATGCATAGAGATGGAAAATTATACTATTAAGAAGAAATATGGCTATTGAAGTGATTTATGAATGTTAATTAAACAACATAAGTGCTCAGTGGTGATGAGGAGGCATATGTCAACAAAAACAGTCCGTGCTGGTGACTGAAATATGCCAATGACTTTACATA
Organism: Polypterus bichir lapradei; assembly: GCA_026402145.1. NCBI lineage: Eukaryota > Metazoa > Chordata > Cladistia > Polypteriformes > Polypteridae > Polypterus > Polypterus bichir. The sequence goes on along the minus strand of JANRMT010027041.1, from coordinate 36,260,637 downwards.
ACATATCATTCTCAACTCAGGGCCTGTCGGGGTGGGAGCCTATCCTTGCAGCAGATATATCACTCATAGATTCTTTCGAGTTCAAACTGATTCATTACCTGCAAATGATTCACACGATTCATTTGATTCATGAAGTGAATCATTACTTGAGATCCTGGCACAAGATTCTCATTCGTTTGAGTCACAAACTTAACTATTACCTGAGAATGAGGCACATGATTCTTGTTCATTTGATTTGCACACCGAATTACTACCCATGGATGAGTTGCAAAATTCTGGTTTACTCATGATGTGCATGCTTTCAAACAGGATAGTTTGATATATAATTTAATGTATACTGTATATAATAATTTATTATTTTTCTGATTATTTATTTTCCAGTAGTTTTATTATTGCCAGCAGCTCTGCATCTTATTAATGAATCAAATCAGAAAGAATTGATTCATTTAAATGGGTACTTTGAAAGCACTGAATCATTATAATGAATTGCAATATCCATCACTAATGTACATTTTCTATGGCTTTCGCCAAATGTCCAATCTGTGCAACAAAGATGGGTGATGCTCACCAAACAACTGGTTCTATCATTTCTATAGTGCTGGGTCTTTGATTTTTCTGGTCGGTTGAATTACATGACGGTGATACTCAAGTCCACCATAATCCTTCAAAAGCAAGTTCATTCATTCATTAATAAACTAATGTTGCAACCCTTCTAATTCCAATTCAGCCCTAGAAGTATGAGATGCAGGGTATTAACCAAACTTGGATTGCTACCTTCTCACATACCCACAATTCTAAACAAACGTCAGTTATTTTGAAAAAAAAAATGTCACTTACATACAAGATGAAGCACAGTCACTGGGATAGCAATTTAATTTCTAAAGGTTGATGTCCAAAAAAATAGCATATGAGCTGATGAACTGTAACCTTTATCTTGAACATTTGTGTGAGAAGGGAGACAGACTGACCAGTAACTTCAAGGGACTAAGCTCCCACTTTCCAGTATGAAGACCAAAAAAGAAAAATAATAATAATAATAATAATAATAAAAGAGACTCTCATGATGGTTATAAACAGATTCAAGTGAACCTTGCTGAAAACAGAAATATTGGGTGCCCATTTTTGTAGGCTGCATGTGTCATGTAAGTCAGCCTGAAAAAGCCTCAGATAGTGAGGTTTGGGTATACTGCCAGTTATGTGATAGGTAAGACTGTGACAGATTCCACCAAAACAGATCTTGGCAAGATAACATCTTAAAAAAAGCTTTTTTGAGATATAGGTATACAAGCTGATTTATACTCCTGCATCATGCCTACACTGTCAAAACCAGTTTTTCCTTCTGTGTCGCGTCGCACTGCATGCACGTGCCTAAACACAAGTCGGTGGTGTTTGCAGAATGCAAGAAAAGTGAATGATCCAATAAAATGCAGGTAGTTTATGCCTTCCAGGATCATCCCTCTTCTTGTTGCACATTTTGTTCCACAGGCAAACGTATTTGTCCCCGATATTTTTCCACTTTGTCATACATTTGCCAACTTCCAAATAGATAGTAGCTGATACTTCACACCACAAATTGGCTGCCATCAGATTGTGTTTGTAGTGTTGTGATGAGGTATCATATAAACATGAATATTTTATAACTTCTTTGTCAAGCCTTTTCTCGACCTGCTCCAGGTTTACTTCAGAATAGTGGAACATGTTTCAGTAAACACCAAACTGGCCAATCAGAGTCAACGGGGTTTGCGTATTGTCCACATCAACATGACACTTAGTCACATTTTTAAGGAGGTGTGTGTCAGGCTGCCTACAGCACAGGCTATTTAGGCTATGGCAGTATAAATCAGCATTAAAGGTATCCATTATGGAGAAGAATATTAAAGCTATGGATTAATTTGTGATTTCCATCACATATCCACTTGTTTAGGAGGACGTTTTAAGTGTTTGATTTGAATTAGATGTACTTGACTTTAATTAATGCCCACATTAATTAAAAAGACAGGATAAGCAATCCTTCTCACCTGAAGTGTAAGAGATAATGACAAGAGTCCGTTCTGAAGAGTGTGAAGACTTAATGTCTTGAACAGCAGGAACAGACATCATAGAGTTGATGTAAACAAAGATTATTAATTGGTCTTCGAAAAGGAAAAAAAAAATGGCACTTGGCGTGACAATAAGGTGTTAGGAGCTGAATATTCATGATCAATCAAAGTCAGTTCATTGTCAAACAGACACTATCATTGCATAATTAATGGAAGGGATATGTTTTTAAAGACAAATAATGTGTAGATGTTCTTTTCAAAAGGTGTAGGCTCTGAGGTAGAGGTGCTTTCTATTCAGAATAGGCACACAGCAGGGAGTTACTGTTCCCTGGTATTTAGCTAGCTGTAGTATAGACTGAGGTAGGCAATCCGATTCCGGTGTTTTCTGAATTGGGTATCAGATATAAACTGTAAAGAAAGAAAGAAAAAAGAAACAAACAAAAAATTCAATAATGCACAAAAACATGTAATTCATGTATTTTGGTTATGTAGTCAAAATTAACTTCAATAGTTCTTCTGGGAGCCATCAATCAAATACAATATATAATACATCTCTGTGGAAGTGAGAATGTTTCCTCAAATGCTGTTCAGTAGATAAATAATCTTCATGTAGCACCCATCACAATTATTAAGTAAAGCACAACCTAGTTTTTTTTTTTTTAAACAGCTGTTCAATTTGCTGAAAGTAGTCGGGCCTATTGACCAAAATGTTGGACTGTAAATGAACAGATTGCTGGTTTAATCTCTGCTGCTCACTCAAAGTGTTTTTCTGATGTGGCTACAGGACTGAAATTCTAAAAGCATGCACCCAATTACACAAGATGTGTAAAGTGTCTGGGATTGTGTAGATAATTAAAATGTCCTAAATAAAGAAGAATACAGGTGTCTGCAGGGGGCCACCATAGAGCCCACGGTGGAGTTTACACTGAAGTCTGTTGATTTCTAATCAAGTTTATTAAGCTCTAAGCCCCCAAATGCAAAATGCAGCTTAGTACAGCATAGGGCAGCAACTCACCTCAGGTTTCAGAGTCCTCTGCTCTGGAGTTGGAATTTGCATCCAATCAGGGGACCCAAACCTCATAGGCCAGGATACTTTCCGGGTACGAGAGACATCATGCTCATACGCCCCAGGGCTAAACAAATCAGGAAATGTTAGTGTCTGGTAATCCAACCAAATCTCCTTAAATTAGGCTAAACAAAAAATCTTTACTTTTTATTCATTACCACAGTTCTGACAAACGCCATTAATCCACAAGGTATGATTGGAAAATATGTTGACAGAATGGTTAATGCTGTGACCTAACAGATCTGGCCTAACAGATCCAGCATCCTACATGTTTTCTCAATGTGGAGTTTCTACCCATAACCATATTTTCTTCAGGTACACCAATTTTCTTCCCACATACCAAAAGACATGCAGTTCAAGTTAACTGGCAATTCCAAATTGGAAGAGCATATGTGTGGGCATGTGTGTGCAGATGTAGAATAATTGTAAAATAATGTATATGTATACAATTTTCTTATTCATCTTCAGTCATTCTCAAACCCGCTATATCCTAACACAGGGTCACAGGGACTGCTGGAGCTAATCCCAGCCAACACAGGGCACAAGGCAGGAACAAATCTCCGGGCACAGCGCCAGCCCACCACAGGGCACACACACACACTAGGGACAATTTAGGATCACCAATGCACCTAACCTGCATATCTTTGGACTGTGGGAAGAAACCGGAGCACCCGGAGGAAACCCACACAGACACGGGGAGAACATGCAAACTCCACACAGGGAGGACCCGGGAAGTGAACCCAGGTCTCCTTACTGTGAGGCAGCAGCGCTACCACTGTGCCACCATGCCGCCCTTATTTATTTTTCTTCTCTAAAATAATTAAAATAAATAAAGTAGGTTTAGAAATTAAATTAAGGGAAATGACATTTACCAGTCCATGCCCAGTTGTGTTTATGCTTATTATGTGGGACACACTTTTTGGAAAAACCCAGCAGCATTCTACACAAACTTTGAAAATAGGTTTATATAATCCCAAGTTTATCTGTGGCAGAAACCTTCCCAAATTCTTTCTTACCCTGGATTGCAGTACTTTCTCTGGTCTGATATGCTGAATCGTCGGGATTTGATGTTGAAAGGAGCAAAAGCTGGTGTGAAGGTGCGCTCTCGAAGTAGATCACCCTGGTAATCCACTGGAGACACAGTTGTTGTCTGTGTAGAACATTATGGAGCATAATTTAAAGTCACTCAGCAGAATAATTGTTTGTATAGTTCTGTATCTTATACTTTTGTATAAGCCTGAACATTAGGATTACTGTTGTATATTATAGGATGTCTGTGCATGTTATATGCTGCTGCTAGAGCATATGAATTTCCTCTTGCATATAAATAAAGCACGTATTTATCATCTATCCATCTGTCTATCAAATATGTAATGCCTTTTCAAATCTTTCAATCGATTAACATTTACCTGTATTTTATATAATGACCTCTATCCATCTAGTGATCTGCCAATCTGAGTGCCTTGTACTCATGTTTCATATAATGCCATTCATAACTATTTGCCTAAAACAAGACAAAATCTCTACCCATTAACTCTTGTAATTTCCATTTACTGTGGAGTAATTTTGGGTATTAAATGTAGTTATCATTGCTACTTCTTAGCTCCTGCTAGACCAGTATATGTATAGAGATGGTAGTTTCTCTTTTTACTTGCATATTGTTTCTCCATGTACCGGCTGACTGGAGATGCTAAATCTGTCTGATGCCATATAATGCCCCACATTTTTTTCTAGGCTTGACTCTCACCTAACAGTTGATGCTAAGTTGATAGACTGATCTCTACAGTACAGCCCTTTAAGAAATTAAGTGGGTTCATAAAATGGAAATGTAGATGGAAAGATTATTTCTACTAAAAGGCATAGAAAAGCTTCAGTATTCACAATTTATGTACTCACCTTGGTGAGTTAAAAAACTAAAAAAACAGGCTTTTGGGGAGCTTTCACTTATCTCACATGTCTCACTATTGCATCTGTCAATTTTCTTTTTTTCCCTTTTCACTGCTGCTGCCTCCTGCCTTTTGAGATGTTCCTCCATAAAGACAATGTCCCTACTTTAACTCCACTTTGGCCCTAATTTGGCTCAACCTCTCACATAAGTGCCTAACGATTATCAAAATCATTTGAGGCTATTTCAGTACTATGATAGACTGTACCAAAAGTAGCAATGATACTGAAACTAGCAAGAAATGCATGACAATAGTGAAATATGCAATATCAAAATGACTAGTTTCATCTATTGAATGAAAATGGTTTTACTGGCTTCAGATCCACTTGCCTAGCTCAGTGTAACAATGTGCAGTGAGTCAGTTTCTGAAAAAAGAGGAAATGCCTATGGCTGACATTCACAAAGCACTTTAAAATGCAAATGAGGACACCTGCATGGGCACCAGTTGTGTCTAACGATAGATAATAAAGCACTTCAAAGATGTGAACACAGACATTACCAATCAGCCGAGAAGTGGTCTGGTCACCCAGGAGCTGCCTCTACTGAGACTAATAAATGAAAAAGATAATTAAAGGGTGGCAAGTGACAGTGGAAATAAGAACAAGGCACCAAGAAGCCCAGTTGTTTATGAACTATGGCAAGTGGACATGTAACATTCTAGTAGGGCGAAACAACTGATATGCAGTGTACCCATAAAGCGTCTTGGGATGTTGTTCTTTTAGTCATTATGGTCTACTGCTTTATAACCATAAACCAGGTGGTTACATGTTCAGACCTCACTATTGACTTATTACGTAATTCTGAGAGTTTTATTTTAACCTGTTCTGGCTTACATTGAAAAAATATGCGTTGAATAATAATGTATGCTCTTAAAATGTCTCATCACCCAAATGAATGCTAAAGAGGCTAAACAATGTAAACTGGAAAATGAGAAACCATATTATTACAATGGGCCTATCCGTGCTACACTGTGATCAATATGAGGCTACTGGTCCATTTGTCCACACACAAGAAAAGTGCCCCTCTCCCTATTACTACCACTTCTTTTCTACACCCTGGCTTTTTTTTCCTCCTGCCAGATAGTCCTTTTAAAATGTCTCACCTCCCACATCCAAGCTCACTGAATTGGCAGGAAAGGGTCGGCTTTATTTCCCTAGTTTGTTTCACCTTCTGAATTAACCCTGTAATTATTTCAGGGGTCACAATGATCAGCCCATGGACTACCTGGCTAGAACTCCCTCTAGTGACACTGCACTTCATAGCTCCAACTATCACATAAAGAGACAGGCACAGTCTAGCCTTCCCAATATCCAGTAGGGGTCCATGAATTAAAACAAGGGACTCTAATTGTGCCTGTCCATCCAACTGGAAGCCACCTACTGCCTTTCAGTTGCTCATGTGCCCCTAGGTAATCCCTGGGACATTTAACAGATTTAAAGAGACTAGCACCCCTTGTTAGTAGTGCAACATAGTGAATCTTTTAATTGTTTGCGCCTATTTTTGTTTTCCTAGGATCTTGTAAGGTCCTTTGTCTGACTGGCGGAGCCCTTACTTGGTCATAATATGTTGCTACCTGTCCAATTTTTACAAATGATACAAATGTGCTGTGCACTATTGAAAATCAGCTTGAATGATTATATAAAAAAAGAGTTACTTCTTGCCTTAAAATAAATTGCACTGTCAGAAGTTAGCCATGGAAGATATTTTATTTGGACATACTGGCTCAGATTTACTATTTAAATAGTCTAAAATTCTAAATAAATACAATGTCATCTTTGTTTACCTGGATAGTGGGTGGAAAGCGGTTTGCAGTTCGAGCTCCAATGACGTAGCCCTTCTTGCTCTCTGGTCTCTTCTGTAGCTCATGAATAAATGAAGTGATCTTCAGGAAGACAAAAAGGTAGGGATGACTTTTAAATGGTGGGGAGAGAAAATTAATTTATGTGCTAATAATGACAAGGCATGGCAACTGCCACATTGTCTTCAATTCAGTAGATCACTGGTCGTGTTTCTTTTATTTAACAAGTACATTAATCTTTGCATTATAAAGTGACTTTCATGGAGTATGCATCACAAGGACCTTTACAAAGCACTAACAGGTAGTTAAAACTTCCCATCCATCCATCCATTTTATACACCAGCTTTATCCTGAGCAGGGTCATGGATAAGCTGGAGCCTATTTCTGCAAGCACAGGGCGCCAATCCCAAGACAGGGTGCTGCAATCCATCACAGGGTGAAAATACACATGCATGCGCACGCACGACACACACACACACACACACTAGGGCCAATTTCACATTGCTAATCAACCTAATCTGCATGTCTCTCGACTGTGTGAGGAAACCTGAGCTTCCATAGGAATTCCACACATACACAGGGAGAACGAGCAAACTCAATGCAGAAAAAGCTAAAAATCCACCCATTCTAAGCACTGAGTCCATATGGAGTGGCATTAAAGTGCTCTAAAACACACATCTGTTCTTTATCCTTCTAGACACAACTCTTTCCAGCCTATGAGCCTTTATCCCAGCTCAACTTATCTTTCAAGATTCTGCTAATGTAAGCTTTCTGATCTGCTCGTCCAAAATGCTCACATAATCAGCTCTATAACCCACAGAATGAGATATTAAATGGGAAAGCCTACATAATGTATGATACTGTACTACCATTTAGGATTTCATGGCACTGCTAGAAACCGTAGGTGAATGAAAGCCTCTTTCTGTGGCTAAACTGTACTAATGCAAACCAGGATGGCAGTGAGATGTAAAGGTTAAGGCTTTTGACTTCAATCTCTAAGGTTGTGGGTTCAAATCCTGCTACTGAAACCGTATAAGCAAATCAAACAAAAGAGATGTAACCAATTGTATTTAAAATTTTGTAAGTCACTATGGATAAAGGCATCAGACAAAAAAGTAAATAATGAGACCTGGGAGCATTCCTTTTGATGCCCCAGGTGAATACAGAAACGAGGAGTAACTGAATACTGTTGCTGCTTCCTATGGTGCACTCCAAACTCCAGTAATGCTAATATTGGAGAAACTATAGGGAGCAATTAGGCTGCTGCCCCCAAATAGCAAATTAATTTATTGAGAGCTCTACTCTTGATCAGGTCAGGTCAGGTCACATCAGGTTGGGGAACATGCACTGGTACACACGACAAAACAGCTCAGGATCCTGGTTGGCAACCCCCCAGGCAGACACGTGGTCCAGTTCTCACCCTGCAGAAATGACCATCTATCTGCCCCAGCCAGGTTTTATGTGGACTTCCCCTTGGCCTAGTCCAGCTGCTGGGGTCCCCAACAGTGAGGATCCTGCGAGTCGGATCACCCTTAGGGAATCGTACCACATGGCCATAGAGCAGTAACTGTTGCTCCCTCAAAATGCTGGTAATGTGCCTCATTTGGGACTCCATGAGCAACCGCTCATATGACACAAAGTCAAACCAGCGGTACCCAGGGATTCTCCAAAGAGACAGAGTACTGAAGGAGTCCAGTCTTTGTCTCAGGACACTGGAAAGCGTCCATGTCTTGCAACCATACAGCAAATCAGGAAGCACCAGGACTCTAAAGACTTGGACCTTTGTCCTTTTGCAAAGATATCGGGAGTGCTACACACCACTTTCCAGTGACCTCATGACTCCCCATTCTCTCCCAATCTATCTACAGACTTCATAGGAAGAGTCACCGTGTCCTATGAAGAGTCCTATGAAGTCTGCTCTTGTAAGTGTGGTTTAATTGAATTCAATTGAATTAATTTTTAAAAGTGCTCATATATGAGAAAAGGCAGAGAGCTCAAGCTGTGATGTATAAATCCAAGCAGACACTGAACATGCAGGGAAGCATTTGTAAAGTAATTAGAAGTTTCCACCTAAAATGGAAGCCATCAGCCATGTAATCATTTCAAGCTTCCAAAAGGGTACTTTGTGCTATAAGACAGCACACTCAGCAAAGCCTGGCCCCAAATACTCACAATAGCATTATTGTAGGTGCCAGGCCCAACCTCTGGTTTACCCCTCATGGGAGGCTGTTCATTTCCCAGGAAATCGGGGGAACTGAAAATAGGGAAAATCTTCTTTTCCTGGGTGGTACCAAAGGACAGGATCTTTGCAGGTGCTGTGTGGAGAGAAGAGGAAATGCAGCAAATTCAGTGGTGCTCTAATCTGTTCAAACTGGACACAATAATAAATCGATCTTCAGTTTTATATAGTGCACCATCACAAGCCAAGTTACAAGGCAAACAAGGGCACCATGTAAGGCAGGGATCCACAACTCCTGTCCTGGTGGGCCCTAGTAGCTGTACGTTTTCATTCTAAACCTTTTCTTAATTAGTGACCTGTTTTTTCTGCTAATTAACTTCTTCTGAATTAATTTTTTGAAGACTCAGACCCCTGAACTGTTTCTTTTTCCTTAAATAGCAGCCAAACAATAACGAGATACAAAATGAACCAAAACATGAACAGCAAACTAGGTCCATCGTACAACATCTGGAAGTAAAGAAAGATAGAAATCTCAGCAATGTTGATCTGCTCAGGTCCCCAAAACATGCTGATTGTGTTCTTAGAAAAAAGAAAACCTATAGTTTCGGAAATGCCCGCTATTGCACAATGACAGCCGCAGCAAGTCATGGAATTAAAGAAATGCTTTAATTAACAACAAGAATTGGCTCCTAATTCAGCAACTGGTTGGAGTGAAATTGGTCGGGTGTTTGAGGCTTTGACTTGGCTGGTCTTCTGCTGGCGCACTCACTTCATATTTCATTTCTATTTGGGTGCCATTTAAGGAAATAAATTAAACAATTCAGAGGAATGATGAAAAATTCAGGGGAACAAATCTTAAAAAACAAGTCAATTAAAATGAAAAGAAAACTAGTCATCAATTAAGAAGAGGGTTAGAATGAAAATCTGTAGCCACTGCGGCCCTCCACAAAAGGAGTTGGTAGACCACTGATGCAATGTAACAAGAAGATAAACTGCACAATTATTCAACAGGTTATAAACAACAAGGAAGCAGACTACATGAGTAATCATGAACGGATAGCAGATGGGAATAGATTGACAGTATGAGGTGACAGACCAGTAGGATTAGGAGGACAAGGTAAGTGAATATAAAATTGTTGTACCAAAAGAAATTAATATATTGGAATTAGAAAGAAACATCTGACAATACTGAAATGTGCAGTATTGTAACTATAATACTTTTTACCTATTGTCTTACACTTTAATAAAAAAATAATGTCACCAGCATCAGTCATGAATTCATATTTCAGTGTGAGAAAATGCCTGGTCTCAATAGCATATGAGGAATGGATTTTCAGTGAATGAGCCAATTCCTGCAGTTGATAGTCACACACTACATCACTGTGCATATGGAGATGCATGAATGGATGCTAGCAGAGCCATATATTGTGTTTAGTCATTTAAAGACAGGAACACAAACATTGCCACACAGATCTTCAGTGCTTGTTTAAATGTTTCTTCCAAAGAATGCTTGGATGGTCATCCATTAACTTCTAATACCAAATTCCTGAATGGATGCTAGCAGTAGTACACAATGGGGAAAACTCTATATAATGTGAACACGAACATCACTCATTAGACAGATAGGGGTTATTCCCAACTGTTCTCTATTGAAAGTAACAAAAAAATCAATAAGCTTATCAGAGAGAATCAAATCATTACAGTCAGAGTTGTGACAGCAGAGATGTGAACAGGACATCATGCAGTCAAGATGTTCACACATTGCCAATTAAAGTAGATCTTCACACTTCTAGAAAGGAGACAAATGTGTGAATTAGGATGAGGATTGTAAAAAGACGTAAATAAAGGTTTAAAGATTTGATAGACGCACTGTAGTGATTTTCTACTCATATCTTTATTGAACAGTCAATCTCATATGCTCATTAGTTTTGAAATGAGTCAAGGTAAAGCAAAATGCTCATGGACAGACCTATAGAAAGAAATTAACAGAATTGAAGCCATAAAGCTAAAAACGTTCTTCCCAAGAGAATCATAACAGGGATGCAATAGTGTGAAGGCTGATATTAATGAGTCCTGGGTGGTCTGATAGGTTGATTTTAAGCACACAGCAATGACAATCAGTTTTGGGTGTTTTGAAAATGATACCATATTACAATGGAAACCACTGCAATCAATCCAGCTGAGGGGTGCTATAGTAGTCCATCATATCAGAATAATGAAATTAGATTTTTTTTTTTTTAGTTTAGATGTATGTCTTTAATGCTGTGTACAAGGACACTATTGTACTTGGGGTGGCACAATGGTAGCGCTGCTGCTTCGCAATTCAGAAACCAGGGTTTGCGTTCTGGGTCCTCCCGGCATGACGTTTGCATGTTCTCCATGTGTCTAAGTGGGCTTCCTCTGGGTGCTCTGGTTTCCTCCCAATGTCCAAAGACATGCAGGTTAGATGGACTGGCGATACTAAATTGGCCTCAGCGTGTGCATGGGATGGATGTGTGTGTGTGAGTGTGTATCTGTGTTTGTGTCTATGCGATGGACTGGTGCGCTGTCCAGGATTTGTTCCTGCCTTGTGCCATATTCTAGCTGGGATAGGCTCCAGCACCCCCCTCTCTTATGGTCTCTGCCATTGGAAACAATAACCATGTAATGGAATATGCAGATTCAAAAAATGAATAGATGGATGAAAAATGCTTAAATTGTGCTTAAACCACAGGTTCGCTGACTTTATAACAAAGGTTCCAGCAGGATGGCAATACTTTGTTGATTCACTGCCTAGCAACATGTGCCTTATTATATTATGTAATTGAAACAGTTTGTTACAGTAATCAAGTTCTCTGTTTACCAATGTATTTGTTGTGAGTTTTTTATGACATCATCTTTTGCTTACATGCAAGCAGACTCGAGTTACGTGCATGCAAGTTTCAGGTCACACTTCAGGTCACAAATGTGTCTTTCACACATTTGTGACCTGAAGTGAAAACAGACTACTTGGCGACAGTTGCCACCTTGACTACCTTGTGCATACACGATTCAAACACATGCATATATTATATACACACACACACACACAAACATACACATACACAAAAGTCTGTCATTTAATAGGTACAGTGTGTGTGTGTGTATACATATATATATGGTATGGGTGGTTACCTACCAGGTATATATATAGGGCAGCATGGTGGTGCAGTGGTAACGCTGCCGCCTCGCAGTTAAGAGACCCGGGTTCGCTTCCCGTGTCCTCCCTGCGTGGAGGTTGCATGTTCTCCCTGTGTCTGCGTGGGTTTCCTCCGGGTACTCCGGTTTCCTCCCACAGTCCAAAGAATTGCGGGTTAGGTGCATTGGCGGTTCTAAATTGTCCCTAGTGTGTGCTGCGTGTGTGTGCCCTGCGGCGTGCTGGAACCCTTCCCGGGGTTTGTTTCCTGCCTTGCGCCCTGTGTTGGCTGGGATTGGCTCCAGCAGACCCCCCTGACCCTGTAGTTAGGATATAGCGGGTTGGATGATGGATATATATATTCCATTATACAGTATTAGATAACAGAAGACTGGAAAAACATTGCCTGGTCTGATGAGTCTTGATTTTTGCTGCAACATTCGGATGGTAGGGTCAGAATTTGGCGTCAACAATAAGAAAGCATGGAGCCATCCTGCCGTGTATCAACAGTTCAGGCTATTGGTGGTGGTATAATGGTGTGGGGGATATTTTCTTCACACACTTTGGACCACTTTGTATCAACTGAGCATTAATTAAATGCCACAGCCTACCTGAGTATTGTTGCTGTCCATGTCATTCCCCTCATGACCACAGTGTACCCATCTTCTGATGGCTACTTCCAGCAGTGTAACACATCATGTCACAAGGCTCAAATCATCTCAAACGGGTTTCTTGATCATGACAATGAGTTCACTGTACTCAAACATCCTCCACTGTCACCAGGTCTCAATCCAATAGAGCACCTTTGGGATGTGGTGGAATGGGAGATTCACATCATGGATGTGCAGCAACTATGTGATGCTATCATGCCTATATGGACCAAAATCCCTAAGGTATGTTTCTAGCACCTTGTTGAATCTGTACCACGAAGAGTTACGGCAGTTCTCATGGCAAAAGGGGGTCTAACCCGGTACTAGCAAGGTGTACCTAATAAAGTGGCCACTGAGTGTGTGTGAATATAATATATAATATATAATATATATATATATATATATATATATATCAGTACTAGTCAAAATTTTTAGACCGCAACCTTTTTCCAGTTTTATTGAAATCTAAGAAGTTCCAGTCTAGTGAATAACATGAAATGGTACAAAGCTAATTAATAAATGGTTCCAGTTTAAAGAAAAAAAAACTTATGTGGATTGATTTTCAGAGTTACACAAAAGAGTTTTTTTTTTTTTTCATGGAACACATAACGGACAGCTTTTCTGCAGCAACTGAATTTAATTAAGCCTTGAAAGCTGATGCAGACAATTCCTGCAGGTGTCCCAACTTTGGTTGATTGCTTACAAACCCTCTATCTGTACAAAAGTAGAATTAGAACATACTGTGTTTCTACAGCATTATTTACACAATATTGCACTGTATATTGGTGTCATAATTGTGAGAAAAAGGAAATTAACATAACATAATTAACATAGACCATTATAACCCTTAAACGTGTAGATCTTTCCTTTAGGGAAATTGCAAAAAAGTCAAGGTGTCAGTGAATAAAGTTTCCTATATCATCAAAAAGTACTAGGAAACTGGAGGAAACTCTCACAGTAACAGGTATAGCTGACCCAAAGCCAAAACACAATCAGAAGAGAAGATTTCAGGTTTCTCACAGAAGTGTTAGGTAACACCCTAAACAAGACTTCAGCACAAAAAGAGGCTGTAACTGGACCTCCAACCATGTACTAATTTTCTATTACTTAATAGAGGTGTCAGGAGATAAGACTTATTCCAACAATACCAAGACTGAGGTAGGAATCGAGATTATAAGAGATGCCAGTCCACCAAGGGGCATATGTTTAAATTCAATCATATTTATTTTGCAATCGCAAATTGAGGTGATTGGGAGACTAGGCAATGAATCTGTGTAGTAGTGAGAGTTTTGTGAACCTTTTCCCATTCTGTGGCAGTATAGAAGGAATGAATGAGACCATGATACAAGTGCCTTAAATTACATTCCTGCAGTATGGTAGATGCCTTACTCTGAGTGAAAATGGAAAGCAATGATGAGGGTCCTCTGGTGGGGAGGCACTGTTTGTTTGGAGAGAGAGAGAAGCCAGTTTAAATTATTTCACTACATAAAAAGTTCTGGTATCAGCTCACTGGGAGAAGACACAGGACACACTGAAGGGATTATATGTTGATTTACCAGGGTATTCCCCTGAAATATGTGAAAACTGGATAGGGTGGCCTCATCTGTCCATTTCACCTTGTGTTGCCATCTGAGCAAACACCAGGACGGTAAATGATAAAGTGATTGAGTTAAAATGTTAACATTAAAATCACAAACCTGTAATGAAATAAGTGGATTTAGAAAACGGTTGTAGGGATGTATGGGTGTTAGTATTTACTGTATTTACTGTATGTACTTTGTTTATTGATGTTGCTGGGTCCTCAGTTTGACTCACAGCAGGAAATGAGTATGCAAGTTCTCCTTGTGCATTGTGAGATTTCTCCTGAAATTCCAGTTAACTTCTACATCTTGAACACTTGCTGTTATCCTAACAGCCAGATCTAAATTAAAATGGTGCGGGTGTGCAAATGAGTGTACCCTGTGATGACTGCCATCAAAAATGGTATGGATTAAAGAATTAATTTTATAATAAAAAACTAAAAAAAAACAGTAATGAAACTGTTAATTCAATGCAAATGTTTCAAATCCTTAATAATGTAACGCTTTATATGGTAGTGCAACCTGTAATCAGATCAAAGTACATGTAATATTAAAATTAATGTAAATAGCTAAAGGCCAGTGGCATGGTCACCCAAATGTTGATGTTGCCACCACGCAGATCCTGTAATCATGTCTCCCATAGATGTCAGCTCTTTAATTAGACAATACAAAGACACACTTTGGATTCATTAATAGTTCTCCTTTGCCCAAGGGGAACAATGTGAAACAACTGGTATATCTGTGTTCTTGTGCAACCTGCAATGCAATGGCATCCCATAAAGGGCAAGCTTGTGCCTGGCAACTGATGAAACCAAGTCAATTTCTAGGCCGCACTCCACCCTGAAATGAGTGAACAACCTGGAAACCTGAAAAATAGTAGGGGGATACCACCGTAACAAATGAGTGCTGCTAGGAAGTGAAGGGTAGTGCAGATACCCTGAAAACTGCTGTGGAGAGAGCACCAGGTTAGGGTCATTTGAGATGGTCACCAGTCTTGAGTGTCCTTGTGCCACTTCAGTGGTTCCCTGAATTGGCCTGGGGGCCCCAAAAATAAAGCAGGCCATTCTGAAAATGAAACCAGCCGAGTTTTCAAAGCTGAATCCAGTGCACTGCTAAAGGTTTTGAACCCCCTGAAAAGGTCAGATTTTTAGGTAAAACAGAGCCTCTGTACATTAGGATAAATGATTTATTAATTATTATCCTATAGTTCCTCTCTAGTTATGTTTTTTATGTTTTCTACTGTATTTAGAGCTGGTGATAAGTGTTGGCCTACATTGGTTGGTGTGGATATTACATAAAAATTATATTGATGACTATAGCGTTATTGTTTTTTTTTGTTATTTTTATTAATTATAACAAATTTTACAAAACTTTACATAAACACACAAACAAATGAGAACCAAACAACTTAAATAAAGAGAATCTATATTTATTACTTACAGAAGTAAGAAATTAAACATTTATGTAACCAAAATTCTCTTTTTTTTTATACAATTCAAAAGGCTTATTTGCATCTGTTTTTTCAGCCTTTTATAAAATTTAAACAATATTTGAAATCCACCTCAAAGGTACTGAAAGAGGGAATATTTTTGGACCAGCTTTAGCGAGCAGCGCAAAATACTGACATGGACCTTTGTAATAGCTTGTGGGAAGGAAAGGGAGCCAAATTCGTACTGTTGTACGGCATGTTATTGCAGGGTTTCACTTGTGTTCTATTTTTGAATGCACAGCGTGTTTAAGGCTTTCCACAGAAAGCAAGCTGATCACAATGCAAATTATTGCTATCTAAATTACATAATGTGTTCTGTGCATTCATCTAGCATAATGTAGCTGCTAGATTGTGTTTGGTGCCCTATAAATACAAATAAACATCAGCATTTGAATGAATAACTTTTATATGACATGCCAGCAGGTTGGTTTTGGTTGGTGGAAGGGTTTTCGGGATGGGACACGATGGGGAGGGGAACACTGAGGTGGAATTGGGATCCATCCCAGCTTGTGTGATGAAATCAGACCAGAAAGTAAGGAGGCTAACAAATATCTTTCAGGCACTGACTTTTTAACTTTTACTTACCACCACAATTGCAATATTAATCAGAACATTCATCCATTCATCCACCCATCCATTTCCTAAACCCACTTTATCCTGAGCAGGGTTGCAGATGAGCTGGAGTCCATCTTGGCAAGCATAGGACACAAGGCAGGAACAATCACTGGACAGGACACCAGTCTATCACAGGGTGAACACAAACACAAAAAAACAGACACACACTAGGGCCAATTTAGCACAAACAATCCACCCAACCTGCATGTCTTTGGACTATGGGAAGAAATCATAAGCTCGCATGGACACAGGGTGAACATACAAACTCCACGCTGGGATATGAACTCTGGTCTCTTTACTGTGAGGCATTGGTGCTACCACTACACCACCATGCCACCCTGTTAGTGAGAACAATATTAAAAAAAAAAAAAAATAACAATGAATGAAAGCAGTGGAGTGTGAAATTTTATATTAACTGTGGGACGTTTTTGCAAAGTGTTCTCTCCAAATTATTGCACAAACTGGGCATTCTTTGAATTTAATACACATAAGGCATAACTGATGACAAAAACTGAACAGACAGTGCTAATGCTCCATTAGAAGCTTGAATTGTTTGCTTTGGATTGCATTCTCTTGTGTTTTATAAAGTGTCCTTTGACAGAGTACAACATTTAAATGCTGTATTAAATAAAAAAATGATTCAGTGATCTAATTCAGGGAGGAACCGTAACAGACATGTGCCTGTCTGCAAGGATGGGTGTTGGTTGTCAGCGCAGCAGCTTAGCAATGTGTCTTCATAAAAAGCTATCCCAGAGCTGCACCTAAAAGTCTAATTTCTTGTTCTTAAACATCAATCCAGCTATTTTTAAACCATTTAAACCAAGTCAGGTTTGCAGGGGCCAGACCCTATCTTATTACCAGGGGACAAAATCTAGAAACCAAAGTTAGAAGCTTCACCAATCCATTGCATGTCCAGAGAAAAACCTACCTTCACACAGGGAAAACAGTCAAACTCCAGGCAGAGGCAATTAGCAGGCCAGTATTCAAACCTCACATCTCACGAATATTAAGGAAGATGTGCTAAGCACTGCTCCACTACACTTTCCAAAATAATGCACTCGACTTTTAAAAATGTGGAACAACTGATTTGTGTTCATTAACTAACACAGTTAAGTGCATTTGGTGTAATCTGGCTAATATAATGTCTACAGTTATGTAATAATGTAATGTGTGTCTTACCTAGGGTCATTTCAGGTCTGATAACCAATGCTGTTGGGATATCCTCCATGCCACTCTAATCCTGAATTGGATTAATCTGGGTTTGAGCATGTTATGCTAATAAAATGGGTTTAGAAAATGTAGGGATGCTGAAATTGTCTGTACAATGGATTGGCGACCTTTTGAGAGATTACTTCAGATTTTTGTCAATTGCTGAGAAGACAGGCATTAGCCCTTATGATAACAACAATATCAGGCTCATTTCCACATTTTTGCGTGTACTACCTGAATATCAGGATGAACGTTAATAAAGCTGCTTTAAAGCACTGGAAGAATAGAGAAACACGTAGGAGCTCAACGCATCACTCCAAAACTACAGCTAGCATGTAACAGCTACTCGTAATTCTAAATAAATGTTTCCTCAGCCCTCTTCTTCCAGCAGGTGAAGGCGGGTGAACAAATGAATACCGCAACATCATCAGAATGCACGAAATAGCCTTGGACGGGAACCAAATTCATCCCATATAGCGCTTAGGCACACACGTTGTGTCAACTGTGTATCGCCGATCGATCAAACAGGGAGGTTTTGGGCCGCATTCCAATTAAGCTATGTTTGTTTGAAATAATGCTGTGCACGACTTAATGATGCGAACATACGATATTTAGGACTGGGATGTGACCCCGTCAACATAGAGGTTCACTTCCATCCCCTTCGCCACTCTATGTGCCCAAACTATATGCAGAATTCCGACACTAGCTGTCAGAATTCTCCCAACTTTTATCAAATCACTTACCCGACTCTTCTTCCTCCATGCCGTCTTCTGCAAACTTCGTGTTTACAAGTTTGTAGCCTTGGTGATGACCCTTCATGACCTCGTCTGTCAGTTGTTTGTCTGTTGCTCGTGCTGTCACGGCGTCCGCGCCAAGAGACGACGGTGGGTCTTTTGAATGTTTATCGTCATGTTTAGGATGCGGAACAGCTTGGGACTTTTTAGCTGATCGCCGCGCATTAGGAGAACGTGGCATCTTTAAACGTAATTTTAAACAAAACACGGATCGTTGGTGAGAAGTATTTGTATAAATTGTCCGTAGCTGCTGCTAATGGTTCATCAAGTACCTACCTTTTATTTTCAATTTCAGATGCCTAAAATACTTTCCGTTTGACCGAAGAATACAAATTATATAAACTATCGTCTTTAAAGTAAATGTACAGTGCGTTTTATTGCAGCTTATGTACCATCCTCCAATAACAAAAGCATTATGGGAAATGGATATTATGCAAATATACAAGTGTATTTGCATTTTTAATTTTCCTTGTACGGTTTTACCTACACAGCAGGATAATATGGAATATTTGTGCCAAACTTAATAAGCAAAAAGATAATGATGAAATAAATATCAGCGTGAAAAAAATCAGTTCTATACAAGTCATTAAATTGTGAAAAGAAACCCACCCAAACTATCAGAAAGACTAAAGAAAGGCTATTTGACTTTAAGAAGCAGAAATGTGTGTGCACATCATCATATCACCCGTCATTGTTCGAGGGAGTGTTGTTTAGAAATAATGACTTAATATAAACACTTAGGAACTAACCAGATAATAATCTCAATTGTTAAATGACTACATAGCATACACTTTAAATGCAATTAGTACTTATTTCTCCTCCTTAAACTGAAAATTATTTAAAGTGGACAAGAATTTCATGTTACCCTTTTATAGCAATGTGATCCAGTATGTCATTCAATTTCAACTTCATTGCCTGGGTTAGTGGTCTGACAAATCAAAATAAAAAAAAAAAATCTCCAGCAGAATACTCAAGTTATTTGGGCTCAGGTGGATGATTTGGTAAGTGTGTGTCAAATGGCAATGTTGAAGAAACAGATAAATGACTCCCATTACATGCAGAACTTAACTTCATTAAATCAGGGGTCAGGTTAATCACTTTAAAGATCCATGCAAACCGTTTCATTAATTCCTTTCTCCCCTGTAGCATACTGTATGTCTGTTTAATAAGGAATATCAGAGATAATAAAAATTAGAGATATGTAGAGTTTTTCATATGTATCATCATATAACCATTTTAGGAGAAAACATAGTCTCAAACTGCTAGAAGCAGCCATGTGACGTAATTTTGTAATCTGCTTAATCAAGGCCAGGGTCATGGGGGCCAGAGCCTATCCCAGCTAGCATAGGGCACACCAAACACACACTAGGGGGCAATTTAGTGTCACTAGTTCACCTAACCTGCATATCTTTGAAGAATAGGAAAAAAACTGAGGACCTAGAGGAAGCCTACGCAGACATAGGGAGAACATGCAAACTTCATGCAGGGAGGTCCTGGGACAAAAATCCTGGTCTTACTACGACGCAGCAGGGCTACCACTGTGCCACCATCCTGCCTGCTAGAAGCAGTTAACAAAAAATTAGTTTTTAAAATAATATAAATAACTTATAATTACTGTGTAAATTTTAACTTGTCTTCTTTTTCTCTTTTAAAATGTATTTCTGTCTGTTTTTTGATGCAACTAAGAAGGCAAATTTCATGTCTGCTTGAGTAAACTAAATAAAAACCTTAAACTAATTAGATAAAAGTCATCCATTCATCTTCCAAACCCACTTATACAGATCAGGATAGCAGGACAGTTGGAGCCAACCCCAGACAGTATCAGGCTCAAAGCAGGAACATGCCCTGGATTATTGTAAAATACATTTGATTATGTTCATTTTGTTTTAATAATGTAGTTCTTTTTATTTAACTATTGAAAGGATTATATCATAATGGCACTAATTTTATAAACTGTTTTAATCAACAATGGCTCTTTTATTGCAGGCTTTGTTTATTTCAGAATGTCTCTTTTTGTGATGGCTTTGTCACTTGTCAATCAAAACTACCCAGCAGAACCTATTCCTATTAGTTAATCATTTTATGTCGGTTCATTTGGTCTTTAGTACTGTTTGCATTCAAACTGGCAAAAAGAGTGAGTATCAGGAACAATAATAGGTTTGGTCGACAAAAGAGCTGAATAAAATTTGAAAATATGAAGTCTTTTTTAGACTAACTGATGATATATTATATTTGCTGAGATTGTTAACTCTTCAGAATGTTGACATTGATGAAGAGGTTATTAGTAGTTAAGTCTCATTGAACACCGCATGAGCAGTTAAGGTACCGTTGAAGAAATCACTTGGGCACGCATGAAAAGGTGAAATTCCAGCTGTAGTTTGGGTCTAAATACAGTATGTGGCCAACCAATATCCTCGTTGGATTCCACCATTGGTCTTGATTGATTTACAATTTAATAACTTGCTTGAATATATATCACTACACTTTTTTCATGTGAATGTTTTAATTTCATATTGTTTTTATCTATTTATTTTGGCACAGATGGTATTCCACCATGCAGTGGACTGAGAATTTGCATGTTCTGGTTCATCTTGAAAAGAGAAAATGGCTGAGGGCTTTGATTCCAGATTGAATCATTTTGCTGCTTAATAAATGCTTCTCTGCCAATACAGTGAGTGATGCATACTTGATATGGAAGTAATCTGATGGATTTGTTAAGACATAGTAGTTGCCACTGCTGCTACACAACTCAAACCTCCTGGGCTCAGATTGTGGCCTAGTCACTTTCTATGTGGAGTTAGCACATTTCCTCTGTCTCCATGAGGATTTTTGCTTACAGCATGAAAGTGTGCAGGACAGGATGAGTGATGGCTGCAAATTGGACTGGCTGATTGTGCTTTGGTAGCTACTGTATTGGTTTTATTTGCCCAGATTGTCATCCCTCTGATACCCTTATTCTGCTTCTTTTGCCGTTGGGTATACTTACGGATAAGACCCCTATTCATTACACGCTATCTAACATATCTCATAGTGTAGTTCCTCACCCAGTCATTTTTCATTTTGTTCTACAAATGCTCAAACCTTCCTAGCCTGTTTCTCTTTATCACACTAATTATGTCCTCTACACTAGTTCTTTCTCTGTACTCTGCATTTGACTTCCACTCCTTACTAAAACTCTGATTGTCCCCAGATTTCTCTCCTTCCATTGTTTGCTGAGTTTACTTCATTATGCATGTTCATCATCTGTGCCACACTCCCAGAAAAATCTTCACACAGCTTGCCTAAATATTTTCTACTGATGCCAAAGTTATGTTTTAGAAGTCACAGGCAGATCACAGACCTTATTTTATGCAAATCTTAACTTTGCTACCAATGCTAACTTGAGAACTCTTCTTATATTCACCTTATCACCTAGGTAAGTAGCAGAACTTTCCTACTTTCTCTAAAATAACTGCTTTGCTTATTTGCAAATTACACTTAAATACATTTACACTTAGTCCATCAGCATTAGACATCCTTATCATGCATTTCTGGTTGTTTACACCACTCCCGCCACTATTACATCCTACATGAAGCAACTTCCAGCATCCTGTGAATTGAAGAGAGCTCTTCCTAGCTTTTCTGCATATGCCACATGAATATGCACTTATCTCTTCAACTTATCCTGCTCTTCCTGTCTTCATTCATTCATTCCAGTGACTATCACCATAACAAATAATAGTGAATGCAGAACAAATCTTGGATGAAGTCAAACTGCACCTCAACAGCATTCTCTGACACCAGATCAGCTTGGCCTTTTGCTTTAACTGCTCTCCTGACCACCACCTGTGCTTCTTTCAGCATCAATACCATTATAGACACCATCCATTCACCCACATCAGGCTTTGTTTAAGTCCATCTTATTGCCTTCTTGAAGATTCCTGTCCATTGCCTTCTTTTTTTTATCAACAAGTATATAACTGTCATTTTTACTTTCCCATTTCCCATATTACATTTACCTCATAAGAAAAATAAAACCAAACTGGTCTCCTTTCCTGTCCCAATAGCTTGATGGCTAAAAAACATCAAACTCCTGTGAACTGACTTTACCTTCGTAAATTGGAGTGATTCCACTCCTTTAATAATCTGCTGGAGTTTTCCATTCCACCAATATCAAGTCAAAGAGGTCCATCAATCGATTACCACCATGATCCTCAGATGCATCCATCGTTTCTGACACCAGATCAGCTGGGCCTTTTGGCTTACTTTTGTACTCTTCAATGCTTTAGCGGTGTTCTCTTTTGAGAATCTACAGCTAGGAATTTCCCGTCTGTTCTGTGAAGGAAACACTGCCTGCAAAAAAGAAAAAAAAAACATTTGTGTTAAATGTATTCAGGAAAAAAAAACCTAAAGTCTGTTTTTGTTAAATTTGTTAATTTAAGGCTCAAATAAATTAGTACATATAATGTCTAAATGGTGAAATACAACTATCCATCAATTTTATAATCCTGTTTAATCTATGTATAAGGTTGCAGGAGGCCAAGAGTTTATCCTGGTACAATTGAGTAAGTTAAGAATCACTAATTGACCTAACATGCTTATTTTTGAAATTTACAAAGGGAGCAAACCCACAACAACCGAGATGAACATGCAAACTCTACAAAATTCTGAGGCTGAGAATCAGCAAACCACTGTGTCACCATCTAACCCTTAAAACTAAATGGTCAGTTTTGACTTACAGTGTGATCTAGTGGATAAGCTGCTGGACTGTAAAATGAGAGATTTCTGGATGGCTTCATATCATATTCTTCATTAATTGACAGCATGCAAATCACATTACCTGCCTTTTTTTCGAGGTGTGTGGGTGTGGATTTATTTAAAAGCAGCTTCTGGGTGTTGAAGAAACTGACATAGAATGAGCGTATCAGTTTATGTAAATATACTTCATATATGATTGCTGAACCCTCAGTATATAAATGTTTATAAGGGGTAAGTTCATGGCAGAATAAATAGATCTAAGTCACCTTTTTACACAAAAAAGTCAATAAATAACATTGCCAGTGAAAAAAGATGATAAAAGACTATTTAATCCCACCACTTCCTAAAAGGTATTACCTTATATGCCATGAGTTATAATTAAATGTAAATATGAAGTCAATCTACTGACGTCATTCTTAATTCTTTATTTTTACACACTGATACTGAGTACTGTACTTTCAGCCAAGGAATAATTCAGCAGAAGTATGTCAAAAACGCTACTGGGTCTCTTTTATTCCAAAGGCAATATGTCTTTATAATTCATCATTGAGACTGTAACTGTCAAAACAGGGGTTCTTCTTTCTTTTTAATTTTTTGTGATTCTGGTGTATAATCAGATCTATCTATCTATTTATCTATCTATCTATCTATCTATCTATCTATCTATCTATCTATCTATCTATCTAT